>JABWTJ010000060.1:3058242-3467535 GCA_016801875.1 Solanum sitiens
AGAGACGACAAGAACAAAGTCTTCATCAAATTCAGATTGAAAATGTAACTCGTAGGGTACAAGAAAATAACGGAGAAAACAAAATTGTTGATGAAGAGGTATTTAAATATTTTTTGCATGTTTAGATTTTTGCATGTTGAGTTGAAGTTAAATAACAATTTGTTCAACAATGTGTACTGAATATATTTGTAAATTTCTTGTTATTTACATTGTGCAATATTTATTAGTTTGTATTTTGTATTCACTTGTTATTTTATTATTGTATTTTGGGGTCAGTTTTTGTTAATTTTGATAATGTATCATTTTTTTTATCATTCCTTTATATTTTTTTCACATTTGTAGATATTCAATAATATATGAATACATTTTACATGACTATGATATTTTAGATTTTATTAATGAACTTTTGTTGGATTTGTATTGTATGCTATGAAATTTTTATGTATTTGTTGTATTTGTATTTATAATTTTTTCTTAGAATTTTGTATCCTTTCTCAATTAATATTCAAATTAGTATGCATGCTATTAATAATTGTATTCATTCAAAATCTCATGTTGTATAGTTATGAATCATGTATTTGTTCCTAATTGAATCCATCCCAAATGTATACTAACTAGATATGTATATTATTTACATGAAGAACAAAATCCTATTAGTTTCTTTTTTTATATATATATAAAAAATTCAGAATTTTGTATCCTTTCTCAATTTTTATTTAAAATCGTTTGTATACAATTAATATTTGTATTCATTCAAAAATCATGTTGCATAGTTTATGAATTTGACATCTTTTTCTAATTTGTATTTATTTTAAAGATATGTCAACTAGTGATGTATTTTATTTAAGAATGATTACACCAAATATTCAATTATTTCTTTTCAATTTATATTTCATTCTCACTTTTTCATCATACTATTTTTTTGTATTTTATATATTATTATAAAAAATTCTAAATAAGAACTAAATAGAAATACAAATAAAATACATATTGAAATGAATACGAAATACAAGAGTTTTGAAGAAAAAATAATTACAGAGGGAAAAATTATGAATACAAATATATTTCTTAAATAACTATATAGATACATTTGGTATACCTATTAGAATGAATACAAACTAATAAAAAACTATAATGAATATAAATAGAATATATTGTGGAATGAATACAATTTTAAAAAGGTAAAAATTCTGGAGAAAAAAAAAAGAATAAAGTTTAAGTTTTCTTTGAAAATGTATCTGATGAGAAAATTAAGTGATCCTTATCTTTTTTTTGAAATATTATCTCCCTTAATTTTCTCCCTTTTGTTATTAAATAATTATATTCTTTAAATAAAAATAAATAATAAAAACATAAATAAGATACATAACAAACTAAAATTTGACATTTTTACTAAATATTGAAAGTTTGCTAATGAGCCCTCTTAAATGTTAAAATATTGACATTTTGAAAAATTTTCCATAATAAATTAGTATTAATTTAAGTAAAATTAAATGCTATAGTTATAATTTATTTTATTTGTAATTCGCAGTAAATGTTTCACGTATGATTTGGTATACAATTAGTCAGTTTTGGTATACAATTAACCATTCTGTATACAAATGTATTAAAATGCGTTTTTATTTGTATAAAGCGGGAGAAAAGTGTATATACAAATATATATATTTTCGTTCTATACACTTGTAGTTATACAAATACCGATCTTATTATACAAATTACAATGTATAAATCAATTTATACAAAACTGAACAATTTGTATAAAATTGGATGTATCTAACGAATTATACAAATCAAAAGCTCCATAGCAAACATAAAATTTGCTATGAAGCGCAATAATGCAAACTATAATTATAGCATACAAATATGATTTTTATTTATATGTAAAAGTTACTCTATGGTATATCAATTAAAATTGTAAATAATAAAAAGGGAAACTTTCGCATATAGCTATTAAAAAATAGCTTAATTACGCTCTATGCCTATAGTTTGTTAATTACGATTCATAGTTACATGTTATAGGGAGAAAAGTGGCGAGTAAGATTGAGAGAGGGAGGAAAGAGGCGAGCGAGGGTAGAGAGTGGGATAGAAGTGAATCGTATATGTATATCCGTTAGATAATTGTATATATGTAATTGGTATACATATGTATTTGTATATATGTTGAGCGAGATTAGGAGAGGCGGGTGATAGGCGAGCGAGAGAGGGCAATAATTTGCATAATTCACATCTCGTTTGTATAATTTGCGGGTACTTTTATATTATTTGTGTGTTATTATATGATTGAGTAATACAAAGTCTGAAATTATACAAATATGATGAAATTCGAAATAACAATTGATACAAACATAATGATATGAACTTTAAACAGTTATTCAAATTATATTATATAAATTATATCATACAAAATCTGAAAACTACACGTTTATACAAGCTTTAAAAGGTTATAAAAAAAGAATTAAATGTATATAGTGATAAAACTGAAAACCCAAAGAAAATCACTGTCATATACAAATACAAATTGTCGTATACAAAGACAAATTAAATGAAGAAGTTAGTTGTGAATTATATAAATGTGGTGAATTATACAAACATGACTAATATACACACTCGAAGTTAACTCACGTGATTAATGATTAATGTTAATCGCGAGTGATAATTATAACAAGTTATAACTATGATAGCTAATTAAGTAGTATAAATTTTCTTAACCGCGTAATTTTCCGTAAGAAGAAAATCTAAGAGAACTGTTTGGTTTGAACAGAGTCCACATGGGACTACGAGAGGCCGAGTACAAGTAGTTAAAGAATGACCTTATGACTTACTTAATTCAAATTGAACCCTTTTACTCACTATTTTTCCACTGAATCATTAAATTAATTTTAGGATTAATTACCTGAATATACAACTTAAGTTTACATATTCTCAATATTTTCCTTCTATTTTAAAAAAATACTAAAATCCCTATTTTTCCATAAATCTAATCTACCGGATACATTATTAAATTAGAATCCTAACGAATTAAGATTAACCCCTAAATTTACTCTTTATTTTCCCCAAATAACAAAATCCATTTACTCCACTCCCAAAGTTAAGGCGTCAGTTTCTCAACCTTTCATCTTCTCAATTTTGAAACTCAAAATTGGGGCTCTCTGTCCACCATTTCCGTCCAAGAATCTCGAAAGGTATTGTCTTCTTCTTCAATTCTTTCCTTTCGTTCTTCTATTTTTCTAATACTTCATGGATCATCCGTCATTTCGTATTGGGATTACTCAAATAGTCACTTCAAACTCTAATCAAATCTATGTTTATGAAGATCCTAAATTGGTTGAAAACGAGTCTAAGAGCTTGCATAATCTTCTAACAATGGATAAGCAAAGTTCGAAGAAGCATAAAACCCAAAAAGAGGCACATGCAAAGACACCCAAGAAGAGGGGTAGAAAGTTTGCAATCGCCATATCCAGACCTCCACTGCCACCGGTACGTATTTTGATTTTATTTATTTTTTTGTAATTATTTTGGTCACATGCAATGAGTTTTGTGTATTATCAGAAAAAATATTTTTATATTTTTCAGATTATTCATTTGATACAGAAAATCCTAAATTTTTGTACATTTTATTTATTTCGTATGACAAATGTATAAATAAGTTAAAGTGAAAAAAAATAAGTCATAACCGAGTTGTTATTTATCATTAGTTTAGAAGATGTTGGTTATCTGTATCAATTATCACTATAGCATATAATGTTGGTTTCCAATTTATCAGATGTAGTATATTTGATCATGTTGTTGTCAAAAGTATATGTAAGTTTAAAGTTCAAATTATAGAATTATATGTATGTTTCAAAACAACATAAGTATCATTTTGATTGGTTTGCATTTTGTAGTTACAATTATGTATCAAGTACAATTTCATGTTTCATGTATCATGTTAAAGTTTGTTGTTCATATAAAGTATCAAGTAGACAGATTTATAACGTGTAGTTAGACTTATGTATCAAGTACAACTTTGCATTTTTGTATCATGTTAAGCTATAAATTTTCTGTTAAGTATCATTTTGATTGACTTATGATATGTAGTAAGAATTATGTATCAAGTTTATTTTTGCATTTTATGTATCATGTTAAGCTTGTTGGTTCTATTAAGTATCAATATCAATTTTTTCAATTGCAGAATATGAATTATGTGGTTAAACAGATTTCAAAACACTCTCTTAAGTTTGGTTGTACTTACAATTCAAATATCATAAGAGACTTAGCGTTATCAATGGGGGATGAGGGTATCGAATTATTTAGGAATACTATACTTGGTTCATCTCTTAATATTCCTAAATGTAACTACCAAGGTTAGATCACCAAGTGTTTACTTCTTTTAGAGGTGGAGCAAGACAATCCAGCCGAGGAACTTCACATTCGCCATGCTAAAGGAAATATCTTAACCTTTACTATGTAAGAATTTACGATTATTACTGGATTGAAATGCAGGGGAAATATTAAGTATTTTACATATCCAAATTCAAAAAGAAGTAGGCTACAGAGGTATTTTCCTGAGCCACATTATAGTGTAAACAAACAACGTCTTGTAGATCGATTCACGTTGGGTGGTTGGAATAATATCGATGATCAAGTTCAAATGGCTATCATGTTTTTCATCCACTCTTTTGTATTATCTCAACTTGGTAATACAGCAAGTCCAATTGAAGATTTTTTAATGGTTGAAGATGGCACTTATCGGCAGTATCCGTGGGGACAACGGGCTTTCAGCAGGTTAATGGATTCACTTAGACAAGAGTTCAAATCTGAGAAAAAAATATATCGCTTAAATGGTATGCCGTATGCACTTAATGTATGGGTATATGAATATGCTTCTGTGTTGGATAATGAGATAGCGGTTAAAGAACAAATGTTATTCCAAGAATTTGCAATTGGAAAGTTGTGGCTGAAAAGCCCAAATTTGAGATGTTTATGGGAAGCGTTTTCACCGAGGTAATTAATATATAAATGTTTAGTATTTTTTTTATAGTTATCGATACATTTTTTGTTGATTCTAACCATGATTCAATATTTTGTTCTTTTCAGCATAATTGTACAAATATTCACCCAACTGGAGAGGAATGTACAACACTTGAGTTACCTCAACCCAGTCACGTAACTCAAGATGAACCTGGTACGTCAAATGTTAATATTGAGGTTGGGCAGCCACAAGAGGTTCCTGAATTTGAAGATTTTTCATCCGAACCACCGAATCAATTGTTGAGGAGATCAATACGAGTCTCTAGCACAGGATCTACCCCACCACCGAAGAGAAGAAAGGTTGTACATCCACATAAAACAAAGGTTTCCAAAGCAACAAAAGCAGACAAGCAACCAAATCAAAATGTTCAAACTCCAGATTTACCAACGTCGCAAGCTGACAATGTATCTAGTATTCCCGTTAATTCAGATTTTTGAAAAGTAATTTTTGAAAATTCACAATTTGAGAGACTGAAGCAATACTTGAAGGGTTATGTGAGTATTACAATCATATATCTTTTTGTGAAAATCATATATGTTTTATAATTATTGTTATTTATTATGAATTCCTTAAACCTTGTGTAATTTGAGTATAGGTTGACCAACAAGTTGGTTGTCTTGTGGAGTTGATAAAACAAAATCAATCTGAGTTGATGAAAGTTGTTAGCGAGAAAGACAACAAAACTGAAAAGGTATTATTTTTTCTTTGTTTGGTTTCATTTTCATTGGATACAATTATTGATTTTCTTTTATGAACAGAAAGATAATGTTGATCAAGATATTGATGGATCTGCTGTTGATGGCGAAGAACAGGTTAATGAGATCAATATTGAAAAGGTTTGTATCTGACACTTAAAAACATCATATTATTTTTGTATCTGTGATTGCACATGGTAGTTTAATAATTTTTATTTATCCTTTTCTTGATTGCCTTTTAATTTAATAGAATTATGTAATATTTTTTAGTATTGTACAGACTGATAAAGTGGATCAACAACCTGGTTCACCTCTACACATGAATTTTTCAATTCTTGATCAGGATATTGGTGGATCTGCTGTTGATGTTGAAGGACATGTTAATGAAATCAATTTTTCAAAGGTATGAATCTGATACATAAACACATTGTGTTCATCAAAATCAATGTTGATTTTAACACATTGAAATATAAGTTAAGTTTCTTTCTAGTGTACCATATACATTATAAATAATTATATAATCATTAAAATTATAAATAAGCATTCTTATGTTATCTGTGACTCTACATGGTAGACTAATGTTGATTAAATCAAAAAGGTTTAGAGTGAAGATAATTCATCAAAGGAACAACATATGGAGGATGCCACAGAGGTTATACACACAACACACCGTAGTCATGTTTTGATTGAAGAAGTTGCTCTTAATAATGAAATTGTAAGTACAAATATTATGAATCAATATACATTAATTATTTTGTTTGTGTCAGAATTTAGTCTAACATCATATTTATTAGGATGATACAATTGGTGTAGCCTCTCATTCAGACACAAAGATTTTAAGTGCGGATGAACATGGTGTTGATACACTTCAGCACAACATAGAAAAGCACACTCCAAGTCTGTTTTTTGTTGATACATCTCCAAAAGTGGGAAATAATGTCCAATCACTCTGTTTGATGAGTCATGGGGAACTAACTGAGAGTGCTTTTTGGTTATCTGATAGCCAACTACCCACCCAACTACCCGTAAAGAAATATGCACATCCTCCTGATACAGAGACTCCAGCACCACAACATAGGATGCCTTCAAGAATTACACGGTCTCCATATTTGACATATTTTGGATCCAGCGATAAAGGTAAGGCGAAAATAGATGATGATGTTCTCCCATTCTATCCATTTGAAGGTTGTGGTATCCTTGAACAATTGCCATTAGGTATGATGGACGAGTTCTCGCAATGGATTGAAAAAGGTCTCTTAAAATCACACGCGAACGAGTAAGTTTTTATAATATATCTTGTCAATTTTGTGTTGTATAATATTATTTTAATTTGTTTGTAAAAATTATTTATGTGTATAGGAAATAATTCGAGGACAAATACAGAGCAAAGTCTGCTACGTTTGGTGTTGATTATATTGACTTTGTTGTCGCATTTCCTATGGACAAGAACTGGTTTTATACTATGTCACAGCCGAATAAATGTTGGACTGATGAGGTATCATATACATTATTTTGTCAAATTGTGTTTTTTAGGTATCACATTAAAACTTAATATATTATATGTAGTTAATATTATGTATCAAGTACTAGTTCACTTTTTTTGTATCATGTTGCAGATTGTTATTACTATTAAGTATCAACTTGATTATTCAAAATATATTTATCAGTTAGGGTATCGAATTAGATTCGGCATATGTTTCCATATATCAAATACATTTTATCATGTATTATGTTTTCTTCTTATTTTGCAGCATATAGATGTAATCTTTTACTATCTACGCAAGAAGTTTAAACAAAGAAGCATGGATCAGTATAGATATACTACAGTCAATTGCTTGCTTAATTCTCATATAAACAATGCATATACAAGGTATTATAACAATCATGCAGTACAATTAGTACACAGGAACACATGCTTCGTGGTGCTGCCGTATCAGTTCATGAAAGGTCTATCATTAACATCATCAATGGTTTTTCTATTCCTGCTACTTTACCATGACATTTAGTAGATGAGGTTTACATTCCTGTAAACTGTGATGAAAATTTTCATTGGGTGTTGGTTGTTGTGGTTCTAAAAGAAAAGCTAAGAAGGGTGTATGACTCAACTTCGGGATCAAGGAAGAAAGTTCATTTTAAAGACATCAAGAAGTTGTCTCAAATCCTTCCAAACTACCTTCATGATAGTGGGTTCTTTGAAAAGAAGGAGAGAACTGATTGGGCAGCATTGGATGCATATAAAGACAAGAAAACTGGAGAACTTTTGGGTCCACAACATTCGTTTGATGTGGAGTTTGCTCAAGACAACATGCAACAAATAAGTGATAGCCTGTGAGTATTGTTTATTATTTTATTTTATTTTTTGTATCTAATTCATTCTTATAATTAATCTTATTGTTTTCGTAGTGATTGCGGACTGTTCGTAGCTGTATATGCAGAATTTCTGAGTGACAAAATCAACATGTCATGTAATAGTTTTGAGACTGGCTATCTTCGCAAAAGATAGCGACATTTTTATGGAAGTATGGTCTCGACAAGATGAATGCTGGATATGTTAGCGACAGTGATGATCCTTCAGATGCTGGGTTTAATACATTCTTCATTCTTGGAGGGTCATCACTGTCGCTAACATATCCAGCATTCATCTTGTCGAGACCATACTTTTAAAAGTGTCGCATATCTTTTGCGAAGATAGCCACTCTCAAAACTATTACATGACATGTTGATTTTGTCACTCAGAAATTCTGCATATACAGCTACGAACAGTCCGCAATCACTACGAAAACAAGAAGATAAATTATAAGAATGAATTAGATACAAAAAATAAAATAAAATAATAAACAATACTTACAGGCTATCACTTATTTGTTGCATGTTGTCTTGAGCAAACTTCACATCAAACGAATGTTGTGGACCTAAAAGTTCTCCAGTTTTCTTGTCTTTATATGCATCCAATGCTGCCCAATTAATTCTCTCCTTCTTTTCAAAGAACCCACTATCATGAAGATAGTTTGGAAGGATTTGAGACAACTTCTTGATGTCTTTAAAATGAACTCTCTTCCTTGATCCCGAAGTTGAGTCATACACCCTTATTAGCCTTTCTTTTAGAATCACAACAGCCAACACCCAATGAAAATTTTCATCACAGTTTACAGGAATGTAAACCTCATCTACTAAATGCCATGGTAAAGTAGCAGGAATAGAAAAACCACTGATGATGTTAATGATAGACCTTTCATGAACTGATACGGCAGCACCACGAAGCATAGGTTCCTGTGTGCTAATTGTATCATCTGCATGACTGTTATAATACCTTGTATATGCATTGTTTATATGAGACTTAAACAAGCAATTGACTATAGTATATCTATACTGATCCATGCTTTTTTGTTTAGACTTCTTGCGTAGATAGTAAAAGATTACATCTATATGCTTCAAAATAAGAAGAAAACATAATACATGATAAAATGTGTTTGATACATGGAAACATATGCTGAAACTAATTCGATACCCTAACTGATAAATATATTTTGAATAATCAAGTTGATACTTAATAGTAATAACAATCTGCAACATGATACAAAAAAAGTGAACTAGTATTTGATACATAATATTAACTACATATAATATATTAAGTTTTAATGTGATACCTAAAAAATATAATTTGACAAAATAATGTATATGATACCTCACCAGTTCAACATTTATTCGGCTGTGACATAGTATAAAAATCAGTTCTTGTCCATAGGAAATGCGACAACAAAGTCAATATAATCAACACCAAACGTAGCAGACTTTGCTCTGTATTTGTCCTCGGAGTGTTTTCTATACACAAAAATAATTTTTACAAACAAATTAAAATAATATTATACAACACAAAATTAGCAAGATATATTATAAAAACTTACTTGTTCGCGTGTGATTTTAAGAGACCTTTTTCAATCCATTGCAAGAACTCGTCCATCATACCTAATGGCAATTGTTCAAGGATACCACAACCTTCAAATGGATAGAATGGGAGAACATCATCATATTTTCGCCTTGCCTTTATCGCTGGATCCAAAATATGTTAAATATGAAGACCGTGTAATTCTTGAAGGCATCCTATATCGTGGTGCTGGAGTCTCTGTATCAGGAGGATGTGCAGATTTCTTTACGGGTAGTTGGGTGGATAGTTGGCTATCAGATAACCAAAAAGCACTCTCAGTTAGTTCCCCATGACTCATCAAACAGAGTGGTTGGACATTATTTCCCACTTTTGGAGATGTATCAACAAGAAACAGACTTGGAGTGTGCTTTTCTATGTTGTGCTGAAGTGTATCAACACCATGTTCATCCGCACTTACAATTTTTGTGTCTGAATGAGAAGCTACACCAATTGTATCATCCTAATAAATATGATGTTAGACTAAATTCTGACACAAACAAAACAATTAATGTATATTGATTCATAATATTTGTACTTACAGTTTCATTATTAAGAGCAACTTCTTAAATCAAAACATGACTACGGTGTGTTGTGTGTATAACCTCTGTGGCATCCTCCATATGTTGTTCCTTTGATGAATTATCTTCACTCTAAACATTTTGATTTAATCAACATTAGTCTACCATGTAGAGTCACAGATAACATAAGAATGCTTATTTATAATTTTAATGATTATATAATTATTTATAATGTATATAGTACATTAGAAAGAAACTTAACTTATATTTCAATGTGTTAAAATCAACATTGATTTTGAAGAACACAATGTGTTTATGTATCAGATTCATACCTTTGAAAGATTGATTTCATTAACATGTCCTTCAACATCAACAGTACATACACCAATATCCTGATCAAGAATTAAAAAAATCTATGTGTATAGGTGAACAAGGTTGTTGATCCACTTTATCTGTCTGTACAATACCAAAAAATATTACATAATTCTATTAAATTAAAAGGCAATCAAGAAAACGATAAATAAAAATTATTAAACTACCATGTGCAATCACAGATACAAAAATAACATGATGTTTTTAAGTGTCAGATACAAACAGTTTCAATGATCTCATTAACCTGTTCTTCACCATCAACAGCAGATCCACCAATATCTTGATCAACATTATCTTTCTGTTCATAAAAGAAAATCAATAATTGTATCCAATGAAAATGAAACCAAACAAAGAAAAAATAATACCTTTTCAGTTTTGTTGTCTTTCTCGCCAACAACTTTCATCAACTCAGAATGATTTTGTTTTATCAACTCCACAAGACAACCAACTTGTTGGTCAACCTATACTCAAATTACACAAGTTTTAAGGAATTCATAATAAATAACAATAATTATAAAACATATATGATTTTCACAAAAAGATATATGATTGTAATACTCACATAACCCTTCAAGTATTGCTTCAGTCCCTCAAATTGTGAATTTTCAAAAATTACTTTTCAAAAATCTGAATTAACGGAAACACTAGATACATTGTCAGCTTGCGACGTTGGTAACTCTGGAGTTTGGACATTCTGATTTGGTTGCTTGTCTGCTTTTATTGCTTTGAAAACCTTTATTTTATGTGGATTACAACCTTTCTTTTCTTCGGTGGTGGGGTAGATCTTGTGCTAGAGACTCGTATTGATCTCCTCAACAATTGATCCGGTGGTTCGGATGAAAAGTCTTCAAATCCAGGAACCTCTTGTGGCTGCCCAACCTCAATATTAACATTTGACGTACCAGGTTCATCTTGAGTTACGTGACTGGGTTGAGGTAACTCAAGTGTTGTACATTCCTCTTCAGTTGGCTGAATATTTGTACAATTATGCTGAAAAGAACAAAATATTCAATTTCTACGTCATCAACCGTGGTGTTGAAATAATTGGAGAAGAAGATAATTGTTATAAACGTCAAAAATGATTGTTATTGCCTTTTCAGAAGGCCTCGTGTGCGTAAAATATGTGCATCATTGTATCATATGCCCTTTGAAAAATGTCACATAAGATGACAAGTAAAAAAAGATTTAGGGGTTAAACTTAATTCGTTAGGATTCTAATTTAATAATGTATCCGGTAGATTAGATTTATGGAAAAATAGGAATTTTAATATTTTTTAAAAATAAAAGGGAAATATTGAGAATATGTAAACTTAAATTGTATATTCAGGTAATTAATCCATAAAACTAAACCTTGATTTGATATACCAAATGATATAAAGATAATTTATTAATTTATCATCGATTAATCGTTAAAAGTCAATAATTCAATATCAAAAATTAAATTGTTACCAAAACTAATAAGTCAATAATATTTTTTCTGATTCGAATTATCAATTTCGATTCGAGTTAAAACAATTTAAGTCCTACTTGCAAGAAAGATATCTTACCTTTTTCACTTCAGTGCCGTCCTCTTCTCCTTTCTGCTAAGCAGACATCAAAACATGTTCTTGTGAAGTTTCCTCTCTTTCGCCCAAATACAACACTCTTCTTTTCTCATTCTTCTACACAAAAATGTTATCTCTGCAGCCACTCAACCCTAAACCCTCTTCTCTCTACTCTTCCACCTTTACCCCTCCCAATTCCTTATCCCCCAAAACCCTAAAACCCATTCCGGCCTTCAGGCCTTCTAGAAACTTGTACCCTTCCATCCATTCTATGCTCCAGTACAACCGCAAGCCTCAACTCGCCGGAGATACGCCGAGAGTCGTCGTCATTACATCCGGCAAAGGCGGCGTCGGTAAGACGACTACCACCGCCAACATCGGTCTTTCATTAGCTCGGCTCGGCTTCTCTGTCGTCGCCATTGATTGCGATGTTGGTCTCCGCAACCTTGACCTCCTCCTGGGCTTAGAAAACCGGGTTAATTATACTGTTGTCGAGGTTCTCAACGGCGATTGCAGACTTGATCAGGCTCTTGTACGTGATAAGCGGTGGTCCAATTTCGAGCTGCTGTGTATTTCCAAGCCCAGATCCAAATTGCCGATAGGGTTTGGTGGGAAAGCTTTGGTTTGGCTTGTGGATGCCCTAAAAGCTCGTGATGAAGGTGGTCCGGATTTCATTATCATTGATTGTCCAGCTGGCATTGATGCTGGGTTCATCACGGCTATAACTCCGGCAAATGAGGCTGTACTAGTGACAACGCCAGATATTACCAGCTTAAGAGACGCTGATAGAGTGACTGGATTGTTAGAATGTGATGGAATTAGGGATATTAAGATGATTGTGAACAGGGTTCGAACTGATATGATAAAAGGGGAAGATATGATGTCTGTATTGGATGTGCAGGAAATGCTAGGGCTTCCATTGTTGGGGGTAATACCTGAGGATTCCGAAGTTATTAGAAGTACTAACAGAGGTTATCCCCTTGTGTTGAACAAGCCACCAGCTTTGGCAGGTCTGGCATTCGAGCAAGCAGCTTGGAGGTTGGTGGAGCAAGATAGTATGGAGACTGTAATGATGGAGGAGGAGCCAAAGAAACGTGGATTTTTCTCATTTTTTGGTCGATAGCCTGATGATTCTCTTCTTAGTAGTGGCTTTGGTAAGCTTTCTGTAATTGTTTGATTGTGTTTTTTGGAAGGTTCTCTGAGACAAGAAAACTGTGTATAGTAGAGAGTTAAACGCTATCATTCTTCCTTTGTTACTATTCAAGATTCTGTTTGTAGGATAGTTGAAGATTAGTGCAATTGTTTTGTTTTTGTTGGATTTGAGCTGAAAACTGTGTCATGTGCTTCTGTGCGAAATGTGATTTTTCCTCCTCTCTTCCAATCTAAATTTGAGTTACGTACTCTCACTGTGAGTCCACTCTGTTGCCTATTTGCTTGCTATGCATGTACTGGGGAATTGCACTAAAAGCAGTGCTCACAAGTAGATTTTATATATGTTTTCCCTCAGCAGTGGTAAATTTAGATATTTGTGGGTGTAAAATACCTGTGTTAGTGAGAGAATTACGTAGCCTCTTTTGCAGACAGCTCATTAGATGTTGATATGCACAGTGCCTCAATCGAAATGGAACCTGTTTGAACTTCCATAAGCATTGAATAGAATTGATTACAGTGCACAATAATATTGTACAAGGCAAAGCCCCTTCTCTACAAAAAGAAACCAAGGAGGTGAATGGTGATCAGTTTTTGCTAAGCAAATACTTCTATTAATAATTTGGATCTCCTTAACCTAGCAATAAATAAAAAATAGAGGACCTACAACACAATATGATTCACTACGAAGGACGAGCTGTCTTCTGTATTCATAAATGCACCAACAAGAAACTAGAAACAAGGGGATATACTTTGAGTGTAAATAGCCATACTCAAGAATCAAGATGATCAGTGATTCTGGGAGGTGAACTGATAGGGCTCAAGAATTACTATTTGGGGTGCAACTCAGTGCTTTCTTACTCCACGCCTTCTGTATCATTGACCGGGTCTGTTTGAGTTTGCTGCAGTAGAGAAAGCAATCAATGGATGCAAACATCTCAAGCAGTTGAACTTTATGATCTTCAAATCTGCATGACGAGATCATCTATCATGAAGTCAGGCTTGCCGCCATATATTTAGTGCAGATGAATGTGCAGAGTTTCAAATTTAGCCAATTATATGTAAAGGCTGTAAACGTCTCAAGTTTGATGCCAGTCTCGTGAAGCAGTATATTACAGCAATCTGTGCTGCAATTCAATTAGTAGTTTACGACCCACTGAAGTTATGTCTCCTGAAAAAAAAGATGTCCAAATCAAATCTCATAAATAAGAAGCGTAAATTTCGTGTCATTTTTTACATACTATTCCTTCCTTTGTTTTCATGTTTCCCTTTTGGTCCATCTTGTGAAGAATGATCTCCTTAGACAATGGACTAGTGTTATACAAGGGTTTTCAGTCATGGAAATCAGAATGTTCACCTGATCCTAGGGTCAAGATGACAGTTTCATGATCGGGATCCTTGGATATCTGAAGAACCAGCATTTCCAACACTTGTATCTGTTAAGTCAAACACCATAAAGAGATGGGGTTTAGCCAAAGATGAAACACAAGTTGACTTGTGCAGTACTATAATTGATGTGGTATTCTTAGAACAATGACAATAGATATGGTTATCTAGAGAAAGAGAAGCTTTCCTCTGTTTCACACCATCGCATTTCACAAAGAGAAATTTTCTTTTATTCATTAGAGACCTAAGAATAGGAACTCCGTATTTTGTGAAATTAGACTTGATTATTTCTTATGTTCAAAACAATTGCAACTACAAGGACATCACAGCAAAATTTCAGGCAACTCCAACATCTACAACTGTGAGGAAGTTTTCTGTTCCGGCATACCAGGGAAGGGACAAACTCAGATGGTGGGCCAACTATAGATATTGCAAGATCGCGTCCATTGATCTTCCACAGATTTGTTTCTCTGGCTTCATAAATCTTGCAGCAGAAACAAATTACATCTCCTTAGCCAAGATAGAAAAGGGGGGCAAAAACATTAACTTACGCAGCTTTAACATCGGAATTCAAAACGGGGCTATACCTCTGTAATCACAACCCTATCCGCATTAGTGAATGCAATAGCAAAGTCATCTTTCAATGCTGCTAGACGACTGCAAATTATGAACATTTCAAGCATTGTGCAATCAATGTAATTGTGATTAGGAAGGAGAATACTCTTGCATATACCTGTATGTATGAGGCTGAAATATTACTACAAGTTCTTGAAATGGAAACCTCTGGCGTGCTGCTTGAAGAGTAGCTTGAATCTCGGTGGGATGATGAGCATAGTCATCATATATATGGCACCCACGTACTGTACCTATCCTCTCAAAACGTCTAGAAACACCTTCAAAATTTTGCAAGTGTAATTTCAAAGAAGCAATGGAACTAAGAAAGTTTTTCTGATCCGTGGAAAGAGCACTGATTGTTGCAATGACCTGTCAGTTGGAATATCCAAAGCCACAACAGAACTCAACAAAAAATGTCTTTACTTGCAGTGGGGAAATGAAACAACTTAGCAAGCTGAACCATGTTTTCTTCAAATACAGATGTCTAAACTATTATATAATCACGAGCAGCCAATAAAATAATTTTCCAGTTTTGGGCCCCGTTGATGTATGAACAAGTTAAGATTGATTAACTATACTGACATTCTTTATAGCCAATAATATTTGAGTAAAGATCAGAAGAAAATAGTTCTGCTACTTGAACGTCTACTTACACTAATAAAACAAAAAATAACTTCTAAATGTTTACTTACTGCTAATGAATTGAGAACATTGTGGACTCCAGGCATTTGAAGGCTGATGTCTGCAATATGAAGTCCCTTGTGAAGCTGGAATAAGGAAATAATATCTTTAGACTACATACATGCACGAGAATAATAGGTATTCCATACACCACTTGCTTCAAATAATTCAGAGAGCAGGAATAACTAGAAAACAGCAAAAAAAATTACTGTACATGGCATTATATTTTTGCATTTTTTCTGCAAGAATACTGTGCAGTGTGCACCATACAGAACTTGTAAAGCTTCAAATTCGTTAACAGAAATAAAAAGTTGGAATGGACAATTTCCCTATAAAACAAAGTTTGTTCACAAGACCTAGAACCTTTTTGTTGGTCATGTCCATGTCAATATATTTTCTTTAACCTACAAGCAAATTCAGGTCCTCCAAAATCAAATGGAGAAAGTATAACACTCAATTGAAGTGACACTGTAGCCGTGCTGCAAGATTCAAGAGATGGAATAAGGTCAAGCACTCATATTAAGTCACGTGAAGATTCAGAATCAAAAAGAATATCAGAACCTGGTTGTACACATTGAAATTTCAAACACTGGTCTAATTCATATTCATTTCATCTAATGTTTGTTTTTTGTTTGTTCTAGTTATCTGATCCCCTCCAAATAAACACTGTGACTAAAATTTTCAAATTAAAAAGTCCCAGTTCACAACTGAATATACAATGTGTTCTTCAAATTTCAGAGAGCATTTAGTAACGACAGAAAGCATGATTTATTTTCTGGTGTTTGGTATTTGGTTGGAAATTCGGAAAGTAAACTCTTTGATCCTATTTCCAAGTACCCCAAATCGTATTGGTTATTTTGGCGATGGAGGGAGCAAGAAAGGAGTTTACTTCCCAAATGTTCACGTTATTGTGAGTTGTTGCATTTTTTCATAGTCTTTAAAAGAAACAGAACTAAGAAATTGTTTTGAATTGGACTCTGGAGAAAGATTTGTAGAGGAAGACTTAATTAATGATATCCATCTTAGAGTAGAGTTCTATTAAGATGCTCTTACACTTTTCTTGACAAGTGAATTTATGATCATGCAGCCTAGAGTTGCCAGCTGAAGTACAAAGCACGAGCAGAATTAGCAAAGCATTTTCACTTCCTTAGGAATAAGCTGCGTACAAGTTCACGGTATGTTATTTTCAGATAATATTTCTAAGAAACTAATGAACTTATTTCAGTTTTACATAGACTAGTAGATTTCAGCTAGAGCTATATATGTTAAAGGAAAAATATACTTACCAATTGATAGTCACTACCCCCACAAGAGTTTGGGCATATTGATAAGGCATGCCAATCGTTACAACTAGAAATTCCGTAAGTTGAAATCTGGAATGCATCATTGTGAAGAACTGGAAGAGCAGAGCTTGAGCCCGTTTTGTCGACCAAAGAACATGCAACCGGACTGTAATTCCAATCAGAAAATCATTGTTGGTAACTATATTAGACATGAAAATTTGATGTTTCCTTTGTTAGCCTCAGAATGAGATCAGTTTATGTGATCTATAACTAAAGATACATAAGCCACCAAATGATAGTTTGTAAAGCATAAATGAGACCTTCTGTAATAAGATGATCAAGGTTGTTGAATTATAAGAACCATTTCAAGCTGATGGGTAATTGTGTCTTTACTCAATTAAGATATTTTGTAAAGTTGTTATAAAGTTTGTTAGGCATAGTTAGTTAGTTCACAGAGTTAGTTAGGTCTAACACTATATAATGTACTCTACATTCAGTTTGTGAATAAGATTGATATTCTTCTCTTTTCCTCTCAAGTCTTACTCCTTCATGATTCTTAAGCTTATGAGCATTCATGGCTGCTAACATGGTATCAGAGCTTCCACTATCGATCTGAAGCAATTTTTTTTTGTTTTGTTGTTTTCTTTGTTTTCTCCTCAACTCAAAGCAGCAAGCTCGTAGGAAACTGTTTCATCTAAAGCAGAATCAGAAAAGGAAAAAGACATGGCAATCGGGGAAGAGAAAATCAACACAAATGCAGTGAATGTCCAGCAAACAATTCACTCCATTCCTACTCTAGATCACAATCACCCACTGTTTCTGCAGCCAACTGACACTCCAGGTAGCTCTCTCATCTCGCTTCAGCTCGATAACTATGCTTTATGGAGTCGGTCTATGAGAATTGGTCTGCTAGGTAAAAGCAAGTTGGGGTTTGTAGATGGTAGATTTCCTAAATCTCAATTTCCAGCAATGTATCACGATCAGTGGGAGAAAGTGAATGCTATAGTTCTTTCCTGGATCATGAATTCAGTTAGACCTGGACTACTAAGCAGTATAGTATATGCATCAAACGCTAGCAAAGTGTGGGAGGATCTAAAGGAGAGATTCAATAAGGTAAACGGATCTAGAGTCCTGTTTTTGCATAGAGAGATTCATACTCACTCAAGGAACAGTGACAATAGTGACAATTGCTGATTACTTCTCTAAATTGAGAGATCTCTGGGATGAGTTTGATGCCATCATGCCTTTCCCAGGATGTCCTTGTCCAGAATCTCAAAACTATTTGCAACATTTCGAATATCAGAGGTTACTCCAGTTCTTAATGGGATTGAATGAGTCTTATTCTCAATCTAGGAGTCAAATTACGATGATTAGCACAACTCCAAGTATTAACAAGGCTTACTCAATGTTAATTGATCAGGAGAGCCAGAGAACTTTAGTCAATTTTACACAGGGAATGCACATTGGTGATACACATGATGGAACTGCTCTGTTAAGTCACACTAGCCCTAGTCACAATGATGTTACTGCATTGTTTGGCAACAGTAGGGTCACTAATCAGATGAGTGTTAGTGTAGGTCCAAATCGTGGTGTTAGTACTAGTAGCAATTATAGAGGTAAAAAACCTCAGGTCATATGTGAGGTTTGTGGCTTCAAAGGACATACAAAGGAGACCTGTTACAGGATTGTTGGATATCCTGCAGATTGGAAAGGGAGAAGGAAGGGAGTACCAGCACACTATCAGTCCAGTCATGCAGGCAATGTTCCTTTTGCCAATTTTACTGGTGCTCTGGCTGCAGGCACAGGGACAGGTAGTTAACACAACTATTGGTCTCAACAGATTGGTCACCAAATACCTCTGCAGCAATTCACTACTGAAGGCTCCTCACCAAGTCTGCAAATGCAGTCTCACAACTCCAGAATTATTCCTCAAATGCAGCAGTTTGATCTTCATCAAAGTAGAGGAGATTCTTAACTCATGCATCATGTCAGACCTTACTTAACTCCTGAGCAATACCAACAGGTGGTTCAAATGCTGAATAAAAGCCCTGGTGATGGCTCATCCACAAGTACCACTGCAGCAGGTAACCTGCTATCTCTAATGTCCAATTACATGAGTCATAATTGGATAATTGATACAGGTGCATCCAACCATATGACATCAGACATAAACACATTGAAAAATTGCCAAGTTGTTGCATCCTCTACCAGTAGTCAAGTGCAATTACCAACTAGAAATATTGTGTCAGTTTCTCATACAGGGAGTACCACTGTATTTAAGGATCAGGATATTACAAATGTGTTGTTCATACCTGAATTCAAATACAATCTTCTATCAGTATCCCAACTCACCAAAGAATTACAGTGCTCAACAACATTTTTTCCTGATTTTTGTATATTTTAGGACCTTTCTACTGAACAGGTGAAGGGGATTGGTAGAGAACATCAAGGTCTATATGTACTACATGGAGGGTCCAGTCTTCCCACTAGTTCCTCTTCCTCTTCATCTCATACAGCCAGTCACACAGTCAACTCAGTTTCTACTAATAACGCTCATCTTTGGCATCTCAGATTGGGTCATGCTCCCTTAGAAGTGTTAACCAAGCTTGGTGGTCTTCCTCACCTACTCAGTCTACTCAGTCATCTCACTGCTCTGTGTGCCCAATAGCCAAACAAGCAAAATTACATTTTCCTGTCAGTACTAGTAGGTCTCAATTTACTTTTCAATTACTTCATTGTGATGTCTGGGGTCCCTATAGAGTCCCCACGTATGATGATAAGAGATACTTTGTTACTCTAGTAGATGACTACTCTAGATTTACTTGGTTGTACTTGGTGCATTCTAAGTCTGATACTGTTGTAGTTCTGAAAGACTTTATTAATACAGTTCAGAATGTTTTCTCTTCTACAATTAAGACTCTTAGAACTGATAATGGTTGCGAGTTTCTAAGTACTTGTTTTCAAGATCTTTTAAAGGCCTCTGGCATCCAACATCAAACCACATGTGTCTACACTCCTCAACAAAATGGAGTGGTTGAAAGGAGGCATAGAACCATACTTGGTATGGCTAGATCCCTCAGATTCCAATCAGAAATGCCCTTGAAGTTTTGGGGAGAATGTGCTTTGTCTGCAGTCTATCTCCTAAACAGAATTTCTTCTAGAGTTATTGGCTATAAGACACCTTATGAATTGCTATATTTGCAACCTCCTACTGTGACTCATCTCAGGGTATTTGGCTGCTTGTCCTATGCCACAAGTCCTAAGGAAACTGACAAGTTTGCATCTCGAGCCATTCCAGCTGTTTTTATGGGTTACTCACAATCACAGAAGGGCTAAAAATTATATGCACTCACCAACCAGTCTTTCTTTGTGAGCAGACATGTTGTATTCAAGGAAGATCTCTTCCCTTTCAAACATATGAAGGGTGTTATATCTCCTATATTTCCAGTACTTGACTTGTTGTCTCCTGACTCACATTTGGGATGTGACAGTGATCCTGAAGGGTCTTCTATCCCTTGTCATGATAACAGGTTGTGGTTGATCAAGTGGAACTTGCTGCTCTCACTCCAGTTGTAGTTTCTGAACCAAGGAGGTCAACTAGACATCACAAGCCTCCAGGCTGCTTGCAAGATTTTGTGTCTAGTTCTAAAGCCTTTTCTTGCCTTTATCCCATTCACTCATATGTCAATTATTCCACCGTGAAACCAACTCATGTTCAAGTTCTGGCTTCTATTGATATCATCATGAACCACAGTCCTTTAAGGAGGCTTCTCTTAATCCAAGATGGGTGGATGCTATGCAGTTAGAAATTTGTGCACTAGAAGATAATCATACTTGGAGTATAGTGGATCTTCCTCCTAATAAGTCCCCTATTGGTTGTAAGTGGATCTACAAAGTCAAATACAAAGCTAATGGTGAGGTGGAGAGGTTCACGGCCAGATTACTGGCAAAGGGGTTTAGCCAAATAGAAGGCATCGAGTATTGTGAGACATTTTCTCCGGTGGCTAAGATGGTATAGATGGTATCTGTGAGAACTGTGATTGCTTTGGCTTGCTTTGGCTGCCTCCAAACAGTGGTTTATCTATCAGATGGATGTTCATAATGCCTTCCTCAATGGTGATCTTGTGGAAGAGGTGTACATGAAGCTTCCTGATGGGTTTGATGGGTTTGCTAGACAGGGGGGCTCTCCTAATGTCTGCAAACTCCACAAGTCACTCTATGGTCTCAAACAGGCCCCTAGACAGTGGAACAAAAAATTAACTGAGACTCTAGAAGATTTGAGGTTCATACAAAGCCATTTTGACTACTCATTATTCACCAAGAAGGAAGGGGAACACATTACAGTAGATCTAGTGTATGTTGATAATCTGTTAGTCACAGGAAGTGTCCAACACTGATAGATCATACAAGAGCTGAGTTGAAAACTAAGTTTAAGATGAAAGATCTTGGTGAACTAAAGTTCTTTCTAGGCATAGAATTTGCCAGATCAAAGAGTGGGATAGTAATGTCACAAAGAAAATATGCTCTAGAGCTAGTTGCAGAATCTGGTCTAAGTGGCTCTAAACCAGCAGGAACACCTTTAGAGTTGAATCTCAAGCTCACCTCTGAAGAATATGACAAATGTATAAAAAGGGAAAACAATGACACAGTGCTCAAGGACCCTGGTTCATATCAGAGGTTAGTGGGCAGGTTATTGTATCTAACCATGACTAGACCTGACTTAGCCTTTGCAGTTCAGGTTCTAAGTCAGTATATGCACAGTCCAAAGGTCTCACATATGGAAGCAGCCCTAAGGGTTGTAAGATACATAAAAGGGGCACCTGGTCGAGGATTGTTTACAGAATCCACAAATAATTTGACCTAAATAATTTGACCTGCTACTGTGACTCAGATTGGGGAGCATGTCTGCAAACCAGAAGATCAGTGACAGGTTACCTTGTTAAACTTGGAGGAGCATTGGTTTCATGGAAATCAAAAAAACAAGACACAGTATCTAGAAGTTCAGCTGAAGCTGAATTCAGAAGCAAGGCATCTGCAACTGCTGAGGTTATCTGGTTAACTGGTCTGCTAAAGGAGCTGGGAGTTGAAGTACAAGTTCCTGCTCAACTAATGTGTGATAGGAAAGCAACCATTCAAATAGCTGCGAACCCTATCTTTCATGAAAGGAACAAGCATATCGACATAGATTGTCATTTTGTGAGGGAAAGAGTACTGCAGGGTCTGATCAGAACTAATCATGTATCTACAAATGATCAACTAGCAGATATACTAACTAAAGGCCTAGGAAGAGCTCAACATGAATACTTACTTAGTTTACTAGGTGTAAAAGACTTGTTTGAACCATCAGCTTGAGGAGGGATGTTGAATTATAAGAACCATTTCAAGCTGATGGGTAATTGTGTCTTTACTCAATTAAGATATTTTGTAAAGTTGTTATAAAGTTTGTTAGGCATAGTTAGTTAGTTAGTTCACAGAGTTAGTTAGGTCTAACACTATATAATGTACTCTACATTCAGTTTGTGAATAAGATTGATATTCTTCTCTTTTCCTCTCAAGTCTTACTCCTTCATGATTCTCAAGCTTATGAGCATCCATGGCTGCTAACAAAGGTATTAGAGGACAACTAATAAGTTCACTTTTCTGGTTATGGATTAATGTTACATATCCTCATAGATGCAGCATCCACAGGTTGGTTGAGAAATGATTTATAGGAACTGTAGTCTGTGAACTCTGCATAGTACGTGGATAATATCTTTGGAGTACTGTTCAAAAGGACAATGACAACCAAGTAGCAGCAGGCGTATATTTTCTGCTGTAAAAAGAATATTGCATAGTTGATTGTTCTCCTTCAGGAGATATTTCCTATGAAAAATGAGATTTTTTTGTGTGTGAAATCTTCAAGAAGTTTCTATTTGAGTAAGAAAATTTGATGCTCAATCCATGAAATTTATCAACCTTGTAAGGGAAGTTATCAATATATACCTATCACCGCATATAATTAAATGTCCTCCAACCCTTATCTGCCGAATGAACTTCCTGAAAATAGTTTTAACTGCTTCCTGAGATGACATAGAAACAATCTGGTGATAATCTGGTCATTTCCAGAGACCAAATAAATCAAATTTAGTATACATGGCAGACACTAGACGCAGTGAATCACCAACCTCGTCTTGAAACATGTCTACATGTTCCCAATCTACATTTGTTACCACAGCTATTTGAGGTGTTACTTCAAGGAAGCAAGAGTCATATTCATCAGCCTACATTAGAAAGAACATAGATTAGACTTACAGGAATAACAATTATAATAATTTTCTATCACTAAAAGTTTACAAAGAAAAACAAACTCATGCAGACAACCAGATACAAGAAAAGAGGTGTGAAAGGATTGGATACCTCCAGTACAAAGTTGCAGCCAGTTCCACAGATGATGTTTCTTTCAGCAAGCTGCAGAAGGCAATTACGTCAAAAGTAGGTTTTGTGTGTAAATTAAAAAACCCACAGTAGGATTCAAATGCTCTAATGTGAACAAAAATCGACTTATCGACCTGCAAGCACTGTTGACAAACTCCCAATGAGCACATCAAGAGAAACTTCATAGGAAAATGCAGAGTGAACCTACCTGTGGTACCCGAGCCCCAATTACAGCTGTAAGATCATCCCCCATTGCATTTAATACATAAGCAAGCATACTAGTGGTGGTAGTCTTCCCTGCATTGGTGAATAAATCAAAAGAAAGCACGAGAAGTGAAATTTTGGCCTTAAAAAAGGCTGAAACAAGAGTAGATCAAATTACCAGACTAAATAACAGACAATAGCCAAAGACGAGGTTTTGACTTAAAACATCCTTGAACTATACTCTAAACTTAAAGCACATCCTTGTAAACATCCTTCAAATATCTAAACATTAACAAATCCCGTCCATTAGTTAAAAGACCGTCAAAAATCTAAAGGAGTGGGTGAAATTTACGAAAAACTCCTCAGATTTGAACACTTCACATTCTCTCAGTTCTCAGAAATATGAATTTTAACTTTCATTTGTTGAAGTATGCTTCATTTTCCATAACCACCCTTCCCGGTCATTATTAAAACTGTGATGCAATAATGCAAAGTCAAATCATGCAAACGCACAGATACTGAAACCCAGTATCCCTCAAGAACACGAAGAATGATTGCTTTCATACACGGTACATGTGTTGTTCACACTGCCTTTCCTCTTAATTAGAAGAAGGTAATTAAAGGCAATAGCAAGCATAGTTTAGTTTTGATCCAAAACCAATGAAGGTAATAGTGTCCATATTCTCCACAAAAACATGAAATATTTTCTCATCTCAATTTGGTTTTTTATTTTTAGCAATCAAAATTTAGCTAAGAGCTAACAACTTATTGTTATTATGCTAATGTATATGTATATGCTTTGGCAAAAAATGAATCATAGAAGTGCCAGAAATGTCAATCCAATTACATCTTGTGCATATTTCATCTAGTAACTAGTTTCTGAGAACGTGCCTTGCACGTTTGTCCCTTATTATTATTAAAAAAAGTTGAGTAACAAAAAAAGATGCTGAAATTAACAATAGTAGTTTTACCATTTATCTTTTATTCACTAAATAAAAACAAATATAATATGAAGAAGAACATTAAATAGATGATATATCTAGTTATTTTTTTGTTATCCTTCTCTCATTCTCTTTTCTTCTCATGTTGAATAGTGCATTTTACTTCCTATGATAATATCAATCTTAGTAAATTGGTTTTAAAAAGGATATTAAAAATTTAATTCTCAAAGTGTTTTTACATAAATAGTGGAGAATGACTCTTCACATTGAACTTTTAATTTTAAAAAATTATGTGTATGAGAAATAATTAACATTCAATAATTAGGCAGAATAATATCACACTATCATAAATAAATTAATATATTTAAGGCAAAAGTAGACATTATAGTTTGAACAATAATTACTACTTAACTATTTATGGGTCCAGCTCCAGTCAATAATCTATAGATGGGAGTTTGACAATTTTCCAGCTATAGTTAAAATTTTACATCAACAATAAATAGCTTATTATCACATTAGATAGACGTTTGATGCATAAAATTTATAAATTCTAAAAGATTTCTCCAATGTGGTACATATGCAAATTTATAATATAAATACTTTGTATATTACGAAACACACATTATTTATGAAGAGAAAAGAATAATCTCCTTTTTTCATAAAATTTCTCTTTGAATAATTAATATACATTGAGCAATATAAACTTTTCAAAATGACTTATTCTAGATATATGATCAATTTGAGGAATGAATGTTCCAACACACAAATAATAGACTAATAAGATCAATAAATTATACATATAAACGAAAAGTTTAAATAAAAATACAACCTCAAAATCACATATATACTATATAGAGTATGATCCATTCTTTATCTCCAATTAGGTGGGCCATTTTATTTTAGGATATGGATTCTTTTATATATATATATATATACATATATAAAATCATATTTGATTTCTCATTTAGTCATTCCTCTCACTACTCATAAAATAATTTTATACTAAAGTAGAACACTCTATCGAGAGCCAAATAAGCATGTCAAATGAACTGATTAATCTTTCATTAATACGAATTTCATAAACATAGTAGAACATGAATTGTATATGACTAATTTCTTCATGTAGGACACAAAATATTCTAATAAAAAAATAAAATCATAAGAAAGTACATCAAAATATTTAAAAAAGAAATATAAAATACTTAGGACGGACAAAAAGGAGCGGATAAAAACAAAAAAAAAAATTACTACACATACAAAATGATTTGCAAAGTTCATTTTTGCATGATAATCTCTCATCCTCCTTTTGTCATTTAAATGAAGATCATGCTAGGCATTTTATAGCAGTAGCTAGGATGACCTTTGAGTAGATAATTAATTTGCATTAAATTAGTTCAATGATTTTAGTCCATATCAAATTTGTTTAATGGAAAAACTCTTCAAATACTCATGATTTTTACAGTAATAGAGTAAATTAATGTGAATTTGATTCATGCACCAATCTAAATGAGTTATTTATTAAATATTTAATTATATTTTATAATATTTGTTTTAATTATTTTAATATAAGGGTAAAATGGTAATTCAACTTTGAGCTTTGAATCTTCCCACTTATAATATAATATGATGCTACTAACATATTCCTCGTTTCATTCACATTATAATACATATTCACAAACTTTCCTATTTTCCATCTTTCATTTTATTTCTGCTCTTTGACTGTGAGCACTCAATCACGTCAGCAGAAAGACGAAGTGCTAATGAGAGATGATCGATGTTGATTCGACCAGTTAACCAACTTAAGGAGGAAGAAGATTGACTAGGATTAAAAAAAAGAACCTAGTTGCAAATAGAGAAACTATAGTGGTGTCACGTGAGTTTCAAAATGCTCTGTTAGATTTCAAGCAGTTCTTGACAGAAGGGCGAAACTTGCTAGCATTTTCAATAGTTAAACAAAGTTCCTTGTTCACTGTGATATATTACAAGGATATACTTTAAGTTTGGTGTATATTTGAGGGATGTTTTTAGCCAAAAACTCGCCAAAGACCTTCCAGAATCAGTCTCAGCTGATAGATATCATAGAGTTCAAAGCCAAACATCTTATCAGGCCTTAAAAGTTCTATGCATGCACTCATAACACGAATTTTACCTATTAATTTGCTAATAACACAATAATTTATTAGTAACATTGTATTTTGCTTATAAGAAACTTGAAACTCTCTTCTCCAATATGTTGCCTAAATCTCGTCTTTTCTCTTTCTCAGAATAACCCCTTCAGTCAATGGTGTTGTTCTTCTCTCTTTTGAATACTCAATGCCTTGAATCCTTCTTCACACCTATGTTGGAGCAAGACAGTCTAGTATGCACAAAAACCAGAGCAGATACACATTCTGCCAAGAAGTGTTTCCATGGATCAAATTGCTAGGCTAATAAAGCAGAAGAGTTCCAAGGTTTTGGCAGAGCTGACTAACACAAGCGGAAATGTGAAATGGTTTACGCTACAAGCAAGATAATGAAGTTCCTCATATTTCAGATTCCTTGGGAACACGATATTACATCATGATTCTAGTCAAGATCTCATAAAATGTTCAGTTCTGTACATAATTACGTTGATATTGAACACAAGTACAATTGCACATGCGTTTACAACAGATTCATCCAAAAGAAGACGGCTAACACAAATGCATACACCTCAGGAACTTTCTTCATATTTCATACTTCCGTGTAAATAGAAGCAAATATTGAGTCTTGTCAAAAATCAGAACATTGTCCATGTTTAGCAAAGCTTGGCATGATAGATTTGTCACATATTGACAATAACAAACACAAAAGAAGTAAATTACCATGGCTCCCACTGACAGCAATGAGGTTGTAACCTTTGGTGATCCTACCCAACCAAGCTCCGCGCTTGTACCTACAAGAAAAGAATATCACTAACTAAGTCCAAGCCTAACTTTGGTAACAGAAATTCAATCAAAAAGTAAAGATTAGCATACTCACACAGGTATTCCAACAGACTCGGCATGTAAAATCTCCACATTGCCCCCACGAATCGCACTTGACACAACAAGGGCATCAGGCACCAACCCATTATTCTTTCTCAAATTAAGCTCAGAATGGCCTATATACACTCGGGCACCTGCTTCTCGCAATGCGCCCATGGCATCGCTCCACATCATATCAGAACCACTGACCTCATAACCCTAGTGTATTTCCAAATTTAGTTCAATTTAATTCTAACCTACCAAAACATTATACGAGAAATGGAAGAAAGAAAGAAGAGTAAAAATTTCAAACTAACTACCAGCACACTAGTTCAATTGTCCAAATAATAATGCATCGTTTGATTCATGTATTAGCATCCAAAGGCTATGATACATGATATTGTTATGTGCTTAATAATAATGTAGGAGATATAAAATTGTTATTCGATGGATAATTTAATACCAAATGTTGCATACAGAGTTATATATCGAAATGGATTGTTGTACTCTTATGCATAAAACAGCCTTGTTTGCTGAGTTTTATGTTGGAAATCAGATGTTGTATTTTTATGCCAAGATTATTTCTCTTTCTGCCGCCAACAAAATCATCCCTAAGAATTAAGAGAGGTATGACGAGCTATTTTACGAAAGTGAAAATGTTATTTCATCCATCCTAAAAAACATAACAGGGTTTTGGAGTACCATAGTCAAATCATTCAATTTTCTGTCTCAATTCAAACACGACTTCATAATCACTGGCAAATAAAATAAGCATTTCTGTAACTCCGCAGCAAGTAACATCACATTCACAACTTCATAGTTACAGAAATTTCTAGGAAACAACAGTTAGCCACCAAATATAAATAGTGTGAGTGACTGAGAATATATACTTGTTTGAGAGCAAGCATGGCGAGAGCGGACAAACCACAACCGCCGACGCCGACAAAGTGAATCCATTCCTTCCCTTTGCACTCTCTTGCATCGATGACTTCTGCATTGTCGCAATCCGTAGTCACTGGGGGTAATTTCAAAGAAGGGGAAGTTGTTCGAACGTTTTTTATTTTGCGACTCTGAACTATTTGGCGGCGGTATGTGAGTGTAATTGCTTGAGAATAACTGGAAATTTTTTCCGGGTAACTCGCCGGCGACATTATTGCCGATAGTTCGAGGTGGGGACGTCGGGCCCAAAGCAAAGTCACTCTTATGTCGTGTTTACTGTTCAGGGAGCATTCAAAATTCGTCAGAGAAAAAGAGAAGAAAATTGAAGTATGCAAAGGGAAAATAGTTGTATTGGTCCTTATATTCTTGTTTAATTCCTTTGTTAGCCTTGTAATATTCCACACAGAACATTTAACTCCGCGAATTTTTGGTGATCTTTCTCTATCTAATAAATGGAGAGTCTCTTTAAAATGGTTCATCCACAACCCAGCAGATAAAGTACATTACATAGTTTAGAGATGGACAACTTACTTATTCGGTGACTTTGGTACAGAATATTTCTAAAATGAGGACTATCGAATAAATTTAATATAATAGATTATGCAGCATAATTTATATTCGAACCAAACTAATCTGAATCAAATAATATGGGTGATCTTAGTGCAATTATTAAATGAAGCTTATGAGATTAAAATGGTGTGTTAGTTTTAAGAGGGATAATTTAGATATTGCACATACTAATTTTAGAACCTTAATATTAAATCGGGAATTTTCTGTAACATGATTTCTCTAAACTTTTTTTTTTCATGAATATGCGGGGAAAATAAATCTAAAATTATGCATGACTTACTCAAGATTTATATGTTTATGACGCTAATTCTACACTATACTAATTTTAGTAGAATACCTTTAGACAACATTGATCCACAATTTAGTAAACAATACAAAAGAAGAAATATCATAACATCTATAGGTATAAATTGCTTTGGGGTACGTTTATCAATTATAGCATCTTTTAATCTGATTGAAAATGGGGTCACTAATAATGCAGTATCTGCCATTTTTATTTTGTTTTTTTTTGGTTGTTGTCCACTAATAGGGAAAAGGGTTTTCAGCCAAAGACTCGAGTACAATTTCTAAATTTGCAAATCTACGTGTTTAAATAATTACTCCCTCCGTTTCAAAAAGAATGACCTAATTTGACTTGGAACAAAATTTAAGAAAATAAAGAAACTTTTTAATCTTGTGGTTCTAAATTAAAGTTATGTCAAATGTACCAAAATGCCCTTTGATCTTGTGGTCTTAAACATGTCACGTGGAAAGTTAAAGTTAAATTGTTGCCAAAAAAGAAAAGGGGTCATTCTTTTTTGAACAAACTAAAAAAAAAATAGGGTCATTCTTTTTAAAACGGAGGGAGTATATCACATGGTTAAATTAAAAAGGAACTTAAATTATTGAGAATTTATTAGCAATTAATTTAATCAAAAAAAATTCTTTAAAATTACTTAACTTTATTTCTTACTAAAATATATTATTTTTCTATTTATTTATTAGTTTATTTTATTTTAACATTTTCAAATCTAGCCCAATCCGTTTACTTGACTCATCCCTATTGCTCCACGTATTATAATGAAAACATTACAAAAGAACTTCTATCTCAAAGAAAAAAAGTAGGGATATCCTAACATATCACTTAAAAACAAGGAAAAACTACACAATATGATAAACATCAATATACGTTTAAAATAAATAAATATAGTTTTTTCAATGTTATATAAATATAACTATACAATAAATAACAAAGTTAATTATATACAAATAATCAGAAAAATTATTAAATACTCTATTCGTTCTTTTTTATATGTCATCCATTTTTATGAATAGTTAGACCATATTACTTATCATTTCATAACAATGCATAAATCATATTCTTCCTATTATACCTTTGATAGAGTAGTTAATTAGTTTGAAAATATATGCTTTGACCAAATAGGACAACTAATAAGTAATTAATATTCATTGGGGTACTTCATACATTGATTAATTACTCTCTCCTAGTTGTGTGCATTCAGTTTTTCGATTTGATTTTATACTACTCGGTTTGGATTTTTTGATTTTTGGTTTTGAAAAAGTGTAATCCAATCCGAACCAAAATAAATTTGATTCGGTTTGATTTTTCTCTTTTGGGTTTGGATTTTTTCGGTTCAGTTAATCGGTTATGTCAATAATTAGAAACATAACATAGTTATATTTGCATTTTAAAAAATAATATATATATATATATATATATGTATATTGAATTTCTTAAATATACTTTTAATATAAATCACAGGTAAAACGTAAAACACGATACTTAAAAGTATATCAATTATAGATGTTCAAACATAAAAAATAAACTGAACCATAATAAAGATAAACTATCGATTTTTCAACTTTTGTTTTTCTAAATCTGAAACCAAACCAAACAAAGTAAATTATAATCCAAAATCAAAACAAAAAAATCAAACAAATCAATCCAAATTAGAATTCAATTTGATTTGATTTGGTTTTTCGGTTTAATTCTATAAAATCTGATTTTGTAAATAAACTCAAAAATTTAAATAGCCCTCCAAAATGCATTTTAATTTTAAAATGTAGCATATTTATCATTTATTGAAAAGTTGACTTAAGAAAACATGAAATAAGACAATATCCCTATATCACATATTTTCAATAGTTCTCATTTTTATGTAGATTATATTTGTATTAATCTGTTTCTTTATCTGTTTTATAGGATTTCGATTGAAGAATTGTTTTGTTTTCTCCATTATAATGGTTATAGTTATAAAAAAAATTACGAGATTAAGCAAATATATATTAGTTAATTAGCTAACATAACTACAACTTGTAATAATTACAATTCAAAACTTGCTTCTAACTATAATTACATTCTCTCTCGCGCCTATCTCCCTTTTTTTTTGGAATCTCGCTCGCCACTTTTCTTTTTTTCCCCAGTCATCTCTAGCCTCTCTCCTCTCCCTCCCTTGTCTCTCTCTCTCGCTTCTCTTTTGCAGTCTCTCTCTTACTTTATATAAACACAAATACATAATTTTTGTTTGTATAAAGTGAGAGAGACGGGATATATAAATGCAAATACATATCTCTCCGCCCTATACACTTACAAATCTTCCCATGTCAGTTTTCTTTGCCTCTCTTTCTTTCTTTCTCTCTCTCTCTCTAGATTTATTCCCTCGCTTTATACATACACAAATGTACAATTTGTGTTTATATTTGTATAAAGCGAGAGAGACGGGATAAACAAATACATATCTCCTAGCACTATACACTAATAATTATACAAATACAAATCTTTCGTTGCCAAGAATTCTTTCGCCTCTTCCACTCTTTCTCGCTTTATACAAACACAAATATATATATATATATATATATATATATATATATATATATATATATATATATATATATATATATATATATATATATATATATATATATATATATATATACAATTATCTAATCGAATACATATATAATTTACTTCTCTCGGCTCTATGACCGTAACAACTCTCTCCTGCCTCTCTTAATCTTATTTGTCACTCTCTTCCTTGTAACATGTAACGACGAATTGTATTTAGTAAATTATAATTTTATAATATAATTACACTATTTTTGAGTGACTATATTGAAAAATTTCCTAAATAAATAGAATGGTAGTTTGGTGAAAAGATGAGAGAGCAACATTTCTATTTTATGTTAATGGGTGGAGGATGTAACAAAGTGACGTTTATCTGTTAGTTCATGATGGAGGGATAATACATAAAGTATTACTCTAAATATATATAATTGTTTAAACAATCAGTTAGTTAACACTGTTAATACATAACCACCTGGCATTTTATAAGCCGCCCTTTATTTATGATAAGATTTGATGGTCAACTCACTATAATAACGATATTGTCTTTGTCTAGAGCATAATTATTGACCGTTTTTTCCCCATTTTATTCCCTCTAGATTCAGAGCAATAATGTGTTTATTTAAGTTAGGGTCAAAGTAGCTTACAAGAAAAAATGTATAGCCTTTCAACAAGTAGAAAAACAACATTATTCGATAATATATATAGCAGATGTTGTGCTTCTTTAGCTAATTCATGTATTAATATTTTTAGATTCTAAATTTTTTATTAAAAATCTTAGATTCGCTTTTGATCTCAAATTAATGAGTAGAAATCTATAAACTACTCCTCACTTTTCAACTTTTGTAGTTAAACGTACAATAGCTAATATGTAGGAGTTTCAATCCCTACAAATAAAATTTCAAATATTACCATACCTTCAAGATTTGATTTTTCTTTTTAATAATAAAGTTAAAATAAAACTAAATTAGTAGCCCGCACTGTTACTACTGTCAAAGTCCAGTACTAAGAGACCCTAGTCATCGATCAATTGATTCATTATATATCCTATTTAAAAAGAGAATATAAAGAGTAAAACCAATCTTTAATATTTTCCATAAAATAAAATAAAATATTTTGACCAGTTAATTATGAAAATAATAATAAATCTTTCCCTAACTACCAAACACTTTATTATAATAAGGGAAACTAGTCAAAAGTACTCCTCAACTTTGTTTTATTGGTTGATTATGTTCTCGTGTCAAAATAAAGTTATAATTATTGGTTGATTATGCCCTTGTGTCAAAATGAAGTTATAATTACCTTTACCGTTACTATTTTCACCATTTTTATCCCTCAATTGAATGAAAACCAAAATCAACTAAAATTACCCAATTTCAATTGAATGACTCAATTTTCTCTTTTAATCCGGATCTGCCCCATTATATCAAATGAAAAATGATCAAAAAATGCCTTTAGACTTAAACTACGTGAAATTAAACAACAATATTCTTAATTAATAATTTAGCTTTAAATAATCATTATCGTTCTTTGGTGTGAATTCTAATCGTACTAAACGTCCATTTGTTGATTAGTGATTTTTTTTTTTTGTGTTATACTATTGGACCTAACAACGCGGAATGTTGTCTCTATTGGTAACAAGATATATATGTTCCTTTGGTTAATTGGTTTTATTGGGCAACTCAATCAATAATGGAATTACACTCTTGACTCAATTAATAAATAATACTAAAGCACTATACTAGACTAGTAAAGGAATTATCTTTTTTTTGTTTTAAATTTGATTTGATTGTTCTCTTTAAATAGAAAAACAACATTTGGCATGTAGATAAATGGATTTATATTATAATGGACAAAATAAGGGAGACCAGTATCAAGACAAAAGTTGAATAATCTTTTTTTTCTTTTTTCTTTTTTCAGTTAGATGTATTTGGACTGCCCACCTACAATATTATTATTGAGGTGACACATGGCACATTATATTATTCACTGGCCTTTTTGCTAGTTATTGTTAATGTTTTAATATAATTAAAGTTACTTTAAATAGGATAAATGGCATAAATAAATATTTTAAATTCTAGCATTACAACAAATATTATTCTTAAATATTAAATATGATAGAGACGGATCAGCTACCTGGATCTCTACTGGATCATTTTTAAAAGATTTAAATTGTCTCAAGAAAATTCAGTCAAAATAAAAATATATATATACTAAAATTTCTTTAGAACTTTTACATGCAGAAGAATCTCTGTTGTTTACGAAAATTATTTCACAATATTTGTCTACAACACATGAAATCATTGCAAAGAATAAATAAAGAAGAATTACTTTCGTCTTAATTTATGTTGTATATTTTTCTATTTGTATAAAACGAATGTCATATTTTTTATTTAAAAATATTTTAATTTTTTTTATTTTTAATAAAATGAAAGGAAATAACCAAGAAAATTAATGGACCATATAAGTTGAGAAAAAGGATCAAGGAAGTAAAAGAAATAGTGAAAAACCATATAAGTTTTCTTTCTTAATCATGATTACTCTTTTCCTTTAGTTTTCTGTTCTTATTCTCACTTAATAAATAAACAGAATATTTATTGACAATTTGATTTTTAAAACTGTAGTAACTAGCATATTATTATAATTTAAAAATACTAATAGAAATTTTTTATTATATCAAGTGTTTACGTAAACAAAATGGTAGGAGCAAATAGAGTCGGTTCTGTTTCCCGTGTTTGACGTGTACCGGCAAAACCTAACAAACCTCAGAATCCCACGCGCAAAGCACAAGCGCCAACGAATGAAGCACGTTGAAAAATGACCAGGGACGGACTTACTGTACAAACTCTTTTGATAATAAATTACACGATATATATTTGATATAAAAAAATATTTTTTATTATATATATAGATTTGAATTTTTGAATATAAGAATAGATGTTAATATTGAAGAGGTTTGAATTAAGTAAAAATTAATCAAACATACTTTTAGGAGAAATGTTTGATAAATTTAAAAATAATTTAAAATTACTTAAAATCAAAATAAATCTCCCCTATTTTCTATTTTTAACTTAAAAAATTTTAAGTTTGAATTTTTTATTTTTTTAATTTAAAATGTACTTTTCTTTTTAAAGCCAAGTCAAATTCTAAGTTCACCACCAAAACACTGTATTCTAATTATTCAATTCCTATTAGTGTAAAACTTTTGAATCCGTCCACCGCCACCAATAATCCAATACGATAAGTCTAATTGTACATTTCGTTTTTTTGAATTATCGTTCTTCTGGTTTGTCAACAAGTACCAGTATATCAAATTGTTCACCTTTTGTGTACAAGAACCAAAAAAGAAAAGTACTTTTCCTTATAAAGCTTGTTGCATTATATTATATTCATATATATATATATTTCTCTCTTTTTCCCAATAATGATCTAGAGCCTAAATACAAGCGCAATTTATTATTATTAGAAGTATCTTTTGATCATAATAATCCCTTAGAAATTTTAATTCTTCGGTTGACTTCCTTTTCCAACTCTTCAAGTCCTCCTACTTCTTCCAATTCCTGCACCAAATAGCCATTAATCCATATTAAAAATAAAATTTGGGGTAGGGATATTGGATTGGAAGACATAATCAAACCCATTAATAAGGTAAAAGTTCAAAAAATCAACGAGCTGAGCTATTAAGATTTCCAAATTAACTGTATATCATAATTCATTTGGCGAAGGAAAGAGTAGCACCTTAGGTCCTAGGAACAAGCCATATGGGACACCATCAAATTTGTCCGAATGATGTAGCTGAAATCCCCAACAGCAAAATCAAAGAAGATCGCAGTCGTTAGAATCCGTTAAAATACTAATTAAATTAAAAAATATAAAAAAAAACAATCAATTAAATATTAATCTATTTAAATGATGGTACTAATTTTGATTTAAATAAGATTAAGAGTAAAGCTACAGTCCAATAAACTTTTTATTACCTGATGTGCTGCAGCTACCCTCCGAAAGTAAGGCACGTTGGCAATAGGCCCTACAGGGAATCTCTTATGAACCAGTCCATCGTGAACGAACATGTAAGCCATCCCAAATACTGTGATCCCCAATCCCTGCATAAAAACCGTATTAATATATATAACTTAAACTCATAAAAAAACAACACGATATGTAATTGATGTAAACATACAGCGCCGAAACAGAGGCCAGGGACGAGGCCTTTATGGAAGAAACCGTACGAAAGAAGAGCTATAGCTGGAACAGCATTTATTATGGCGAAAACGTCGTTCATCTCAAAAGGTCCTTCTCTTGGTCTATGGTGTGACTGCAAATATTATATAAAAATCATGAACAGTCAAAATTTTGAAAAACTTTAACAAGAATCTTTATTTTTCTTAACAAGAACCCAAATTAGTGTCTAATAATTTAGTGTAAATTTGGAAATTAACCTCGTGCATGTGCCATAAAGAAGCATGCCATAGTGCTCTATGAGCCCATCTCGCCCAGTACTCCATTCCTACCTGAAGGACCAAAACATTAAATTACAACAAATCAGCTTATCACGAAACTTTTATTGCTTTTTAAACATTTCGTACTTTATCTGTTTCAATTTATATGACATAGTTTGAATTTTCAGATGAAAAAAATCAAAGGTCCTATGTCTTAATACACGATAAAAATAAAAATAATTAATTCTCAAAATTTAAAATATGTCATACAAATTGGACAAAAATGGGAAGAAGAATTGAACATGAGAAGAAAAAAACGGAACTTACGGCAGCGCCAAACGAGAGAGTGAATGTAGCTAACATTTCAGAAAAAGGCACCTCTCCGCCCTATCAAAAAAGCTTTAAGATTAAGCTTAAGAAAGAAGAAGAAGAAGAACGGAGTGATTAATTAATTAGTACCTCCATTTGCCATGAAAATCTGTAATAAACCGCCAAAATCGCCATAAAAGTAATCCCCAAACTAGACATCACAGCTGCCACAAGATAAGTAAACCTCTCCGATTTCTTCCTCGCCAATTTTTCCGCCAGCCAACTGGCAGCTAAACTCTTCTCCTCATTAATCTCTACTTGTATCCGATCCTCTATTACTTCACTCTCACTTTGGATAGTACTATTCAATTTCTCATTCTCCAGCACAAAGCAAACCGCAAATCTCGGCTTTCTTCTAGACAGCAAAATTGCGCCAAAATTGCGAGTTAACGGAGAGAAGAACAGAACTGGCGGGGCGGTTGAGGCGGATTTTGGACTGGGAAACGGGTTATGACGGAGGCAAATGGTTCGGGAACTAGCGGAGGCTGAAATTCCGGCCGCCATGGACGGTGGAGGATCCAAATTCAGTGAAAATGAAAGGTAAGTGTACGAATACGATGGATTTTCAGTTTGTGGACTACTTGTGGAAAGTGTATAAATAGAGTGCAAACGTTACGTCGCTGAACGTGTTGGCACCATTAAGCATGGAGGGGACTGGGGTCCTCTTTAACTAACTAGCTGTTAAACTTATAGTCCTTGTTTCCACAAATACTACAAGATTGCCACTTTTAGTTATTTAATTTTCTCACAGTTCTAAAGTAGTCTCACTCCCTTCTAAATATTGATTACATCTGTCATAATTGTTTGACAGCAATACTATAAATAAATGTTTAAATTATTTGTCTATTTAAATAATTATGAAATAATTAATTACTTTTTAAATTTACTTTTAATAATTATTTTATTTTGTTCAATTAAAAAGTTATTTAGATTTTTGATATTTTTGATATAATAGAGTTATATTAATTAATTTTTTCTTGAGGTAAGTGTATGATCTTACTCTGACAAACAATTGCGGATGAACAATTATGAACAAAGAGAATACTATTTTTTGTATAGTTATTTGGTATTTGCTTTTGATTAAATAATATATAATTTTTTTTCGTAATTTATATATATATTAATTATATAAATTTAAGAATTATAAATCAAACACAACATTATGTTATTACTAAAAGAAAACTCTATACCTATGCAATATTTAAAGCTTTTTTTTTATTCCAAGTTGGAAATTGTATCAAACTTATAAAAAAAAAAAATTGTTTGAGATTTCTACTAGGAGTTAAGTAATACTTATTTTGTTGTCAAAAAATATTTTGAAAAGAAATACTAAACTTTTTTTGGTTGAAAGATTAGGTGATTAACAAACCAGTAAAACAATTTTTAAATGGAAACAAAAACGATTTTTCTTTGAGAAGAAATAAAAAACTTTTGTGTCTTAAAAAAGGCAAAATAGAAGCAGAAAATTATATTTTCTATCATTCCATATATACATATTTATCAATATATCTCTTATTAATTAATTAACATATCTAATTAAGTTTGTAAGGTTTCATTTAAGATTTCATATTTTTATTTTTATATGATATATTTTATTTTATGTTCATGTATTATTATTAGTTATTATATATTATACGTATTAATATACACAATTGTTTTAAAATATAACAACAATATTTTTGCAAGATTAGGAAATGAGAAAAAATAAAAATTAAAGTTTCAGCCCTTCAGGAAAAGGTATAATATTTATTGAAAATTTAATTATGTACCTTTTAATTTTTTGTAATAAATATTTAAAATAGTTTTTCTCTATAAAATAATTTTAATATTAGAAGTACATTAACAATTGATCTTTTTTATAATTTGATTCTAAAAAATATTTGTATTTTTTCTTTTAAAAACATTTTTCTGAAAGCTATTTTTTTAAAAAGAATACTTATAAAAACAAGTCTTTTTAACCACAATATCAAATAGGCTCTTATTATCCGCATAAGTCATCCTAAATCGCAAACAAATGTGATACTTCTTTTACAACTTTTTTGAAAGTAATTAACAAACTGATTTCACAAATCTTTAAAAAAGTATTCTTTGGTTAACTACTTTAAAAAGGAATTATGAAACCTAATTTTAGAAAATTGTTCGTATGGGATGAAATAATATCAACTAGTTACGTAAAACATAAGTTTAATTATTTGGGTATATCCCAATAAAATAACACCTGACTAGTTCAATTAATAAAAGTATAATGATATTGAGAAAAATAAAAATTACAAAACTACTAAGATAAAATAATACAATTAATTACATAAAACACTAATTTTATGAGTCATGAGTATATCCTACTAATATATCTAAAGTCATATTTCAAAAAAAATAATCATTTAATTAGTGAATAGCAATACGAGAGAAAAATAAAATAAAATAATGAAATTATTAGATAAAGTGATTTAATCAATTATGATAAACACAGTTTAACTATTTGAATGTAACTCATAACGTAATGTATTTAAAATGTCTATACTTAAACGACTCCAAATTAATTTTAATTAATGAAAAACACAAAATAAAAAAATAAAATACATATCAAAAAATAAGAATAAAAGATGACCATGAAAGGACATAAGAGGAAAGGGCGGTGGGATATAAATCGGCGGAGTTTTATTTTTCATTATTTTGAAATGACGGTTTATCGCTTAATATTTAAAAACTCCACTAAATTTAAGCATGTATTAAGAAATGGGACGTGTCTAATTTTACTAGGTGAACCAAAAAAAAAAAAAAATTTCCATTGTATGACGAAATTTAGCACTTTATTGTTTAGGCAACAGCCAATACAAATTTATTGACCGACTAACTCAATGGTGTGTCTGATTGGACGCAAAATATTTTCTTTAATTTTTTTTTTTCTAAAAAAGTTTTTGTTTGAAAATAAAAGTATTTCAATATTTGCTAAATAAAAAACTTATTTATATGGAAAAATTATGTGGTTAAACAAATTTATAGTTCATGTGGATTGACTTAAAGTTGGTCAAACCTACTTTTAAGTCAGTTTTTAACTTTTGGAAGTATTTGACAAATATAAAAAAATAACTCAAAATAAGTCAAAAAAATAACTTAAAATAAGTTATGAAGTGTTTGATAAGGTAAAAATGACTCAAAATTAGTCAAAACCGACTTAAAATAAGTCAGAAATCAAAAGTTATTTCAGTTTGACTTTTTATTTTTGACTTAAAAACTCCTTTTTAAGTCAATCCAAACGGGCTCTTATACTATTCAATTACTCATCACATATAACTTGTTATAATTACTATTCGCGACTAATATTATACATTAATTACGTGGACTGACTTCGAGTTTGTATAATTAGCCACATTTGTATATGTATAATTCGTCAGAATATACTAATATATATGTATAATATATAATTATCTATATATACAATTCATCTCTCTCCCACACTCTGCCCTCTCTTGCTCACCTTTCTCCTTTCTCTCCCAATATCGCTCTCCTCTCTCCTCCCTCTTCCAATCTTGCTTGCCATATATGCAAATGCATATGTATAATATACAATTATCTAACCGATATACATATACAATTCACCTCTCTCTCCTATCTGTCCTCTCTCCCTCTCCTCTCTCCTCACTCTCCCAATCTCGCTCGACTTTCTCCTCCCTCTCCCAATCTTGTTTGCCATACATACAAATACATATGTATAATACACAATTATCTAATAAATATACATATACAATTCACTTCTCTTCCACTCTTTTCCTCTCTCACTCGCCTCTCTTCTCTCTCCCAGTCTCGCTTGCCTCTCTCCTCCCTATAACATGTAGCTACGAATTGTGATTATCAAACTATAACTATAAAAACTAATTAAACTATTTTTAAATGACTATATGTGAAAGTTTCTCTATTTGTATTAATATATTAAAATATTATATAAGCAAAATGGACTAAAATCTAAAAAATTAAAATATTTTAAATAATTAATTATTAAAAATAAATAAAAATTGAGAAAATATTTCCTTAGCATTAAATAGACAAATACACACTCACTCTCTCTTCACGGCGTTGCACATGGACCTAACAATTTGTCTATAGCAGTGTTTTAAAAAGCGGGCGTAAGGCGAGTCATTTTATACAGTATGGAGCAAGGCGTAAGTCTCGAAATACAGACATAAGTTTTATGGATCTATGGGGCGTAGTCTCATGTATATTCAATTTTATAGTTTTATTACTAATCAAATTCCTTTTAATGATTTTACAAATAATTTTTTATGAAAAACATATAATATATAGAAATTATATTATAATTTTTATTTGAGATAAGTATTGATAATCTATAGAAAAAGAAAAGAAGTATTATAATTACTTTTGAGAAATATAAACATCACTCTTTCATGAATAAAATAAAATTACTTCCAAATAGTTAAATAAATATGATAATTTTGAGACATATGGCAAAACCATGAAGACCAATGATAAGTGAAAAAATAAAATTTCGCTACATATTTTTAAGAAAAATGTTACGTAATATATAATTACCTTCATAGTATTACCAAATAGTAAATATGTGATACTACATTTGTTGTTTGAGTTACTCTCAATGTTTTTGTATTTATAGATTAAAAAGTTACGTATCATTCATTTATTCAAGAATTATGAGGGTCAACAATGTTAATTAAAGATTTTAACACATAATTTGTGTAAGATCTGTTAGGCGAGTCCCGAACGTTGGACATTGGGCGTGCTTAGGGCGTACAGTCAGGCGCTTAGAGCGTAAGTCTTATAGAACTAGGTCCCACACTTGAGTCTCGCGGCGTTTAGAGTTCCGCCCCAGGGCGAGCCCCGAGGCGAGTCCCAGAATAGTCTTTTAAAACACTGGTCTATAGCTATGCCATTGATATAACTCTTGCCTTTTTTTTTTTTGACGTTTGGTATTCAGATTAATATATTTAAAAATTAAATAATTCATTATTAAAAATTGATATTAAATATTTTATCTATTTCAAATTAAATAATTTTTAACTTGTAATACATTTTAAAGAACATTGATATACTTTTAAAACAAATTATATTCTACCTTTTTACTCTTAATGAAATAATTTTAAAAGGTATAATATTCAATAGTTAAGTATATTTGAGGCTATAAAGAAAAATTGAATAATATCTAATGACATGTGAGAGCCTTAACTCATCCATCGAAATAACCTTTAGGACATAGTTAAGGACAAAGATATTATCTCTAGAAATTTATAAAGACATTTTATTTTATGCAAATTATGACGAGTTAGGTTAATTTGTACTTACGGTGGGGGACAGGGTTTTGTTCTATAGCTAAAAATGTTGGGAAAAAGACGTTATTACTAAAAAGTTTTTATAGTTTGTTTCTTCTTCGAGAAAATATGATTGGATGGTTTATAATTGCTCATCGTATAAGAAATCTATCCACTGCCTTAGTGCTATAAAAAGGAAAAGGAAAAATTAATATAAGAATTAAGTAAAACAAAAATAAAAGGAGTATAGTCAGTTCAAATAAATCTAAATTCCGTTAGTGATGGAGTTTGAAATGCGAAACTATCACAATTGATCAATCAAGAAATGCAAAAGACTAGTGAAATTTGAGTTTGGGAATATCACTAATTAGTTGGAGTCATATTTATTTAGGTAACTTGTACAAATTTCATTAGTTTAGGAGGTAATTACTTAGATATATGCTAATTTGTAATTGATGCATTCAAATACGTCTAGATACATATATCTCGAGATATGATGTCAAAATTATATGTAATTTATTCTAGATACACTACATTTAAGTGGATTCACATGTATTTGAGATACATAGATAAATTTCGTCTATCCATCTCGCTCGTCACTCTCATATCTCGTTTCTGTATTTAGTATTCCAAGTACATGCAAATCGCACCAAATACATGTATTTTGTGATTTGCATGTATCTGCGAGATACATAGACAAATATCGCTCACCTCCCTTCCATTTTCGCTCGTTACTCTCCCTATTTCAGTGTATCTGATAGCAAAAATATGTATTGAAGTATATCAGACTTGAAATATGATATAAAATTATTAATAATGGAATAAAATTTAATTATATTAAACTATATAAAAAAGTAATTAATATGATAGATATATTTGTATATGTTTCTCCATTTATTTATGTTTGAGGGTAAGTTATTATCAATCACTATCAACTACTAAAATTTCAAGATAAAGTATCAAGTAATGAAATATCTTACATTTTGTTTCGATTATTGTTACTCATGGTTTCATGATGTATTGTATTGCATTATACTCTATTATATGGTAGATGTAATGTTTGGTTAGACTGCATTGTTTGTTGTTTACTAACATTTTAATTGTTTGGTTTGACTGTATCATATTGTATTTAATTTATTAAATTTATTAAAATATCCTTAATTATTCTAGGGTAGGAGGTATGACTAGAATTAAATAATATAAGGTAAAACGTAAAATAGTATTATGAAATATTATGTAAATATATAATTTTAAAAAGAAATTAAGTAACAATAGAAACACACCAAATTGGTTGCTCTATAAAATGGGGTTTTTCATTGTTACGTAACAACGACATTTAATAATACATACAGTACCTTTTAAGTAACAATCAAAACAAACACTGTAGATATAGTAATAATACAATACAATACAATGGATAGCAATGATCCAAACAGAGTGTTAAACTTCAAAAAAGCTATCTCCTCTCTCTTAAGTAATTTCTGACGTGCATAGTAGTCTGTAGTCATGAAGGGGAATTTACATATGCTTTGGCAATCAAGAAAAATTAACAATCTAGTGAGAAATCTCGAAAATCAGTCATTTTTCTACCTGAAAAATCCATAGTGGTGGTTGATTTAAAGATGTTTAAAACATTATCAAGAGAGAGAATTTACAATATGCTCTCATTGTCAAATTCTCACATGAAAAGACAGAGATTTATATCTACGAAAAATATTGTCTCAACAATTATAATTTAAGGGTAAATATAACATTGGATTATTAAAAAGCCAGTATGTCAATTGCAATTCACTTTAAAAGAAGATTATACTGCAATTATTTTTCCAAAAACAAATAGCCTAATTAAGTTTATCGAATGGATGCAAGTAACAACTACTCTAGTAGTTCAATGAGTAGTTCTATCTAATGCGTCAAAGCATATTGTTTGTACAAATTCTTTTCAAGAGCTTATTTGGAAAAGAATTAGTTGATTTCGATCCTACAAAGGACCAGACTTTGATTGGGGCCTACTATGAAAATAATATACGATACGAAAAAAATGATAATATTATGACTCCAACATTACATGTTCTAATTAAAGTAAATAAAATCATTCAAAAAAATGAGGATAACATGTTACATAAATCAATCCAACAATCCATCATTCATGGTCACATTTAACACCCCAACTCATAAAGCCCCTTCCTAGTTATTGAATTTATTTGGTGAACAGCAAGATGGAATTTTGCAGTTCTTGTTGTCCAAATGCATTACAAGGATTTCGAGAAAGATATGTTATCATTCTCTTAAGCTAATTTTACAAATAATTTTATTATTTCAAACAAAAAATAGCGGAGATGAGTGTTTCTAGGCGGATTGATTTGGTTGATAAAGAAGAGAAAGTTTCACCTATTTCAGTGAATAGAAAATTAGGTCCAAAAACTTCAAATATTTGTGCTAGTGATGAGACTGCAAAGAAGAATGAGTCAGCTTGGTGCCAAGAGTTAGTTCAACTAATGTTTGTGTTTTTTTCTTGAAATTTTGAAAGATTATTTCAACTAATGTTTATGCTATCGATTTGAATGAAGATTTTTTGATGTGAACGATAAAGATAATATGTTGGACTACTTTTATAAAGTAGCTAGGGATGTGAATATCTCATCTAGACATCAAATGATCGAAAATAACAAAATAAAAAAAGAAAACACATTGAAGGCTGCACAATTGGGATGGTAAAATAATTGGGGATTTTGTTCTAAGACATAACTAATAAGATATTAACCACTTAAATGAAGATTTTTTCATATTCTATTTCATTGATGACTGAAATAAATCTAAATGGATTGCTTGATATCCATTGCTTCAAATATCAATTGAAAATAATATCATTTTATTTGACCTCTATTTAAAACGATCTTGAGGAGAAAATATTTTGTTTCCACCAAACTAAAACACTATGTTGATGTGTCTAGTAAGCTAAAGTCATCGTTCAATAACTGTTTTGTTTCTCTTTTTTCTTTACAAATAAAAACTTGAAATTTTACTTAGGATTAGAAATCTCTAATTACACTTTGAAACAACGGAAGGGATGTGGTGCAGCTTAGTAGACCGTTTGTTTTGGCTACAAAATGTCGCGGTTCCATTCTGTCATCTCTATCTATGTGACAGTGTTATTAACTTCAATAAGATCCAATAAATTCAAAAAGAAGTGATGAACTATCAAGTATTATTGAAAAGATATGTAAAAGAACACATGAAAAAGATATTTTAAGTTCCTATGAACGGATAATCTATTATTTGAATATGTACGTTTATACAGAAAATTTGTACAAACTTAATGATGATCATAGATTGTCGCTACTAACTCTTATTTTCTCTATGCTTATTAATAATTAATAGAGATTCGTTAATTAATTAAAACTGATAACATGAAATACCCTAGGACACTCGGCACTCCATTTAGTGGTACAAATTTATGCACGGAACAGGTCCAACTTATAAAATATCAACACTTTGAATATCCATTAAATATTTAACAATTTATGTTCGTCGGATATGATCGAAATAGTAAAAATATAAACATGTAATCATATACACCAAAAGAACTCCATTAATTCAAACCCACAAAAAAGAGCATACTAGACATAAAAAAATATACAAATAATAATAAAAAGAAGGTAGTGAACATAATACCAAACTCTAGAAATAAATAAAAGAAAAACATATGCTACAAAAATTGATAGTCCATTGTCCCGATTTATCCCTTATTTATTTCATTTCCTTGGCTTAAAATTGCATTACCGATTAAATACTTTCCAAATGCAATATAGCAAGTGGATTCTCTCATAACCAAATCATTAAATTTCTTATTACCAAATTTGCATATAGTAAATTCAATTTTTTCTTTACTTCTAAATAGCAAAGTTTTCGCCATAATAGTTGGAATAAGATTAATATATTTACTTACAAATGTGAAAACCTCTTCAAATGGTTAGTTATTTTAGTTCGACGCACAATCTACACAACACTATATAACAGAATCATACAACCAATATTCATTCATTCATTCAAAAGTTTTTTGTTCATCAATGGAGTTGTATCACAAATCAACCTGCCATGTAAATCTATTTCTCTTTAATTGGGCCATATACATTATGCATAGATCTTTTCAATGTCCATTAATAATTATAAATTTACCATTTTTATTGATTCTTATGGATTTTTCTTTAATTGTTGGAACAGTTTCTAGGGAAATTGATAGTCGTTTTGACATGGGGAATACTTCTTAGAGCAGCGGAATGTATTGAGTATGAAGCTTTAAGTTGTCGAAAACACACAGCTTTATTGACAGATTTTGGAGGCAAAGGTGACGGAAAAACGTCGAACACAAAGTCATTTCGAAAAGCTATACATGAACTGAGCAAATTTGCAACAGATGGGGGAGCACAGCTCATTGTTCCTCCTGGAAAATGGTTAACAGGGCCATTCAATCTAACTAGTAAATTCACTCTTTATATACACCAGGATGCTGTACTTCTAGTTTCTCAGGTTTCATTCATTCCTTGGCCCTTTCTTTTTTTTTACTTAAAAGAAAATTGGTTTGATCGGAAACTTGAATTTTCACCTTGTTGGTGAAGGTTCGATTTCTCATCTTGTAATCCCATCCTCTATTTCCCACATTTGTTTGATCTTTTTTCTAATCCTATGGATAAAAGGAAAGAAATCAGCCCAAAAACTATCTAATTGATTACATAAATTAATCACCGAAACAGAAATGTTTTGGTGAAAACGAATGTGAGTGAAGGATCTCACTGAATTGAATCTATTCATGTTTAAATGTGTACGAAAAAATCATTGTTCAACTCTCTGACAACATTACAGACAAACAAAATCCCTGTTTCTCCCGCTCTATCTATTCGAGGGATAGGAGGACAGAGGAATTTGGTCTCCAGGATTTATTTTGTTCCTTGATACCCCTTAAAATCGTCTGCAGGTATCAATGGTTACAAATTAAATCAGAAAATTTCACACCATATTAATTTTTCAGATAACCAATTGTGTATTATCACAACTACATTTTACTAAAACTGTCTCAATGCTCCACCTTTTAATTAATTTTCGATATTTCATTCACATAAGAATCTCTATGTAAGCTAGACATTTCACTTTAAAGAACTACATTAACATTATATGTGAGTTGACCTAGCAAAACGAGGTTCCTTGACGTAAGCAGTGGTGTAGCCACATAGTAATTATATAGATCAAACTTTACTTTTTTATACATATATAATGAATCTTGGATACCCTTAACGAATTCTTGACTTCAGTTAATATTCAATGGTTGCTGTTAATATACACATATGTGATTGTTTGTACAGGATGAGGCAGAGTGGGATTTAATTCCACCATTGCCATCTTATGGAATAGGAAGGGATAATCCAGGACCAAGGTTTATCAGTTTCATTTTTGGAACAAACTTGACTGATGTAGTCATTACAGGTAAATATCCTCTTTGTACTATCAAGTCAAAATAATATGCCAAGTACAACAATTACTACGCTCTAGTCTGAAGCTAATTGGGATCAGACGTATGAATCCTCAATATCACGAATATTTCTGATGCCAACACTTGTAATGTTAGTTGTTTTTATATGTATGCTGATGATGATTAGGTGGAAATGGCACCATAGATGGTCAAGGTCAACTGTGGTGGACTAAATTTCGACAAGGTCAAATGAAAAACACCCGACCTTACATGATTGAGATCATGTTTTCTGATCATGTACAGATTTCGAATCTTACATTGATCAATTCTCCTTCATGGAATGTCCATCCTGTTTACAGCAGGTTTACTTTCTTGTTCCTCTCATTTGCTTATATCATATCCTTTTATAATTTCTCCATTTTCAAGGGACGAAGTTGGCATCTGATTAAGGGTGGAGGGATCTTATCATCCCACCATACTCCCTAGTGGTGCTTCTTAACTTACTTTGATATGTATTCTTTGATTCTAATTTTTGTTTCTTACGAAAAAATGCAGTTTTGTGATAATGAAAGGATTAACAATCATTGCACCATTTAATGCACCAAATACAGATGGGATTGACCCAGGTTTGTTACAAGAACAGATTCAAGTAATTAAGGGATGAGAAGATCGATAACATCCCCTAGTGAAGTAGTTACTAATTCATTTTTGGTTGTGCAGATTCTTGTTCCAACACAAGAATTGAAGATTGCTACATAGTGTCAGGGGATGATTGCATAGCAGTGAAAAGTGGTTATGATGAATATGGAATAGCATTTGGAATGCCTACAAAGCACCTAATCATAAGAAACCTCACCTGCATATCACCTAGTAGTGCAGTCATTGCTCTTGGAAGCGAAATGTCTGGTGGCATTCAAGATGTGAGAGCTGAAAACATTGGAGCAATTGGTTCTGAATCAGGGTTGAGGATCAAAACTGCTATAGGAAGAGGGGCGTATGTTAAAGACGTGTTTGTGAGAGGAATGACATTGCAGACAATGAAATATACCTATTGGATAACAGGCGATTATGGGGCTCATCCTGACGATCATTATGATCGGAAAGCATTTCCTGTCATTCAAGGAATCAATTTAAAAGACACTGTAGCAAAGAATGTGACAATAGCAGGGAAATTAGCGGGGATAGATGGTGATACATTCAACGGAATTTGCATATCGAATGTGGCCATCGAGATGTCAAAACAGGCTAAGGAACTACCATGGAACTGCAGTAATATAAAAGGTGTTTCTAGCCAAGTCACTCCTCAGCCGTGTGCTCTGTTGCCTGATAAGAAAATTGATTGTCCTTTTCCTACTGATACTTTACCTGTTGATAACATTCAGTTCCAGACTTGTGCTGCAGCTACTACTATGCATTAAGTAAAAGATAGTCAAATACCCAGCCAGTCCCTTAGCTTGTTAGTGAAATTATCCGCGCTTCACGCGGTTATATTATATAATAGTAATTGATAGTTTCTTGTTTTTTTTTTTATGACGAGGGAAACTCGCAGCCGCTACCCTTTGGGTGTGCACTGGTAAAATAGTTTCTTGTTTTCAACTGAAGTAGTATGTAATATTAATGTACATTCAGATTAGGCAATGAAGATAATATAGATATTTGTTTTCATCCTGAATATAATATATAGTTTTTTTTCAATATGTAAAATATTATTTGTTAAACAAAAAAATGATATATGAGTGGTAAGGTAAATGAAATATAAGAGGTTAATTTTGAAACAATAATCTACGGTATTGAATTGAAGATATTTTTTTTTTAATTTTCTCAATATTTTGTAGGCTACAATCTTCTATATTGATTTTTTTTTTTTAAAACAAAAGTTTTTGAATAACATTATAAATAGGCGTAACAAAACTACTATTACAAGTTAAAAGATAAGAAAATTTCTAGCAAAAATAATTTCTATGCATGCTTCAAAAAGTTTTCTTTTAGGCCTTTCTTTACAAATAGATCCATCATACCATCACCATGTTCTGTTTCTTGAAACTTTGTCAAAGCCCTCGTCATATGCTACTAATTAATTTTTTTAGAGATAATTGTAAAAAATACACCTAATTTTTTTTTTTTTAGTTTCATATCTAAACTATTGAAAGTGTGAGTTTCATACCTAAACTATCATTTTTTAGTTTGAAAAACATACCTCAGTGGTGTGTGAAGTGCACTCTCTCTTTTATATGAAAAAACTTTGACACATGACATTCCACATATATAAAATATTTTATCTAGATAAAATTTAAATTAAAAAAAATCAATATTAATTAAAAACTAAAGATTACTATTCATATAAAAAATGAAATTATTTTTCTTATCTCACTCCACCACCTCCTCCACGTACCCCCTCCCCCCGACAACCCCATCCTTTTTTTTAAAAAAAAAAATCATTTATAAAATATTTTTAAAAATTTCATATTTCATCCTCCCCCCGATAGAAATTGATATTATTTTATTTAAAAAAATCTACCGCATCCTATTTAATTTTTCGCTCCTAATTTTATTTTTTCTACGTTTTTCTTATTTTGTGTTAGATATGCACGTACATATATTTTTAGAAAAAAAATTCTACTAGTGTACCGAATATAACATAAACAACTAAAAAATATAAAAAGTCTTGTGGCGGCAAGTAAAAAATATTTGCGATATGTATATCTAAACACTGGGGAAAAAATTGAAAGCAGAGGGTTAAGTGGGATGGATAAAATTATATTTTTAAGAAAATAAAATAATATCTAAATTAGTATTTGATGAGGGGGAGGAGATGAAGTAAAAAATGAAATACTTTTATAAAAAAAATTTAAACAAAATAAAAAACTTTAAAAAATGTTGTGGGGTAAGAAAAATATTTTACATTTTATTTTATAAACGAAAATATTATTTTTTTATAATAGTTTTTTAATTTTTTAATTTTAGCTAATACTAATAATTTATTTATTTTTTGTCAAGGTTGAATATTTTGTCCATGTGGAGTGTGATGTGAAAATTCTTTAAAATAAAAGAGAGAGTGTATTACACATACCATGATGAGAGTGATATAAAAGAGAGAGGTGTGTTGCAATTTTTTTTTAAAATATAAATTGATTAAGTTTTCGATATCGTTATACCACCCAAAATAAAAATGGACGCCGGTAACTACTTTAATAGTTCAATCTAATGCTTCAATCTAATGCATCAAAGGATATTGTTTGTATAAATTCTTTTGAAGCGCTTGATTTGACAAAGAATTAGCGTTGGTTAATTTCGATCCTATAAAGCATCAGATTTTGATTGGGGCCTATTATGAAAATAATATACAATACGGAAAAATGCTAATGTTATGACTCTAGCATTACATGTTCTAATTATAAAGTAGTTAAGATTATTTAAGAAAATTAAGATGTCATGTTACACAAATCAATCCAACAGTCACATTTAATACCCCGACTCATAAAGCCCTTCCTAATATTTGGATTCATTTGGTGAACATCAAGATGAATTTGAGCCGTTCTTATTGTCCAAAGGAATGAGAAAAAAATTGTGAAAGATATGTTATCACTCTCAAGCTAATTTCATAAATAATTTTATTATTTCAAAAAAAATAAAAAAATAACGAAGATGAGTGCTCCTAGCCGAGTTGATTTGATTGATGAAGAAGAGAAAGTTTCACCTCTTTCGGTGAAAAGCAAAGGCATAATACATATATTAGACCATAAACTTGGCTTCAAATTTTAACTTTAACCTCAAACTTTCATAATGCACAAATAGGCACTTTAACTATCCTATCTTTCAATAAATAAACACGCGAATATTTCAATCAAAACCGTGTTACACACATGCTCTGACGTGGAAAAGTAAACCACTCAGTGGCTGCCAACTAATTAAAAAATTTACACGTATTTTTTAAAGCATAATACATAAATTGAACCCTTAACTTGACTTCAAATTATAACTTTGACCTTTAACTTTGATAGTGCACAAAGAGACACTTTAACTATCCGAAATTTAAACAAAAAAACACGCGAATATTTCAATCAAAACGCGTGTTACACACATGCTCTGACGTGGAAAAGTAAACCACTCAGTTGCTGCCAACTAACTAAAATAAATACACCTAGATTTTAAAAATTATAAAAATAAATTATAATATAGAATAAGGTGGAAGTGAAAACAAATTCATTTTTTAGGTAAAAAAAAATTAGTACCTATTTTCTTCTCTCTCTTAAAAATTCCTAATCTGAAATTCATGTTCCTTATATTCAAATCAAAGAAAAAATTGTTCAAGATATTTGCTGTAATTTAATTTTCGAGTTATCTATTTTTCTTCCTCAATTTAGTCAAGGTAACAAGATTCAACATTTTACAAACAAGAATTTGCATATTGTTGGTCAAATGTTCAAACTAATATGAGAATCTCTAGAAGAAACTAATGTTTTTATTGCAAAATTATTTCAGAGCAACCCATAAATATGGAAAGACATGAGATTCAATGAACTTCTCCTTCTTTTCTTTAGTTTGAAGTATATTTGTGCTTTATGTTGTCAAATATTTGATTGAAAAAAAGGGTGATTTGTGTATTGTGATTGTCATAGTGAAGAGAATTGCAATTATGAATTTTGGAGGCCAACAAATGAACTTACAGTACTAAAAATTATTAAGTGAAATGGTGCACTTAAAGTATTTGATAAATTGTCTGATAGAACTTTTCACATATTTTTGTCAAGTTTGAGTAGCAGTCTGATATCTAATCAAAATGCCTTCAAAAATTGCATTCAATTTGTATAATTGTATACTCACCCTATCTTGTCAAAAAAGACTTCATTATAATTTTTTTCATAATAACAAAAAAGTAATTAAATGTCACTTGCATTTTGCAATTAACAACAAATAATGCAAAAAAGAGAGGAAAATTGTTGAAAAATTAGAAAGAGAGTTTAATTGTCATTTCAGTGTTTTTTTTACTGTTGGGCACTCGATTTTTACATCTGACGCGCCTAATTTGAGTGAATTTTACGTATTTTGCCATGTAGGATCCGAGTATTTTTTTGTTTAAGTTTTGGATAGTTAAAGTGCCTATTTGTGCACAAACAAAGTTAAAGGTCAAAGTTATAATATGAAACCAAGTTAAGGGTCCAATTTATGTACTAATTAAGGGTAGAATTGTCATTTTAGCAATTTTTTATCGTTTTGGACCTCAAAAATTACCTCTCACTCTCGCAGAATGCGTGTATTTCACGCATTTTGCCAGGTAGGAATCGCGTGTTTATTTGCTTAAAGATAGTATAGTTAAAGTGCCTATTTGTGCACTATGAAAGTTTGAGGTCAAAGTTAAAATTTGAAGCCAAGTTTAGGGTCCAACATATGTATTATGCCAAAAGCAAATTAGGTGTAAAAACTACAATAGTTGTACTAGTGTGACTCCAAAAAATAATGAACTAGAGACCTTAGCGCTAAGATTTATCCAATTAATTTTTATGTTTTTTTTCTGAAAAGTTTGAAAGATTATTTCAACTAATGTTTATGTTATTGATTTGGACGAAGACTTTTTGATGGAGTGAGGAAGATGATGCGTTGGGCAAAGGGCTCGTAGTACCTGCTAGCGCGGCTACGTAGTAGAAGGGAAGGAGCCTAAATTGATCCCCTTATTTTTTTCTTTAAAAAAAGCAGTAATATGTTGGACATATACTTTTATAAAGTGGCTAGGGATGTGGATATCTCATCTAGACATCAAAGGAGTGGAAATAACAAAATAAAAAAGAAAACACATTGAAGGCCACACGATTGGGATGGTAAATTAATTCAGAATTTTGTTCCAAGACACAACTTGTCAGATTAACCACTTAGACAAAGATTTTTCCACGTTCTATCTCATTAATAACTGAAATAAATCTAAATAGATTTCTTGATATCCACTGCTTCAAATATGAATAGTATCATTTTGCTTGACCTCTATTTAATATGATCTTGAGGAAAAAGATTTTGTTTCCACCAAGCTAAAACAATATGTTAATGTCTTTAGTAAGCTAAAGTCATCATTTAATAGTTGTTTAGTTTCACTTTCTTCTTCACAAATAAAAACTTGATGTTTTAGTTATTATATTATTTTATTATATATTATATAGAAGAGTGAAGTGGGAGGACGACCAAGGGTAAACATGTAATTTCATGCTAACAAAAATCTATGAAGAAAGATAATAAATAATTCTAGAATTATCTTTCAATATATGAAGTAAATAATGATCAAGGGCAAAAATATAATTTCACGCTAACAAAAATCTATCAAGAATGATAACAAAAAAATTAAATAGTTCTAGAAATATCTTAAGTTATTGTTATTACCATTAACTTATTTTGTTATTACTTCACTTTCTTTTTCTTTTCTTTTGTGAGTTATTATGATATTCATTATGCTTATAAAAAAAGCCTACTTTTTATATAAAAATATCATGAATTAATTATTTCAATCTTTATTTTGGCTCTAATTAATATACTTGAAAATAAATTAGTGTGATAAAATTAGAATATATATTAGATTGAAATTAAAGAAAAAGATATTAAAAAGTAACTTTACAAATAAAAATAAATAGGATGATATATTTGTATTAAAGATGACCAAGAATAAAAATATAATTTCATTCTAACAAAAATCTATCAAGAATAAATAATTCTAGAAACATCTTTTTATATGTGAAGTGAATGATAATCAAAGGTAAAATTATAATTTTATACAAGCAAAAATCTACCAAGAATGATAACAAGAAACTTAAATAGTTCTAGAAACATCTTTAGTTATTATTATTAGTATTACCTCATTTTAGTTATTTCTTCATTTTTTATGAGCTATTGTGATATCTATTTATTATATGAAAGTAAATAAATAATGATTACACTTAGCTTTTAATAATTATATATCAAGTATAATATTAGGTGGAACCAATCAAAATCAAAATTAAAATTTATATGTATATATAAATTTTGTGTATTGAAATATTTTTTAGTTTTGTGATCTTAAATATGCTATATAAAAAAATTAAAATTAAGAAGTTATTTTCTTTTTGAAATAAAATAAAAAATAAGTTCATATAAATCGAAAAGGAGGGAGTCATATATTAATAATGAAATATGTATGTTTTATTATTGAAATGAACTTTCATATATTATTATAATTTTAAAATATCGTTTGGCTTCCTTCTATTAATTTGTGCATATATGTGGAATTTTAAAGATTTGAACATTTTAATATAGAAATATAATGATTTGAAAATTTTAATTCTTTGTTCTAATTTCTAATTTGTTACATATCTGAGAGTTACATTAAAAAAAATTTAAAAACGCAATGTAATAATTTAAGATATTTTTAGAATAACATAGTTAGAAAAACCCAATGAAATTTGGTTGACTCCTTTATTTTATAGAAACAAAAAAAGTTGCATATCTTGTTTGAAAATAACATAAGAATTAACAAGTACTATGAATCACAGTAAAATGACAACTAAAAATATGTGAGAATCATATAAGAAATTTCGTTTACTTTCCTAAAATCACTTATATCACATAAAATTAAAAAAAAATTAGAGTAACATATATTATTCGAAAATAACATAAAAGATACATAAATTAACAATTTAAAATAATTTTTTAGAAAACACATAAAAAATTTAGTTCACTTTTTCAAATTTCACTTGTGTCACATAAATTGAAAAAAAAAGCTAACATACGTTGGGCCTGCCCTGGCGCAAACACATGATATCTAGTTAAGATTAGAAATGTCTATAGTTACACTTTGGAACAACTGAAGGGATGTGGCGCAAATTAGTAGCACGTTTGTTTTGACTACAAATGTCACAGATTCAATCCTATCATCTCTATCTCTGCGATTGGCGAATCAAAATCACATGACAATGTCAATAGCTTCAACAAAATTCAATAAATCTAAGAAGTGATAAATTATTAAGTGTTATTACAAAGATTTGAAAATTAAGACAAGAAAAACACATTTCAGGTTCCTATAGATGGACAATCTATAATTTAAATCTGTACATTTATACTGAAAATTTGTACAAACTTAGTGATGATTATAGAATGCCTAATTTAGTTCTATCTAACTCATACTTGTTAATTAGTAAAAGTTTGTTAGTTGATTAAAATTGATAATATGACCTACCCTCTTTGCTTGTAATTATACCTATTAAGGACATTTGATTTTAATTATAATAAAATGATACTCAACACTCCATTTAGTGGGGCAAATTTATGCATGGAACAAGTTTGGTCCTTTAAACTTATCAAAATCAACACTTTGAATATCCATTAAATATTTAATTATTTATGTTCGTTAGATATGATTGAAATAGTGAAAAAGACAGATTTAATCATATACACCAAAAAAGCTCCATTAAATTTAAAAAATTTCGAACACAAAAAAAATTTACTCTAGACATTAAAAATTTCCAAAAAAAAAAAAAGAAAGAAGAAAGCAGTGAACATTATACCAAACTCTAGAAATAAACAAAAGAATAGCATATGGTACAAAAATGGTACCTTTCAACTGTGAGTTCCTGCTAAATCCCAATAGAATTCAATAAATATTTGACAGATAAAAAAAAAATTTTTCATTCACTTTTACTTATCAATTTTTTTTAGAGTCAAACAATAGAATTTTTAAAAATACTTTTACGATATATTTTTTCGATATGTAAAAATTTACAATTTATAGTATTTTTTTAATAGTTTTTGAGTATTTAATTTTTTTTGTTTAAAATATTAAATTAAAATAATTTAAATTAACTTTAAAAAATAATCTGACTTTCGAAAGTGTCTTATAGTCAAAAGTGGACTAAGGGAGTATTTGACTGTTGATTTGACTTACTTAATAGAAGGAAAAACTTATTAACTACATTAATACATACAAAATTATTTTGAACCTCTCGTAAATATAACAAACCATTATGTCCTTTTCTCTACAATTGATACGTCAGGGTCCATTGTCCCGATTTATCCCTTATTTATTTCATTTGTAAGATTTATTGCCTTGGCTTAAAATTGCATTACCGATTAAACACTTTCCAAATGCAATATAGCAAGTGGATTCTCTCATAACCAAATCATTAAATTTCTTATTACCAAATTTGCATCTAGTAAATTTCAATTTCTCTTGACTTTTAAATAGCAAAGTTTTCGCCATAATAATTGGAATAAGATTAATATACTTACCAATATGAAAATCTCCTAAAATGGTTAGCTATTAAATGTTAAGTTTGACGCACAATTTACACTAGACTATATAACAGAATCATACAACCAATATTCATTCATTCGAAAGCTTTTTGTTCATCAATGGAGTTGTATCACAAATCAACATGCCATGTAAATTTATTTCTCTTTAATTAGGCAATAAACATTATGCATAGATCTTCTCAACGTCCATTAATTATAAATTTACCATTTTCATTGTTTCTTATGGAATTTTTCTTTATTTTTTGAAACAGTTTCTAGATAAACTGATTATCATTTTGACATGGGGAATACTCTGTCTTAGAGCAGCGGAATGTATTGAGTATGAAGCTTTAAGTTGTCGAAAACACACAGCATTATTGACAGATTTTGGAGGCAAAGGTGACGGAAAAACGTCGAACACAAAGGCATTTCGAAAAGCTATACATGAACTGAGCAAATTTGCAACAGATGGGGGAGCACAGCTCATTGTTCCTCCTGGAAAATGGTTAACAGGGCCATTCAATCTAACTAGTAAATTCACTCTTTATATACACCAGGATGCTGTACTTCTAGTTTCTCAGGTTTCATTCATTCCTTGGCCCTTTCTCTTTTTACTTAAAAGAAAATTGGTTTGATCGGGAACCTGAACTTTCACCTTGTTGGTGAGAGTTCGATTTCCCATCTTGTAATCCCCTCCTCTATTTCCCCTTAAAAGAAGAAGAAAAAGGATATTTATTTGATCTAGGGGGTAAAAAGAAAAAAATCAGCCCGAAAACTATCTGGTTGATCACATAAATTAATCACCGAACCAGAAATGTTTTGGTGAAAAAGAATGTGAGGGAAGGATCTCACTCTGAATTGAATCTATTCACGTTTAAATGTGTACTAAAAAAAATATTGTTCAACTCTTACATTACAAACAAACAAAATCCCTGTTCTCCCACTCTATCTATTCGAGGGATGGGAGGACAGAGGAATTTGGTCTCCAGGATTTATTTTGTTCCTTGATACCCCTTAAAATCGTCAGCAGGTATCAATGGTTACAAATTAAACCAGAAAAGTTACAACATATAAATTTTTCAGATAATCAATTGTGTATTATCACAACATTTTTCTAAAATTGTTTCAATGTTCCACCTTTTAATTAATTTTTGATATTTCATTTGTAGAAACGACACATAAGAATCTCTATGTAAGCTAGACATTTCACTTTAAGAACTACATTAACATTATAGCTGAGTTGACCTAGCAAACCTAGACGAGGTTCCTTGACGTAAGCAGTGGTGTAGCCACATACTAATTATATAGATCAAACTTTACTTTTTTATATATATAATGAATCTCAGATACCCTTAACAAAATTCTTGACTTCACGTAAGATGCAACAGCTGTTGCTGATATACACATATGTGATTGTTGGTACAGGATGAGGCAGAGTGGGATTTAATTCCACCATTGCCATCTTATGGAGTAGGAAGGGATAATCCAGGACCAAGGTTTATCAGTTTCATTTTTGGAACAAACTTGACTGATGTAGTCATTACAGGTAAATATCCTCTTTGTACTATCAAGTCAAAATAATATGCCAAGTACAACAATTAGTACGCTTCAGTCTGAAGCTAATTGGGATCAGACGTATGAATCTTCAATATCATAAATCCTTTGTTTGGGTCTATAATATTTCAGACACTGATGCCAACACTAGTAATGTTAGTTGTTTTATATATATGCTGATGATGATTAGGTGGAAATGGCACCATAGATGGTCAAGGTCAACTGTGGTGGACTAAATTTCGACAAGGTCAATTGAAAAACACCCGACCTTACCTGATTGAGATCATGTTTTCTGATCATGTTCAGATTTCCAATATTACATTGATCAATTCTCCTTCATGGAATGTCCATCCTGTTTACAGCAGGTTTACTTTCTTGTTCCTCTAATTTAATTATATCATATCCTTTTATAATTCACTTGGTCATCTTTGGTTTTTGTGCCATGTGGAGCCCACTAAAGTAGTTTCTACATTTTCAAGGGATGAACTAAGCATTTGATTTAGGGTGGAGGGATCTTATCATCCCACCATACTCCCTAGTGGTGCTTGTTAACTTACTTTGATATGTACTCTTCGATTCTAACTTTTTTTTCTTCCGAAAAAATGCAGTTTTGTGGTAATTAAGGGATTAACAATCCTTGCACCAGTTGATTCACCAAACACAGATGGGATTGACCCAGGTTTGTTACAAGAACAGATTCAAGTAATTAAGGGATGAGAAGATGGATGACATCCTCTAGTGAAGTAATTACTAATTCATTTTTGGTTGTGCAGATTCTTGTTCCAACACAAGAATTGAAGATTGCTTCATAGTGTCAGGGGATGATTGCATAGCAGTGAAAAGTGGTTGGGATGAATATGGAATAGCATTTGGAATGCCTACAAAGCACCTAATCATAAGAAACCTCACCTGCATATCACCTGATAGTGCAGTCATTGCTCTCGGAAGCGAAATGTCCGGCGGCATTCAAGATGTGAGAGCTGAAAACATTGCAGCAATTAGTTCTGAATCAGGCCTGAGGATCAAAACTGCTATAGGAAGAGGGGCGTACATTAAAGACGTGTTTGTGAGAGGAATGACATTGCAGACAATGAAATATACCTTTTGGATAACAGGCGATTATGGGTCTCATCCTGACGAGCATTATGATCCGAAAGCACTTCCTGTCATTCAAGGAATCAATGTAAAAGACGTTGTATCTAAGAATGTGACAATAGCTGGGAAATTAGCGGGGATAGATGGTGATACCTTCAATGGAATTTGCATATCGAATGTGGCCATCGAGTTGTCAGAACATGCCAAGCAACTACAATGGAACTGCAGTAATATAAAAGGTGTTTCTAGTCAAGTCAGTCCTCAGCCGTGTGCTCTGTTGCCTGATAAGAATATTGAGTGTCCTTTTCCCACTGATACTTTACCTGTTGATAAGATTCAGTTCCAGACTTGTGCTGCAGCTACTACAATGCATTAAGTAAAAGATACTGAAATACCCAGCTAGTCTCTTGTTATGCTTTAATTTTTTGGAACCATTTTGATTATTAATTGAACAACATTTGCTCCAGTCCATGGTTTCCAGTCTTCTAGTAAACTCAATTTATGGATGTTCCTGCCAATGCTTCACTATTAGACTTCGATTAGTTGGATAATATGTCCCTAAGGATAAAGTAGCAAGTAATCTTTGAAAGGCCTCAAAAGAAGTCAGAGTGAGTGTTAAAACACAACAGATAATTACGACTTTTACTGCCTTATTCCATTTTTTAATTATGTTGCAATATGCATAAGTAGCTGATGTTATACATAGCAATGGAAGTAAAATATACGAAGAGGGATCAAGATATGGATGTTGCTGCTAAAAACAGCTCTAAAAGTTTACATGAGAAATGATAAACATCATCAGCTCTCAAAATTTCCAAGATTCAATGGTTTTGGGATGCACAAGTTATTGATTTCTCCAATTAATGGAGCATTTGGTGGGAGGGGGAGCAACTTGATCTCGAATATCTTTGGCCATAGTTTCCCTGTCACTGCAATGAAGAACAGAATGGTATCATTCACAGAGCCATCCAAAGTCTAAGGATCACTAAATTACACTGTTAAAACACAGCATCATGGCTGAATTCCTTTATCGAACATCTTATATTGGTACCAAAGGTACAAATTGTTTTGTGCCTTACAAATCAAGGCTACTAATTAAGTTGAATGAGAGCTTCCGATGCTTGGATTGCAGGTTAATGATAGAGGGAGAGGGAAGACAATTAAACCAAAGGTGAAGACTGTGTAACAAGGTTGAGCAACAATACGACATAAGAACATAGGGGAAGACAGAGCCTTCAAGATTAGAAATATTTTATTGATACTCCTTCGGTGAAAATTGAAAATTGGTTGCGTATTATAGAATAAATGCAAAGAGGTTAAGCTTAAGTGCCTATCTATCCAAAAAGCCGACGAAGATCACACAGAATACTATAATGATCAATTCTTACCAAAAATACGGTCATCGTCTCTGTCCCATGCGATTCCATTCAGGACCTCAAAGTACTGCAGTGAAGAGCAATAGAGGATTTAGCTTTCGCTCTATATTTGCATCAAAGAACCTGGGGGGGGGGGGGGGGGGGAAGAGAGAGAGAGCAAGGGAATACGAAAGCACAAGGGATAAATTTCTTTCGATGATGGAAGTTAAGGACTTTACTAGTTCCTGTTTATTCAGTTAAAGGAGAGGAAATGAAGGTAAACTATATGTTTATGGTATTATCCTTTAAAATCTTGGTGTAACTTATTTCATATAGGGAAGCATTTCTCACTTCCCATTTAACTTTTCTTTCATCCTCCTCACTCACTCTGAACAAGGTACATCCGTACAGCTAATTACCCACCCATATCATCAACCAATGTTACACCATCCAAGGCTACCAACAGAACATAATAAAAACCAAAAAGGAAAAGAAAAGGTGAGGGACAGAGAAAGAGAGGAACGAACAGAAACAGATACCAAAATAAACAGAAAATAGATAGTAATGCATCTTATGTAAAATAGTAAAAAAGGTTACCTTATAGCCTCTTGATTTTAAATCTTCTCTGAAAGAAGTTAAAAGAAGCTATCTGTTAAAAAATCTTGACCAGAACTTGTGAACTGCAATACATTACGAATTTACGACAAAGAACAAAAGCTAATACCTTAGAGATTGAAGGAGAATCCACCCGATCACAGTGCCATCTTTTGGTGAAATTCTAGCAATGCAATCAGTCTGCAGGGAAAGGCAATACCAACATTATTTTGGTCTCTAATTCAGTGCCAAACTTGGAGCTAAGAATATGACAATCAGATGTGGAAAGAAGGTTATCTGCCACCATTTATTGTCAGTCATAACTATATAAAATGGGAGTATGCTTGTAAAGAGGCTTGCCGAGACAGGTTGCTCTAACTTCTAGCTGAATAAGAAAAGGAGAGGACTTAACTAAGTGGCACAAATAAAATTTTGGTTCGTACAGAGTGATGCCATGCACAATATATATCTTTATCGGAAATCCAATAAGTTATACAAACTTATTTAACATAATACAACTAACTTCTCGAGCAAGGTTGTTTTCAGGACCTCTTCCACTGAATACCATAACCAAAATAACTATTGTTAAAGTTGCTCAATGGCTTTCTAAATATGTGGATAGTGTAAATAAATGGGGAAAACAAATCCAAAGCCCAAATGGAACTCGGTAAAAAGAGAGTTATTATACCCCATAGACATTTGACCATACTTCATCTTTCACATACTCCAGCTCATTGAGGTAGCGCACTTCATGCCCTTGAGACTTGACAACTTGTTTTCTGATGACTGCATTAAGAAAATAAGTATCTCCATTTTAAGGAAGCAAAGAAGAAACTAAATATCATGTAGACCGTAGATGGAAAAACCTTTCATTGTCTTAGGGTCAATCTTATATAATGTTGATGTTCCATCACTTCCAAAAAGTACTTTCCCGTCAGTTGCCAATCCCCAACCATCTTGCATGTGATGAGTAAACTTTTTGAACTGCATATAATTTCAACTCTAAAAATAGTGAGCTAGGTGTAACACTATAAAAATGAATTTGGTTGCTCCAGTAAAGGGCTTCAGCCAGCTTCTTAAGAGAAGGATTTAGTCTATAAAATTTTCATAGTTCCATGTGAAGTTATAGGAAAGGAGAATTTCATATTCGAGATGACAATTTTAACTTGAACGTCAAATTAAATAGAGGACCTAACACCACATATCAAGGATGAATCAGCACAATATTAACAGTTAACTAACATGAGAACGCTGTGAAGTTAATTGAGGCAATAATCCTACAGACATTACTTTTCTCATAAATACATCAGCAGCTTTCATATAACAAGCAACATCCAAATTAAAATCATGAAAAGACGAGGATTCAAATGAAAGCACACAAAGTAATGGAGCCAAGCATACTTTGCTAAAGTTGTACCGATCATATATGAAACCAGTATCCTGCAACCATGTTAGTTGGAACAAGCTGCAAAAATAGACAGTTGTAGCATAAGAACTAGTGATCAATTTAAATTCAAAAATAGTAAACTATCACTAAAAGATAAAATAAAGGAAACAAAAAGACACAACGATCGAAAAGGAAAAAGCTAAAGAAGAGAAATCTTGGTCTGGTCTAATGTACACCAGAAAATATATCATGATTTATGAATATTAAGTAATCCTAAGATCGGCTTTCTCTCTCTTCCAAATAAATTGTTCTAGTTTCTATTTTCGGCTATCTCAAGCATGTTTTCATTAAAGGGAAGCCATTTTTCCATACATGTATAATTTTAAACCCATTTCTAAGACAGAGAATAAAATTTCAACTCTTACTTCTTCTTCTATGTATCTAGTCAAAGTTGGAGAACCAAACCGAACATAGGGAGTGCCGGGGTTGTTAATTTAGTAAAAGAAAGATTGCTACTTAGAGCACAGCCAAAACTTCAGATTATAAACAAAGTTTCACCGAATTCGTGTCGGTTAATTATTATTTGAAACAACATTACTTATCTGCAGTTTCATAATGACAATTGGCCCAAAACTAATACAAAAGCTAAATGCTATTGATATACAAGCAACACTAGGCTTACAGATATTCCTACAAAAAGTTGATGTGCTGATAACCGTTTAACAAATGCTGCAATATTCAGGACAGAATTCAATTGCAACCATTACAAGGAGATGATAGAACAGCATATAAGTACTACATGTTATCCTATCTGATAAATAAAAATTGCTTACTTAGTAGTTATCACAACACATTTTCCATATTATTTCCAGAATCAATCCCTTACCTCTCACCAAGAAGAGCTAAACCCTCTCCAAAGTCAGAAGCCTGCATGTCATGAACAGTCTCAACCTGTGGAGCCAGCAATAGAAGATTCCTTTTAGGTCCAAGATGGCACACTTTATGTTTCAACAATAGATACCTGTTCTTTCTCGCACCATAAACTTCATAAAAATAGACAATGCAGCTTATAGATAGATATGTTAGCATTTTCAATTGGCAGAGGCGGTCCTGTGTGCCTGCTATACTAAGCAGAAATGTAGTGACAAAATCTTCTTACTCTCCAGCCATGACGGAGAAGCCAACAGAGAAAAAACAAAACATGAATACTTATTTTAAATCCTCACAAAATTTCAAAATCGTATTATAGTTTCACTTTCAGTAAGCAAGTTGTAGACATACCTTACCATTCAGCAATGCAACTTTCCGAACAGATGACTGCATTTTTCAGAAAGAGAGAACTATCCATGTCAAGCCTAAAAAATAATCATGAAGTCAAATCAAGTATGTGTATATATATAAGGCAACTCACACGTCCGTAAAGTCCAGTTGATTCAAAGAGTGTGTCATTTTCTGCATAGAGAAGCCCCTGAATATTAAACACATCGCATCAGGAACCGAACACAAATAATTATGTAATTTTTATTGAAGGTAAGCAAAAACTATAATTGCAAGTAGACAGAATATAATGCTGAATCATAAAAAGTTTCATGGAACTCAAAAATATCATCAAATTGCTTCAGATTCAACTTTAAAAAAATATCCCCAAGTAAAGCTACCGTCACCAGAAAGTACATTTTACCAAAACAATTGGGGACGAACAACATTAGCGGAGCTATTGTGATCAGCGACTAAATTTCTCATTTCCACCAACTATATAATCCAGAAAACTCGAAATTCATAATGCTAATGTTGAAAAATAGAGAAAATCGCGAAAAATCTAAGGAACCTGGGTGTAAGCATCGGGGTCGTGAGGGAATTCATTGATGACTTTGACTTTGTAAGCTCCATACGATGCTTCAGCTTCACTGAATACGGCAAATCTCAGCAGAGCAATCAAGCCTACAGCTACAAACCTTTTATTTATCAGAGACATTTTCGCGTGAAGGTGAGTAGTTGAAGCAGAAGAAGCCATTGATGATTATTAAAAGGATTTGGTGAAAAATAAATTATTAATCAGTTGACTGTTGACAATGTCGAGTTATCTCCATCGTTGGATTTGATTGACAATGTCGAGTTATCTCAAATTCCATGTGCATCGCGTATTTGAACTGAAAATCTATTCCTTCCGTTAAAAATTGAAAATGCTCTTGCCGTGACTATTTTACAATTTTAAAAATTATATTTCTCTGCTTTCGCTGTCTCAATCAAACTATTTGACCAATAATATATTTTTGTAAGGACTATTTTTTTTATAATAATTTATGTAATGTTATTTAATTTGATAGAGTATTAAAAAGAATTTTTTTAAATATTTATGAAGTAATATAAGTTATGAATATTTATGTAACTATAAATTATCTCACTATAAGCAATAAAAAAACATTTTAAAATTAAATTATTATTAAATTATATTTGATCTCTTATGAATTTCAAATACTGAACTTTATTCAATGAGTCAAATCATTTTCAAAATTCATTAAATTATATTTGATCTCTTATGAATTTCAACAACGGAACTTCATTCTATGAGTCATATCATTTTTTAAATTTAATAAATGAGTCAATTCTAAATTTAAAACAAATGGACAATTTTGAAAATGCAACATTACAATGGAGAAGACAAACTTTTGGGGTGGTGGGGTTTGTTTTATTGATCTAAATTTTATTTTATTTTGCAATTATTTTGGGTCACGTGTCATTAATTTATTGGTCAATTCAATTATATAAACATTACCTTTTAGTATAAATGACAATTATCGTCATTTAATTCATTATTTTATACGTGATTCACGAGTATAACACGTATATTATATTTTTAGTGATACTAAAAAAAAGTGTCAAAATGACACTGCAAAACTATACCTAAGGTGTCTTTTATTTAGGATTCTGCAATCAAGTTTTGATCTTTAAGATTCCTCTAAAAATAAAAAAGAACAAAGCATTTGGTTTACATTCAAGTAGCCTTTGCTTTTCTAATAGCTCTAATTTTCAGCTGTTAGCTTGTCTAGGTTAAATCCTACATTTTAAACGTCATAAGTTATTCAAAGAGAAAAAAAAAAAGACTATACAATATTTCAAGAGGAAGAATTGATTATACAGTATAAATTTCAGATCAAGTCTATAACATCAATCAGTAGAAATCACTTTTAAAAGGATAACAAGGTAACAATTGACTCAATTTACTGTTGGTATAGCATATTAATATTAATAAAGAAGTGCATATTGACATGGTCAACCAATCCTTTAGTGGCAAGTCCATGTATAGAAGTTACAATTGCTTATTATGTAACATTTTTTTCATGGTCATTAAGTTTAATTGCCCTCATTCATTTGGGATAAACGTTCCAGGGAACGTTGGAATGGGCAGTTTCTTGAGCACTCCTCACTTTATTTTCATTCTTTAATCCTCCATTATTCTATGTAATCTATGTAATATATGTAACCTCTAGGCCATTTATTTTTACTATTTACTACACCATTTATCTTTCTATTTATTGCTAAGAAGACTTCTTATAGTATAAATAGTGGTGGTCTTCCTTTGGTTTGATACACAACATACAAGAAAATATAAAGTGCATAAAATGTTAGTCTAAAAAAGAGAGTTCTTATTAGTTGAAGGGAGGTGTTCTTTTTGTGGAGTTTTGGACTCAACTCTTGTCCGGAGTTGTTGAGTTATGTATTGTGATTAGGATGTTGTATCCTAGAGGGGACAAGTCAAAGAGGACTACTGCTGGACCGGTGAAAACATTTGCTGCAGTGGCTTGAATCTCCTTAAAGAAAGCGAGATATCCGCGCCTCAGCCTGAAGAGATTTTTGTTTCTTCATTTTCATTTTCAGTTTTTTTTTTTTTTTTTTGTTATCTTGTAAGGTTTTCACTAACATTTACCATGAACAAAAACACTATTTGTATAGCTTACCTCAAAGTAGTGCTTATAAACACTTAGATTTAAGCCAAAATGATTAAAATAAGGAATTTCTAACTTATGGCTATTGACTCATAAGCTAAAAGTCCATCCAAATAAGCTTTTATTATGGGCCGAATGACATTACTCTGGTGAGTAGTAAATCGCGCGGCTGTAGCATGTGGATTACTTGTTCCATTTTAGGCCTGTTGTTAACATCTCGATCAACACATTTAAAACCTATGATTAGAATTCTTTTCACTTCTTTCATATAAGGCATTTCTGGTAGCTTTGGATCCACTATTTGATCATATTGTTGACTTGCCATCATCGACTTCGTCTAATCAATTAAATATGCCTGCAAATTGATTATAACCCCATTTTAGGGAATCTTTTTTTCTTGTTTTATACGAATAAAATGAAATGATTATGCAAAAAAAACAAATAATTAAACCTCAATTTCTGTTACAGTGTACTCTATGGTAAGCTTTCCAGATATAATCTCCATGATAAGTATACCAAAACTGTAAACATCACTTTTTTCGTCTAATATTCCGGTGAAAAAATATATTCTTGTGCAAGATAACTGAAGCAATCCATAAAAAAGGAAGTTACAAATCAATCGAATAAAAGATGAACTTGTGTTTTATAACTATGTTGCTTAGACTCTTAGCTAGCGTTTGGCTATAGATTTCCAAATATTCTTGGCAAATATTATTTGGGTGCAAATTTGGGTGAAATTTCACCATATGTTTGACCATAGTATTTGAGAAATATATTTCACTTTTTTAGAAAAATATAATTTATACCCATAAGTTTTATAAATATAAAAACTAACCATAAGTTTCTATTATACAAGTCAATTGGATCTTTGTTACAACAATAACAAATAGTGTCCATGTCACTAGAGCAATGTGGTAATTTGGAGTGAGTGCAACAAGCATCATTTCATACATCGTGAAGTAAACAAAACACATAACTTTGTTATCTTGAGTCGATTGTTCATCATTTTCATCAATAACCATATTATCATTTAATATTCACAAAATATTTTATCACTATTTTGGAATTAACGTAAAAAATTATGTAATACAACATAAGCAACAACTATAGATGCTATTTTTGTAAAAAAAAAAATTTGGGATAAAAATTTAATTTTTAAAAGATTCCAAATGGTGAGATTTGACCTAAATACAAGAAAAAACTAGTATTTGGAAATTTTGATATTTGCCAAAAATATTTGCCAAATAATGACAAAATACATGAACAAATACTATTTGTCAAGTTTTTTCCCAAATATTATTTGGAAAATATATTGCTAAAAACGCGAATAATTGGAAAAATTTGACTCCCCTGACATTCCAGGTGGGAGTGTTATTGGGTAATTATACTATTCATCAGAATCTAAGAGATTGGCGATACCAAAATCAGAAATCTTGGATTGAACTGCTTGTCAAGCAATATGTTAGTTGTTTTTAGGTGTGGATGTATTATAGCAGATGATTCAGTATACTTATGTGCAAATATATTCTTTTCCACTATAGCCCCTCAAACCACCAGCAATATACACCCAAAAAAAAAATGAAAAATGAAATAAGCTTTCATCTCTTACATTAATGTTTATTTTTATTATCTTTTGTTCTTTTAAATTCAGCTTGATGTTAATTAATTTGTTGATTCTTGTATTCTCTATTTAATTAGAAAAGACTTGTTTAAAATGTTTTTAAATTAGTGCTGGACATAATTAATTTGTTGATTCTTGTATTCTCTATTTTAATTATGTTGCAATATGCATAAGTAGCTGATGTTATACATAGCAATGGAAGTAAAATATAGGATGAGGTGATCAAGATATGGATGTTGCTGCTAAAAACAGCTCCAAATGTTTACATGAGAAATGATAAACATCATCAGCTCTCCAAATTTCCAAGATTCAATGGTGTTCGGATGCACAAGTTTTTGATTTCTCCAATTAATGGAGCACTTGGTGGGAGGGGGAGCAACTTGATCTCGAATATCTTTGGCCATAGTTTCCCTGTCACTGCAATGAAGAACAGAATGGTATCATTCATAGAGCCATCCAAATTCTAAGGATCACTAAATTAACACTGTTAAAACACAGCATCATGGCGGAAATTCCTTTATCGGAGATCTTATATTGGTACCAAAGGTACAAATTGTTTTGTGCCTTACAAATCGAGGCTACTACTTAAGTTGAATGAGAGCTTCCGATGTTTGGATTGCAGGTTAATGATAGAGGGAGAGGATTAGAAATATTTTATTGATACTCATTCAGTGAAAATTGAAATTTGGTTGCGTATTATAGAATAAATGCTAAAAGGTTAAGCTTGAGTGCCTATCTATCCAAAAAGCTGATGAAGATCACACATAATACTAAAATGATCAATTCTTACCAAAAATACGGTCACCGTCTCTGTCCCATGCGATTCCATTCAGGACCTCAAAATACTGCAGTGAAGAGCAATAGAGGATTTAGCTTTCGCTCTATATTTGCATCAAAGAACCTGTGTGGGGGGGTGGGGGGGGAAGCATGGGAATACAAAAGCGCAAGGGATAAATTTCTTTCAATGATGGAAGTTAAGGACTTTACTAGTTCCTGTTTATTCAGTTAAAGGAGAGGAAATGAAGGTAATCAAATCCGTAAAATCTTGGTGTAACTTATTTCATGTAAGTAAGCATTTCTCACTTCCCATCAGTATAGCCTTCTGTCCATCTAGTGTAGAGGTTATTAACTTTTCTTTCATCTTCCCTCCTCACTCACTCCGAACAAGGTACAGCCGTACAGCTAATTACCTATCCATATCATCAACCAGTGTTACACTATCCAAGGCTACCAAACAGAAATTAATAAAAATCAAAAAGGAAAGAAAAGGCGAGGGACAGAGAAAGAGAGGAACGAACAGAAACAGATACCAAAATTAACAGAAAACAGCTCTTAGTAATGCATCTTATGTAAAATAGTAAAAAAGGTTACCTTATAGCCTCTTGATTTTAAGTCTTCTCTGAAAGAAGATAAAAGAAGCTATTTGTTAAAAAATCTTGACCAGAACTTGTGAACTGCAATACATTACGACAAAGAACAAAAGCTAATACCTTAGAGACTGAAGGAGAATCCACCCGATCACAGTGCCATCTTTGGGTGAAATTCTAGCAATGCAATCAGTCTGCAGAAAAAGGCAATACCAACATTATTCTGGTCTCTAATTCAGTGTCAAACTTGGAGCTAACAATTTGAAACTCAGATGTGGAAAGAATGTTATCTGCCACCATTTAGTGTCATATTTCACATCTGAGTGTCATACTCATAACCATATCAAATGGGAGTATGCTTATAAAGAGGGTAGCCTAGACAGGTTGCTCTAAGTTCTAGCTGAATAAGAAAAGGAGAGGACTTAACTAAGTGGCACAAATAGAATATTGGTTCGTACAGTGATGCCATGCACAAGATATATCTTTATCAGAAACCCAAAAAGTTATACAAACTTATTTGACATAATACAACTAGCTTCTCGAGCAAGGTTGTTTTCAGGACCTATTCCACTGAATACCATAACCAAAACAACTATTGTTAAAGTTACTCCATGGCTTCTGAATATGTGGATAGTGTAAATAAATGGGGATAACAAATCTAAATCCCAAATGGAACTCAGTAAAAAGAGAGATTTATACCCCATACACATTTGACCATACTTCCTCTTTCACATACTCCAGCTCATTGAGGTAGTGCACTTCATGCCCTTGAGACTTGACAACTTGTTTTCCGATGACTGCATTAAGAAAATAAGTATCTCCATTTTAAGGAAGCAAAGAAAAAACTAAATATCATGTAGACCGTAGATGGAAAAACCTTTCATTGTCTTAGGGTCAATCTTATATAATGTTGATGTTCCATCACTTCCAAAAAGTACTTTCCCATCAGTTGCCAATCCCCAACCATCTCGCATGTGATGAGTAAACTTTTTGAACTGCATATAATTTCAATTCAAAAAATAGTGAGCTAGGGGTAACTATAAAAAAGAATTTGGTTGCTCCAGTAAAGGGCTTCCGCCAGCTTCTCAAGAGAAGGATTTAGTCTATCAAATTTTCATAGTTCCATGTGAAGTTATAGGAAAGGAGAATTTCGTATTCGAGATGACAATTTTAACTTGAAACGTCAAATCAGATAGAGGACCTAACACCACATATCAAGGATGAAACAGCACAATATAAACAGTTAACTAACATGTGAAGGCAGTGAAGTTAATTGAGGCAATAATCCTACTTACTTTTCTCATAAAATACATCATGAGCTTTCATATTACAACAAGCAACATCCAAATTAAAATCATGAAAAGAAGATGATTCAAATGAAAGCACACAAAGTAATGGAGCCAAGCATACTTTGCTAAAGTTGTATCGATCATATATGAAACCAGTATTGTGCAACCATGTTAGTTGGAACAAGCTGCCAAAATCAAAAGTTGTTACATAAGAACGAGTGATCAATTTAAATTCAAAATAGTAAACTATCACTAAAAGATAAAGGAAAGGAAACAAAAAGACACAACGATCAAAAAGGAAAAAGCTAAAGAAGAGAAAACTTGGTCTGGTCTAATGTACACCAGAAAATATATCATGATTTATGAATATCTAAGTAATCCGAAAATCAGCTTTGTCTCTCTTCCAAATTAATTGTTCTAGTTTCTATTTTCGGCTATCTCAAGCATGTTTTCATTAAAGGGAAGCCATTTTTCCATACATGTATAATTTTAAACCCATTTCTAAAGACAGAATAAAATTTCAACTCTTACTTCTTCTTCTATGTACCTAGTCAAAGTTGGAGAACCAAATTGGACATAGGGAGTGCCGGAGTTGTTAATTTAGTAAAAGAAAGACTGCTCCTAGAGCACACCAAAACTTCAGATTATAAACAAAGTTTCACCGAATTCGAGTCGGTTAACTATTATTTGAAACAACATTACTTATCTGCAGTTTCATAATGACAATTGGCCCAAAACTAATACAAAAGCTAAATGCTATTGATATACAAGCAACACTAGGCTTACAGATATTCCTACAAAAATTTGATGTGCTCATAACCATTAAAAAAATGCTGCAATATTCAGGACAGAATTCAATTTCAACCATTACAAGGAGATGATAGAACAGCATATAAGTGCTACATATTATCCTATCTGATAAATGAAAGGTTGCTTACTTAGCAGTTATCACAACATATTTTCCACATTATTTCCAGAATCAATGCCTTACCTCTCACCAAGAAGAGCTAAACCCTCTCCAAAGTCAGAAGCCTGCATGTCATGAACAGTCTCAACCTGTGGAGCCAGCAATAGAAGATTCCTTTTAGGTCCAAGATGGCACACTTTTTGTTTCAACAATAGATACCTGTTCTTTCTCGCACCATAAACTTCATAAAAACAGACAATGCAGCTTATAGATAGATATGTTAGCATTTTCAATTGGCAGAAGCTGCCCTGTGCGCCTGCTATACTAAGCAGAAATGTAGTGACAAAATCTTCTTATTCACCAGCCATGACGGAGAAGCCAACAGAGAAAAACCAAACATGAATACTTATTTTAAATCCTCACAGAACTTCAAAATTGTATTGTAGTTTTACTTTTCGTAAGCAAGTTGTAGACATACCTTACCATTCAGCAATGCAACTTTCCGAACAGATGACTGCATTTTTCAGAAAGAGAGAACCATCCATGTCAAGCCTAAAAAATAATCATGAAGTCAAATCAAATATGTGTATATATATAAGGCAACTCACACGTCCGTAAATTCCAGTTGATTCAAAGAGTGTGTCATTTTCTGCATAGAGAAGCCCCTGAAGAATAAACACATCGCATCAGGACCGAACACAAATAATTAAGTTTCATGAACTCAAAAATATCACCAAAATGCTTCAGATTCAACTTTAAAAAAATGTTTCCAAGTTAAAGCTACCGTCACCAGAAAGTACATTTTACCAAAAATTTGGGGACGAACAACATTAGCGGAGCTATTGTGATCAGCGACTAAATTTCTCATTTCCACCAACTATATAATCCAGAAAACTCGAAATTCATAATGCTAATGTTGAAAAATAGAGAAAATCGCGAAAAAAGTAAGGAACCTCAGTGTAAGCTTCGGGGTCGTGAGGGAATTCATTGATGACTTCGACTTTGTAAGCTCCATAGGATGCTTCAGCTTCACTGAATACGGCAAAGGTCAGCAGAACAATCAAGCCTACAACTACAAACCTTCGATTTATCAGAGACATTTTCGCGTGAAGGTGAGTAGTTGAAGCAGAAGAAGCCATTGATGATTATTAAAAGGATTTGGTGAAAAATAAATTATAAATTTGATAAAGGGTCAGATGGGCAACCGGCTTGGCCCTCTGCCCCAGTATATATATTTGCTCAAATTCCATGTGCATCGCGTGTTTGAATTTAATATGGAGGTGAAAAACTGAAAATCTATTCCTTCCGTTAAAAATTGAAAATGCTCTAGCAGTGACTATTTTACAATTTAAAAAAAGGAAAAAGGTTTGATATATCCTTGTTATTTAGAGTGAAATTATTTCTTTTGATAATAATTTGTGTAATGTTATTCAACTTGATAGAGTATTAAAAAGAAAAAAATTAAAATTTGTGAATTAAAATAAGTTAAAAATATTTATATAACTATAAATTATCTCACTTAGTAATAAAAAAATATTTTAAAATTAAATTATTATTAAATTATATTTGATCTATTATGAATTTCAACTACTGAACTTTATTCAATGAGTCAAATTATTTTTAAAATTCAATAAATGATCGCATATTCTTTAATAAATTATCTTACTAAGCAAGTAAGCATGAAATGAAATGAATATTTAAAATTAAATTATATATTATCTCTTATGAATTTCGGCTTCATTTGATGAGTCAGATCATTTTCAAAATTTAAATAAGTCAATTCTAAATTTAAAACAAATGGACAATTTTGAAAATGCAACATTACAATGGAGAAGACAAACGTTTGGGGTGGTGGGGTTTGTTTTATTGATCTAAATTTTATTTTATTTTATAATTATTTGGGTCATGTTTCATTAATTTATTGATCAATTTAATTATTTAAACATTACCTTTTAATATAAATTTTTAGTATAAATGAAAAATATCATTATTTAATTCGTCATTTTATACGTGATTCGCGAGTGTAACACACATATTATATTTTTGCTGATACTAAATAAAGTATCAAAATGACATTGCAAAACCATACATAAGGTGTCTTTTATTTAGGATTCTGCAATCAAATTTTGATCTTAAGATTCCTCTAAAAAATAAAAAAGAACAAAGCATTTGGTTTACATTCAAGTAGCCTTTGCTTTTCTAATAGCTCTAATTTTCCGTTGTTAGCATGTCTAGCTTAAATTCTAAATTTTAAACGTCATAAGTTATTCAAAGAGAAAAAAAAAAAACTATACAATATTTCAAGAGGAAGAATTGATTATACAGTATAAATTTCAGATCAAGTCTGCAACATCAATTAGTAGAAATCACTATTAAAAGGATAACACGGAAGTGCTTATAAGCACTTAGTTTTAAGCCAAAATGATTAAAATATGGAATTTCTAACTTATGGTTACTGATTTACAAGCTAAAAGCCATCCAAACAAGCTCTTATTATGGGGGGAATGACATTACATTGGTGAGTAGTAAATCACGCGGCTGTAGCATGTGGATTACTTGTTTCATTTTAGGCCTGTTGTTAACATCTGGATCAACACATTTAAAACCTATGACTAGAATTCTTTTCACTTCTTTCATACAAGGCATTTCTGGTAGCTTTGGATCCACTATTTGATCATATTGTTGACTTGCCATCATCAACTTCGTCCAATCAATTAAATATGCCTGCAAATTGATTATAACACCATTTTAGAGAATCTTTTTTTTCTTGTTTTATAGGAATAAAATGAAATGATTATGCCAAAAAGAAATAATTAAACCTCAATTTCTGTTTTAGTGTATTCTATGGTAGGCTTTCCCGATATAATCTCCATGATAATTATACCAAAACTGTAAATATCACTTTTTTCGTCTAATATTTCGGTGGAAAAATATTTTGGTGCAAAATAACTGAAGCAATTCATAAAAAAGGAAGTTACAAATCAATCGAAAAAAGATGAACTTGTGTTTGATAACTATGTTGCTTAGACTCTTAAAAATGCGAATAATTAAAAAAATTGACTCACCCTGACATTCCAGGTGATTGGGTAATTATACGATTCATCAGAACCTAAGAGACTGGCGATGAAAATCAGAAATCTTTGGATTGAACTGCTTGTCAAGCAATATGTTAGTTGAATTTAGGTGTTGATGTATTATAGCAGATGATTCAGTATACTTATGTGCAAATATATTCTTTTCTACTATAGCCCCTCAAACCACCAGCAATATACACCCAAAAAAAATGAAAAATGAAATAAGCTTTCATCTCTTACATTAATGTTTATTTTTATTATCTTTTGTTATTTTAAGTTCAGCGTGATTTTAATTAATTTATTAATTCTTGTATTTTCTATTTAATTAGAAAAGACTTGTTTAAAATGTTTTTACATTAGTGTCCAACCTGATTCAATTATTAACCGTGAACTACTTAAAATATTATTATACTCATCTTATTTTTAGTACAGTATTTTACTAAGTAAATAATTATATAATAATTGTGATTTTAATGGTTCTCTATCAAAATATGCACTACATTATAGCCAGTTCAAAAGGAAAGATCTAAACTGCCCAATTATTTAGGTTGGTGTATGGTGATTGGTTAATTTGTTTATGGAGTTTGACTTAAAAAGAAATCTAAGGATCTTTCAGAAAAAGAACTTGAGACCAAAATTTGTTTATTTTAAATTTTTCTTCGAATGGGATATTTTTCTTTTTTAAGCTTCCATATTTTCTGGTCTTTTCTCCTTTCATAAACAATTCTATAAAAACAAGACAATCCAAAGTAAATTGCCAATTTTTTTTTTGTTTTATCCCAATATTTTTAAGCACATTAAAGTATCGAAAAGTGATTTAAGTTACCAACTTGTTATATAGGTTTCATTATTTTCAATCTAAAATTTGTTAGTTTTGATAAATTTACTTCATAGAATATATTTTCCTATTTTAGCTATTTATTAGAATTTAAATATGTCAATTAAAAAATATGACTTCAAATGAAAAATAAACATAACTGGTTTTTTTGTAAAATTTATTTTAATAAAGCGTATGATATCAATGACTAGGGATTAAAAATATATATAAAGAAGGATTGAGAATCTAATATAATCCCAAAAATGAATCTTGGTATGGTTTGAACAAACATGAAAAAACTCTAAATCAGAAAATGTGTTTCAAGAGGGATTAAAAGAACCACATTTATTAGAAGAAATTGATTAAAATTGTGTTTTAATCTTTGCATATAAAATTAGACAAAAAATCTTCAAAAGAAATTTTTATATATGTAAATATATTTTTTTTGTTTTTTTGTTTTAAAAAAAAAACAAAAAACTTTAAGGCCTCTATTGAATTGTTATTTTAGATCACTATATTTGTTGAGCCACCTCTTCACATCAACTTTCATGTGTCCATATTATTATATTTGTCTCTATTGTACCTAACTAAACATCTTACTCCTTAAAGCAATATGTATTAGACCAACACAACAATATTAAGCACTAGGGATAAACGTCCAAAAAGTAAATAATATTCTTACATATTGCAAGAATAAATTTTAGGAAATGGATGTGGTCTTTCTTTTAAATAAAAATAAAAAAATCTAGCTCTATCTATAAAAAGTTTTTTTTTATGAGTGAAAGTCTCGATAATAAAAATGCTAGTTTTTACTATTCATTATGATATATATATATATATATATATATATATATATATATATATATATATATATATATATATATATATATATATATCAATTCGTTAGGTATGAATGGTTAGACTCCGCTATGTATGAATGATTAGACTCCATTGATACAGAGCCTCCTCGTCTTTTTTCCTCTGCATTCCTCTTGTAATTTAAGTTAATATAGACATAGTTAAGCGATTTATATATAAAGAAGAAAAGTAATTTTTATAATATGAACTTATATAGTTGTGTGACCTTTCATGATATTTGCTCGAATAAGAAGATTGATATTCCAACAAAATATTTCTGTGTCTGACCATTTTAAGCAGTAGTGACTAAAATGAGTAAACAAGGGAATTTAAGCACCACAACTCGATTACTTTAGCAAAAATTTCTTGGACATGATACTGTGATCTAACATGTCATAATAACAAGCTATCTGTCTTATTTTTGGGTAACATATGGATCAGTCAGTGTATAAAGATTAAACGCGTTCGTTTTTATTAATGCTTTTGAAGTTATGATGAAGCAGAGGAATCATGTTTACATCGCTGAGTAGTAAATCGCGCGGCTGCAGCATATGAATCACTTCTCCCATTTTAGGCCTGTTGATGACATCTGGATCAACACATCTAAGAGCAATGAGCAGAAATATTTTCAGTTCTTTCATATTAGGCATTTCTGGTAGCTTTGGATCCACTATTTGATCATATTGTTGCCCTTCCACCATTGACTTCATCCAGTCAATTAAATATTCCTGCAAATTGATTATAACTCCATTTTAGATCACTTTTTTTTCTTGTTTTGTGGGAATAAAATTGAATGAGCACCCTTCGGGGTGGCTCAGTGGTTTGAGCTTGGGACTTCCATGTTGGAGGTCTCAAGTTCGAAATCCCTTGCCAGCGAAAGCAAGGGGTTTGCCTTCTGGGTCGAGCTCAAGCCTTGTGCGGGTTACCTCTCCTATGTGGTTTGCGAGCTATTGCATAAGAGCGGGGGTTTTACCCTGTGCGCACCCAAAGGTAGCGGCTGCGGATTTCCCTTGTCATAAAAATAAAATAAAATTGAATGAGCAATTATGCCAAAAAATTTAACCTCATTTTCTGTGGTAGTGTACTCTATGGAAGGCTTTCCAGATACGATCTCCATGATAAGTATACCAAAGTTGTAAACATCACTCTTCTCGTGTAAAATTCCGGAGGATAAATATTCTGGTGCAAGATAGCTAAAACAGGCCATAAAAAAAAGAAGTTATAAATCAATCGAAAAAGGGCTTGTGTTAAAATGATATAGCACCTGTGTTGGATCCTCTAAAATTGTAAGATAGACAACATTTTTGAAGAGTTCGAGCAATATAGATTTACCAAGAAACTAACTCACCCTGCCATTCCAGGAGGGGTTGTTATTGGGTGATCGCTCGTTTCATCAGAATCTAAGAAATTGGTGATACCAAAATCAGAAATCTTTGGATCCCAATGCCTATTTAGCAAAATGCTACTTGACTTTAGGTGTTGATGTATTATAGCAGCTGGTTCAGTATCCTCATGAAGGTAAGCCAAACTGCACAAAATTAAATAATTTATCCAAATGTTCTGTGAGACCTATAGGTCACTGGTACGAGCCTGTGTGTATACTTAGTGCACCAGTTTCCTTTTCGAATGTGGATTCAGAAGAGATAAAACTTAATTGTTAATTAAAACACACACCCTTTTGCAATTCCAAGCACAATGTTCATCCGAATATTCCATGTTAAGGGGCTAACTTCACTGATGCAGTCATGAAGCCACTGCTCTAGATTGCCATTGTCTATGTACTCCTCCACGATTATCCTGATCGAATAATTATAAACAAATTTAGCATTCAATGCATTAAGAATGGAAGTTTAATGGATTATAGATACAGGATTTGTAGTACCTGTAGTTCCCTTCAAAACAATAACCAATCAATTTCACCAAGTTTTTGTGTCTGAGTCCCAATAATACTTCCACCTCCCCTGTAAATTCCATCGCTTTAGTCCTGACATTCATCCAATGTTCGAAGCAATAATCGAATAATAAGATACAATAAAAAATTTGATCCTTTCTTATAAATTGCAAATTCTCAATATGATTCTAAAATTCGAATCTAAATTGCAAATTCTTATATTGAATGACCTTTTACATGTCTACATATTTATATTTTACCTGCAACTGAGCAACCGCTTTATTGCAACTCTAATATTGCCAAACATGATAGCATGATAAACAATGGCATAATCTCCGCAAGCAACTACGTTTTCATCAGCAAAATCATTTGTTACTGCTTGAATCTCTATCAATCTGAATTGATAACTACGCTTAGTTGCTCTACTAGTAGAAACTATCACTTGTTTTTCTGGGATACTTTTCATGCCCATTGGCTTCAAAGATTTACGTGCTTTACGGCGGCGGCGCTGCCTGGTTATGATGATACAGAGAGTAGTGATGCAGATGAGGACGAAAAGAACAATGCAAGTGATAATTGCAATCCATAATTTGATCCCAAAGAATGGAATTGGCTTCGAGAGCCTCTGTATGATGGTTGATAAGTTGAGATACATTCTCACACAATGCAAAAGTGGAGTAAAAAAGCCCTTTATAGAGAAGACGTTGAATAAGAGAGAGTTTGTTTTCAACTAAAACTCTTAACGTCTAGTAGTTTAAATGAGGTGATATTTAATATAACAAAATTGTGGCATCCTTATGCGGCGGGATATCTTCAAACAAAATTGGTTCATTCGCACAAATATCGAATCGATCGGTTTAATTCGGTGTTATATATATATTATCTGTTTGGTTTATTGGTTTAGTTTATCGGTTTTCGGTTTTTAAATATGCTAACTCAATAACAAATCAATTAGATATTTTTTATCGATTTTCGATTTATTGATTTTTTGTCGTTATCGGTTCGGTTTTGATTTACCCAATAAATATTATATGACTTCTTAGTTCTCTAAATGATTTGATATAGTGAAACAAGAAAGATAACGAGAAATTGCATTAATGAGAAAAAATATAGTTCAAAAGGGAAAAAATTTATATGCCAAGGCAATGCAATTTCCGTTATTACGTGATTTAATGAAGTAGAATGTAGTATAAATTTATACACATGACATAAAATAACCCAAAAGGTACAACCTACAATTACAAACTAAAACTAAAATCAAATAGTCCAACAGAACCTAGAGTGAAAGTGGGTAGAGTACTAATAATTTGATATAATTATAACGTTTAGTTATATATTAAATTATTAAAATCTAATATTTAGGAAGGTAAAGTTGTAAATTATTATTGTCTTATTGGGTTCAGTTTACCCAATAACCCAATAATAAAAATCGATATTGAACCACTAACCCAATAACTTTTTTTTATAAATTCATTAAAAACCCAATACCCAAAAATATTTTTTTTTATTCGATTTTTACTCACCCGCACAATGCCTCAATCTAGTTTTCGCCCTAAAGAGTGGTGGAAAATAACCTTAATGTTGAAATTTTATATCATAATAAGCTCAAGTCCTACTAGAAATATGGTGTCTTATTAGGCATTACTTGGTTTACGACAGAAGGGATTTTAACTTCAATTTCAAGACATTATGCATTAAAAAATTCATAACCCACACAAGTTAGGTCTTACAAACATATTTTGGTTCGTACGAGACTTGCGCCAATAGAGTCAGTCATAACTCATAAGTTTAATTCAAAACTCACAAAGTTATGTCTTACAAAACAATTTTTAGTTCCTGCGAAATTTGCACCCACATATGCAACTTATCTATAGAGAACTTTTGTTGTATAAGGGCAAAAGTTTTCTGTACTTGTGGTTTGCGAATTAGATATTACACAATTTTTAGATCATATTTAAAAATATTTTGGCCCATAATTCTTTATTAAATGAACAGTAGAAACCAAAATTAAAGACAACCCCAAAATAGTCTATCCACGCAAAAACTTGATAAAAGAAATATAAAGATTGTAACTGTGTTTTTGATCAGAGGTATTCCCAAGTCCTAACAAAATAATCATTTTTTTCAAGTAAAGCTTGATGAAGGTGCCATACCGTTTGCTTTTCAAACTACAGCCAATGGTATTATCTTGCAAGAAATTAATCAACTACTGAAGCTTGAAGGATCAAACTAAAAATCAAATGAAAAGCTGAATAGTATACTCGATCATAAACGTCATCTTTTCTTTCTACTTGAGTTGCATTTTACTCTAAACCAAATAATAATGAGTTGAGTATCTACAATTTGCTTCTTTTCTGGGCTTAAGGAAGTACATATACAAAAATCTGTGTACACAGTACACTCTCAAAATCTGCATGTGGCTATCTCTCTCTAACTAGACCCAAAAATCGATGCACTAACAGAATAATCCAGAATTTGAAAAAGAATAATCCACTGCAGGGATCATGAAAATGGAAATGCCGGGGGCATGCACATCTGCTTGATGTCTCCATTGAATGGTGTCTTCAAAGGGTGCAACTTAATCTCATAAAGCTTCGGCCATAATTTGCCTGTGACTGAATAAAGAATAAATTTGGTGTAATGAATATTTCCTCGTTATGGTATACTTGTTACTAAAGAACAATAGAATTTATATCAAACGGAGCTTACCAAAAAGACGGTCACCATCCCTATCCCATGCTATGCCATTCAGCACATCAATTTGCTGCAGAAAAATTAAGTGTTAAAGCTAATGTTCCAATGGTCCAAGTAAACATCATACTCAGAACCTAAAGCAGTTGCTATAGGACACTGACCTTTTTCAAATTGTGTAGCAATCCTTCTCTACACAAGAAATAGAAGTTAATGCATCATTTCACTCTAAATAGAACTTTTTCATGAAGTAATAAAATTCCAAATACTGGACTGATGCTACTAGGGAAGAGTTGATAGAAGAACCTCAGATTGGGGAGGAGAATCCATCCAAGAACTGAGCCATCAGTTTGTGATATTCTAGCTATACAGTCAGTCTGCAGAGACATTGTGTCAGAATTAACCCTAAGCCACACTTGAGTTGTAAAAGAAATTATTCAAACGGTTTGGGCTTCATGAATCATACAGGAGCTATTGTACAATGATGTTTACTAGAACTGGTATTGTTGTTAAACAAGAAAATCACAAGTTTGCTAGGACCCGAGCACAAATCACAGTTAATGCACATTTTGGCAAAGAAAGGCATGCAAAAGTAATCATAGATAAAAAGGAGTTGGAAACAATTCAGCGAATTATATGAAACAGAAAGCTTTGTCAATCAAGCTCAAAAATCACTTTTTTATAAATCAATCAATTCAAATACCAATTTAAATACCTGATTCAGTTGTGATGATGCAGCTTTGAGTCTCCAATTCAAACTTACGGACTAGTTTTTCTTATTTCATTAACAACCAATTGTTTTGTTAATTAACACCTAATGTCTCGTGCAAGATGGAGCCTATGGACACTCAGGCAAATGCTTAAGTTTCTTGGTTTCTAAACTGGACTACCACCTAAGAGAGGTTCAGAGCCACACTCTCTTCAAGACAGCGCAAGCCATGATTGTTGAGGCTCATGCATTAGCGCTTTCGTGCACTCTCTAAAGCTCTGTCCAAGTGATGTGAAGTGTTGCCTACAAGAACGCCATGGTTTAAAGAAGTCTGAGTGATTCTTTTTTCATAAGGATCTGAATTCTGAAGTGATTCTTTGACAACACTGAGAACTTATGTACTCGGAAAATATCCTCTATCAATTTGGTTGCTCGCGTTATTAAAGAAAGCTCTTTATTAAACATAGAAATCGAAGACCACTACACGGTAAATCAAAGAGCAGCAATTGATCCAAGTTCAGTGATAAGGTACAATATTCAGAACCCATATATTGAGTTCAGACAAAGCGGTCATTGTTAAGTCTTAATGATTATGCCTTGTAGCCCCATAAGTATAACACTAAGGTACCAGAAATGGACTTGTGCACAAGTACTCACACTAGCAGAACAAGAAAAATACAGATTGAGTTTCAAAAAGAATCTCAAGATGCTCTGGTTCGTAGTTAGAGAAAAGATTCTTCCTAATACCTTTCTCAGATTCATGTTTGATAAATATAATTGTGATGTATAATAGGAATCAATCGTTCTAAAGAGGAGGTTGTGGGAGAACAAGTCCATACCATCCAAATATTCGCCCAAACTTCGTCATAAACATACTCTAGTTCATTGAGTCTGTGTACTTCATCACCTTGATAATTTATGATTTGTTTCTTAACTACTGCAACAATGAGAAAAGAAAGCATAAGAACAAAATAATACATTCTTATATGAAGAATAAAACAACTGAATCATAATTTGACCTTCAGACGACAAAACCTTTCATAGTTTGAGGGTCAATCTGATACAAAGTAGAAGATCCATCACTCCCATAAAGGATTTTTCCATCAGTTGCCAATCCCCAACCATCGGGCATATCATGGCGAAACTTCTCAAACTGAAGAGAAATTACAAGTTTGTAACTGTAAGAATTCCAGAGGAAGGGCAGGGGATAAAGGAAATTCCGAGTACATATCAATACAAATAGATCTTTCAACCATAAAACAGGCAAGGATTAATACACAGCATTTTTCTGCATAACAAAATGACAGTTTATATGGTATAAGAACATTTTGGACAAAAACCCGAGCGTCATTTTCTGAAAATGGTGATCTTACAGTTCAAGCAGATGGAATACAGAAGACAACTGAAATCAAAGCGAAAACAGCTCTACGTTTCTGTGAGCAGAAGGAAATTAAGTTATTGGAGTTTTTTTCCGGTTTAAAAAGTACACCGGAAGAAGAGTCAAAACCTTGGAAATAAAGATGAAATTGCCTGATATTGCCATATCATTGTTAAGCATTATCAGCAATCTAAAAAAAAACCATAATAATTGATTACCGATTAACTGTATACAGATGGTTGTCAAAGAAACTGTAATGGAATGCTTTGCTAGTGACAACTCAGAAAAGGTTTCAACTGACAGGGAGACCTGTATAATACAACTGAGCAGCCAAAGATAAATAATTTTCCCAATATCATACTATTAGCCAAAGTAGAAGTTTCCAGAAACATATTGTTGTAGTCAATGACATCATGATACCACTTTTAAGTTTTTCACCCTTTTGGCCATGACTTCAAAGTCAAAAGTTGGGATTAGGCAAACAAGATCAAAATAGAATGATCAGCACAGGAAAATCTCCTTTTTCAAACTAGAAAATTCGCAATAAACATCATAATTTAGTACAAGATAAACTGGGATTCATCTAAGCAAGATACTAACGTAAATAGCACAGAATTGCAAAAACACTGAACAAGTATAGCATACTTTGCTGAGATTATGCCGATCATATATGTAACCAGTACTCTGCCGCCAAATTACTTGAATCAACCTGCGAAATACATTAAGATTACTACATTAGATGATAGGACCATCGTTTACACATAAAAAGAAAAGCAGCAATCAATTGTACACGGAAAGACTGAATTTGAGAATATACCATGCAGTAAAGGGGTCAAAACTCTTTTTTTAATTCAATTTAGATCACCGTTAGGAAGTATAGTGTGTACTTTCCCAATCAAAGGTGCTTCAGAAGTCCTTCAGATTTGAGGAGATTGTAAACTTATTTAGCAGACATAATCATGCAAAAGCAACCAAGGGTGTGGCCTAGAGGTCAACGAAGTGAGTTGAGAACTATGAGGTCAAAGGTTCAAATCCCAGCTGAAAGCAAAGACACTACATGTTTGTGTTGGTGGAAGGTAGAAGATACGGTTATCACAAAAAAAGGGACATAATCATCAAGTCATAAAAGATAAGAGTGGTCAGAAGCCTAAAAGGACCTATACCCATGTGGTGTGGGCAACAAAAACAACTTTTTTTTAATCAACCGAAAACAACATATTCGTCAACATCCTGTTTTCCTGGAAAGTATGTTCCGGAGAAGCATCATTTACAAGCTGTATAACTTATAACTAATGGAAACCACTATTTTGTTTTGGAAAAAGAACAAATTGCTTATGTCACATGAATTTCTTCCCTAGCTGAATCAAGGTTAAGCAAAAACCTATCATCAGCTGAATGAGGCAAAACCTTTTAGTTCAGATCACAAACCTATCACCAAGAAGAGTTAAGCCCTCCCCAAAATCAGAGTACGGCATTCTCTGAATAGCCTTAACCTGCGAATGCCAGAAATAAAGGGCTCAATGATATACCAACTCAGTATCAAAGCCAATTTCACTCAGAGCATCTAGGCAATTACCTTGCCAGTCTGCAGAGTGACTTTCCGAACAGATGACTGTATCAAATATTATAAGCACTATCAGTTATGAACCCAAAACAATATTCTGGTAAATAAATTCTTCCAAAGAAATAATTAATTGGAGTCAACTACAGAACCAGAGGGAAACTCACAGCCCCATTCATCCCAGTAGACTCAAATAGGGTGTCATTTTCTGCATACAGTAGTCCCTGTAGAAATATGTTCAGTATTATTAGATGGGAAAATAACTAGAATCTAATAACTTACCAAGAGAAAAAGCACCATCTGATTAATACTATAACTCTTTGGATTTCTAAATAGAATGCAATAGGATAAGTGTAGTGAACCCATAATATTCAGGTTTATCAACAAGCAAAGAAGCTTAAAACCTCAACAGCAACCAAAGAGAGGAGAGAACATTCATATCAAATAGCACACCATCCACAGATTTTAATCATAGTACAACAATAGTTAAGATTTTACTATTTGAAAGCTGACGAACCGAAGAAAAATCTACTTTATCTTTACTTATTTAGATTTTCGCTGTAAATGCTAAGCATGTTTAAAGTAATTAGACTGAACAGTTTCACCTGCGTTACACATAAATCTATCCTCATAGTTGATCAAGGTACATGGAAAACAATTTCCACATCTATTGACAGGGAATGACTAATCACATTAAAGAGAATATTCCGCCTGTAGTCATTTCATTTAGAAATGTTAAGGAAACAGAAACAGAAACATCAAAGGTGAATGAACACAAGCTAATCCATGGACAAAGAATCTTTTCTAAATACTTCATTTAAAATGCACCCTTTACTGGCAACTTCACATATCCACTGCAGTCATCAGATACCGTCTTGATGTTTATTCATATCGTCGATTAGCTGAAACTTTCTATTAGTTGGTGATGTTTATTGTAAATGCAGCTAAATAACTGATCATTGTTTCGATTTGAAAGGATAAAAATGCCAGATGTGTGTACTGTTGTTAAGCAAAAGACTAGCTCTCATTACATCCCTAGAGAAATTAGAATTAGAAACCCAGCGGATCCTGCAACATGTGTTTGGAAGCTGGGCCTCTCTTTATCTTCGCTATCGTAAGCCGGGATATGCCCTGTGAACTGAGTAAGTTTCTTCTTCTTCACATGAAAAAATAAGGCAATATCCTAGCTCAATCTTACACTACTAAAAGTCCAAATTGGATTTCTTTTCTCCTCAAAAACGAGTAAATTTCTAATCCCCCTTCCGATTACACAAATTAAATACAAGAGCCACTAGAATTCAACATAAATCTAAGAGGATGAACTGGAATAAATAGAAGCGAAAGAAAAACAAACCTGAGTGAATGCATCGGGATCGTGAGGGAACTCATTGACCACTTCGACTGTGTAAAGTCGATTCGAGGGAACATCTGATCGAGACACGTCTTCCTTTCGCAACGAAGTGTTCAAAACAACTATCAAGCAAACAACTAGGATAAAGAATACAAGGGCGGAGATCTTTCTGTAATGGAGAAGAAAACGAGAGGAACAAGCGAGGGAAGAAGCCATGGAAGGTTGTTGAGGTAGGGAGTTTACTCTCCTAGAATTAGATTTCTTTCTCATTTTTGCGCCTGGCATGTGGTCCACACCTCATAAACGACGACGTTCATGGATTCCTCCGGTCTATCGGAAGGGCACGCCGGGAACGACGACGGAAATTGTTGGGGTTGGGAGATTCACGTGAATAGTCGGGATGAGAAGCGTGGTCTAATTCCAATTGCCAGCTTTGACTTCCAATTGATCAAATATGTCCTTGGAGTTGTTTGGCAGATATTTCGTAGAATTATTTTATTTTACATTTGATTATGTTCTAAAATTATGTGACAGAAGATGGTAATTTAGTACGGTTCAAAATTGAATCAAAATTAATAATTTAAATAAAAAGATGAATTTATTAGTTTAACGGTTTTGCTATGGATTTTGATTTTGTTTTTCATCATATTATTGGTTTTTAACGGTTTGAAATTTAATTTTTTTTTTAAACAATAATCTTTTAAAATTTAATGGGGCTTTATAGCAGAATTTTTAATATTTATTAAAGATGACAGTATTTTAGTTTGTTATATTATTGAATTATGTATTTTTGTCATTTGTTTAATTTGAAAAAATATATAAATAGTTAATAATGGAGAAAAACAAGAAAAATAATATTTCAAAGAAAGTAATTTTTAAATTTAAACCAATAAAGTTACCATAAATTCTAATCATAATTTTGGTATGACTTTAGGCCTCATTTAATTCCATTAAGATTAAGACGTATGAATCTGAATACATATCTGAATATTAAGATGTGAATTAAGATCTAGATGTGTAAATCTGAATAAACATCTGAATATTAAGATGTTGTATCTGAATCTGAATACTGAATTATTGGGACAATTTGTTCAATATTTGAATGCGCATATAAAATTTAACGTTTTATCAATAAAATATTATAAAAACCTCATCTTAATAAAATAGATTTTTTATAGAAAATAATATGTTGAGCATTTTTACCTTAACAAGGTTATGTGATTTATGTTTTAAGAATTTAATATCAAGTTACATTGTTAATATGATTATTTTTTGCATAAAAAAACTTTGAGAATCTAATATAATGCAATGTAAAATAGTTTATATAAAGTAGTAAGTATATTGTTTAGGAAAATATTTTATTTTATAATAGACATTTGTTATTGTTATCGATCAAATAAGCAATATTTTCTTATTTTTTGAAATCGTGCTAAATATTATATTATGAGAGTGCTTTTTAATTCAAATATATTGATTAATTTATGAAAGTAAATGACGTATATTAAGTTAATAAGAATAAAAGAAATTATAATGGTAAGCATGTAATATACATTAATTAAATAAGAAAATAATTGTTGTGATGTAGTTGAACTAAGATATGAGTCTTATTTTTTTAGTCTGAATGGTGTTAAGAGTGCGTTACATATCTGATTTATTTTGTATGTTCAGACCCATTAAGAGGCTTATAAGAAAATAAAACAAACGAACTTAATGAACTGAATCTGAATAAGTAAGATTCAGTTCTTAAAAACAAACACACTACTCTTAAGCTTTTTCATCTTTTATTTTTGGGATTAAAATTTACAAAATCTCTTTATTATTATACGTGTTTGGCTTCACAATTGACATGACTTCTCTCTCTTAAACCTCAAATTTTCAATATTAATTTTTAACTCTCCATTGAAAATATTCAATCTGTCGAATTGAAGTCTATTGATTTAAGATTTTTGTTGGCAGTGAAGAAATTTTTTTACAAATAAAAAAAATACAAAATTTGTTGGCATACAAAGTGAGATCGAAATACAAAGTGATCACAAACAATCTAAAATTTGTTAACATTCATTTAGAATTAATACAAAATAAAAAAGAAATACAAAACTTGTTGGGTGAGATTAAAATACAATTTGATATTGAAATACAAAGTGACTACAAATAATTTAAAACTTGTTGGCATACACTTAAAATTAATAAAAAATAAAAAAGAAATACAACACTTGTTGGCATACAAAATGAGATTGAAATACAAAATGAGCATAAAAATACGAAACTTGTTGGCATATATAGTTAGAATATATATAAATAAAAGAAAATAAATTGTATGAAGCCTAATTTAGAATAGCATACAAAATTCTGTAAAACTATTTATCTAATACGAAATTAAACATATGCATAATTTGAAATCGAAATCCAGCTACAAAATAAATACAAGTTACACCTAGAAAACTCAATTTTTAGCAAGATACACTTGAATTTTGCAATGAATACAAAATGCAACAAACCATAAAAACAATAAAGAATACAATTTGATAGTTTAGATACAAAATACAACATGTCATAAAGTTATTTTTCATCACCCTGATCTTCAATAATTTTATCAATTTTTCAAATATTAACATTAGAAAATGACACTTCTTCACCCAACACATCATCCAGATCCAATTCAATACTTTTGAGCAACTTATCCTAATGTTGACACTTCAAAAATGATATATTTTCACCTGATACTTCTTCCAGATGCAACATACAAAACATATAAAATACTTTTATATCTCAATACTTCCACAAATGTTGAAACTCTTTTGAATGGTTTCTTAGATTTCTTAGAAAAATGGAGGATTTTGATTTAGGATAAAGACAAGGTTTAAGTTACTTGAGAATATGGAGGATTTTGACATTTTATTGGTACCACATAAAATTGATTAGATGATAGACATTTATTATTTGAAATTGATGTAAAAAGTATTATAAATCACAACAATTAATAATTTTTAAAAAATAAAATACATATTAGAAAATCAGTTGACTCCAAAAAATCTATCATTGTCACATAACTTTGGACATAACATATATTATTTGAAAATTACGTTAAAACGTCACACACACGCTCGCACACACGCCCGCCCGCACACACAAACACACACACAAAAAAATCGTCTACCTAGCTCCAGCCTCAGTTAGCTACCAATTAGAAATGTAAGTGTATAATTTAACACTTCATCATAAAAAAGATAATCATACTTGAACATAATAGTGAAAACAATCTATAAGAAAAACTACCACAAATATTATTTTAAATAAAAGAAAAATATTATTTTATACAAATTCTATTTTAGAAAAAGTAGCAAACGGGGAAAAACCAATTAACCTAGGGAGTAAGAGTGAATATATATATATACATATATATATATATATATATATATGTATATATATATATATATGATAATAATAATAATTAAAGAGAAAAGTCTTAGACTTTGAAATTTGTATCGAACCCGAATGCGATATGACTTCAAATATATATGATAATAATAATAATTAAAGAGAAAAGTCTTAGACTTTGAAATTTGTATCGAACCCGAATGCGATATGACTTCAAATATCCTTAAAGAGTCATTGCGCCAATGAGACTATTAATCATGTTAATGCTCATTATTTATTTATATAACTGTTTATCTGAATTTCTATATTTATATAATCTAATTTGATACAAGATTAATGAGTGTCGAGCACTCATAAATGTCTATATGGGTTCGTCCTTGAATTATTAATAAATATTTGAACTTAAAAATTATAAAATTTAAAGAAAGTAGTATAATATTATTTTCAAGTTAAAAATGATATTTAAAAATTAGAGTTAGATTTAATTATTATAGTTAATTAGCAATTTAGATGAAAATGGTGAAAATCACTTTTTCTTTGAAGTTTTTCAAATTTCAAAACTATAACAATTCTAAATTTAATTTTTTAATTTAAAAAATGAATATTATTTGTGGGAACGGGTAAACTAGTTCGCTAGTAGCGAAACAATTGATAATTATGACATTTAAAATAGTCAAAAAATAATTTAAATATATATTTGAATTAATTAAAATTAAATGTTTTTATCAAATATCACAAAAATTAAAATCTAAATTTATGTTCAAACTAAATGAGAAGACACTAAAAAAAACGGAGTCGGATCGGATAGTACCAGAAGAGACGAGTAGAAGTAAGAAATATGTGAGTAGAGGGACGTAAAATATTCCAGAAGATAAAAAAAAATAAAAAATAATCCAGAAGCACAGTTGTCACCTCTTTCTCCAAGCTAGAAGAGCCTAGAAATCTTCTACACTCATAAATAAATCACCCCTCCCCCTTCCCTTTCCTCACGAAAATATCAACCAAAAGTGTCCATACAAAATCGGCTTTCATTTTCTATTGCTTTCTGCAAGTACCAGTTCACATTTTTTAAGCTTTTACTCTAATGGCGGATGTTCAAATGGCTGAGGCAGAGACCTTCGCTTTCCAAGCTGAGATCAACCAGTTGTTGAGCTTGATCATCAACACTTTCTATAGCAACAAGGAGATTTTCCTTCGGGAACTAATTAGCAATTCTTCTGATGCATTGGATAAGATCAGATTCGAGAGTTTGACAGACAGGAGCAAGCTCGATGCTCAACCTGAGCTCTTCATTCGCCTTGTTCCTGATAAGGCGAACAAGACGCTCTCCATTATTGATAGCGGTGTCGGCATGACCAAAGCAGGTGATTAATCGTATTTGTTCTACTTTTCCTTTCCTGTTATTTGCATATATGCTTTGTTTATTTTACATAGAAAATTGTGAGAGCTAAGTTTTGTGCACTTGAATTTTGGCAATGGACGTTTTTTTTCTTCATGTGTTGTTTGTGTTATATGTGACGTGAAATAAATAATGCACGTATGAAATTTAGCTTCGGCTGAACATGTCGTTTTTTTAAGTGATAAATACATATCTAAGCGCTCCGTTTGGTCCCTGTGAATTGTGATATCCATTCTTCTCTGTGATTATCTACCAGCTATGAATTTCGTGATATGTTTTGGATTTCAAAATAATGTAATATGTTTTGCATTTAGAATTAATTATTTCCTGTCGATCCTGCTAGAAATTTTAATTTACAGAAACTTAATTTGATCCTTTAGAGTGGGACTATGAACGGTTTGGTACCAATGGTGAATATATTTAGGAGGAGGTTGTTTTTGATCTTTAGATTCTTCAGATTCAGTTGGGATAATGGTACTGATGTGTTCTCTGTTTGTGGTTCCGAATAGATTTGGTCAACAATCTGGGTACAATTGCAAGGTCCGGCACCAAAGAATTTATGGAAGCCTTGCAGGCTGGTGCTGATGTGAGCATGATTGGTCAATTTGGTGTTGGTTTCTATTCTGCTTACCTCGTAGCAGAGAAGGTTATTGTGACCACCAAGCACAATGATGATGAGCAGTATGTCTGGGAATCACAAGCCGGTGGTTCATTCACCGTTACAAAGGATGTCAGTGGAGAGCAATTAGGCAGAGGAACTAAAATAACTCTCTTCCTCAAGGAGGACCAGGTAAGCAGCAATATTTCCTGCATGGTTGTACATAATTTCATTAGGCCTGATTGAGAGATGATTGTTATTAATTTTGGGTTAATACTATGCAGCTGGAGTACTTGGAAGAGAGGAGAATCAAGGACCTCGTAAAGAAGCACTCTGAATTCATTAGCTACCCTATTTACCTCTGGACAGAGAAGACTACTGAGAAAGAGATCAGCGATGATGAAGATGATGAGCCCAAGAAAGACGAGGAAGGTGCGGTTGAGGAGGTTGATGAGGACAAAGAGAAGGAGAAAGGCAAGAAGAAGAAGATTAAGGAGGTTTCTCACGAGTGGCAGCTCATTAACAAGCAGAAACCTATCTGGTTGCGCAAACCGGAGGAGATAACAAAGGAGGAGTACGCCTCCTTCTACAAGAGTTTGACCAATGATTGGGAGGATCACCTAGCTGTCAAACACTTCTCTGTTGAGGGGCAGCTTGAGTTCAAGGCGATCCTCTTTGTGCCCAAGAGAGCTCCATTTGATCTTTTTGACAGCCGGAAAAAGATGAACAACATCAAGCTCTATGTCAGGAGGGTATTCATTATGGATAACTGTGAGGAACTTATGCCTGAGTACCTTGGGTTTGTGAAAGGTGTTGTCGATTCTGATGATTTGCCTCTCAACATCTCTCGTGAGATGCTGCAACAGAACAAGATTCTCAAGGTGATTAGGAAGAACCTGGTGAAGAAATGTATTGAGATGTTTAATGAGATTGCTGAGAACAAGGAGGACTATAACAAGTTCTATGAGGCATTCTCAAAGAACTTGAAGTTGGGCATTCACGAAGACAGCCAGAACCGAGCCAAGTTGGCTGACCTCCTCCGTTACCACTCTACCAAGAGTGGTGATGAGCTGACCAGCCTGAAGGATTATGTTACTAGGATGAAGGAGGGCCAGAAAGACATCTACTATATTACTGGAGAGAGCAAGAAGGCAGTTGAGAACTCTCCGTTCTTGGAGCGTCTCAAGAAAAAAGGATATGAAGTGCTCTATATGGTTGATGCTATTGATGAATATGCCGTGGGACAGCTGAAGGAATATGATGGTAAGAAACTGGTCTCTGCCACCAAGGAGGGATTGAAGCTTGATGATGACAGTGAAGAAGAGAAGAAGAAAAAGGAGGAGAAGAAGAAGTCTTTTGAGAATCTCTGCAAGATAATTAAAGATATTCTTGGTGACAAGGTTGAGAAGGTGGTTGTTTCTGATAGGATTGTTGATTCTCCATGTTGCTTGGTGACTGGTGAATACGGTTGGACAGCCAATATGGAGAGGATCATGAAGGCTCAGGCTTTGAGGGATAGCAGCATGAGTTCATACATGTCCAGCAAGAAGACACTGGAAATTAATCCTGATAATGGAATCATGGAGGAATTAAGGAAGAGAGCTGAGGAAGACCAAAATGACAAATCAGTGAAGGATCTCGTGTTGTTGCTCTTTGAGACAGCTTTACTAACATCTGGTTTTAGTCTTGATGACCCTAATACCTTTGCCGCAAGAATTCACAGGATGTTGAAGTTGGGTCTTAGCATAGAGGAGGAAGAAGGAGGAGCTGGTGAAGATGCCGACATGCCTGCACTGGAGGAAATTGGTGAGGAAAGCAACATGGAAGAAGTGGACTAATCATTGAAATCAGTTGAGACTTTTGAGATGCGTGAAAATACAATTTGAGTGTGTTCCTTCTTTTTTCTCATCTTGTGTCTAGTATAGTTTCTTTTTGGCTAGTGGTTCGGATGGGTCAGTTGAGTCTGTTGTGTAAGTAATGTGTTTTTGTGTCCTGTCCAAGTGTTAAAGAGTACGTCCATCCGTTTATAAAGTTCTATTTTGATCACATTGGTTTTCCCTTTTCTCATTCGATTTTACTCTTTTCCAGTATATATAATCCAGCCTGTTAGTCTTAAAAAAATACTAGGGAAACATAACGTTGGATTAAGGAACTGTATTAGTTGAGAGTTGGGTAGAGGGGAAAGTTCCTGCAATCAATCGTAACATAGTATGGATTCTTTTGAGCTGATTCCGTCCTTTTATCTATCTTTGTAGCATAAAATGATTGCCCAAAGGGACCAAAAACAGAGGCATTTGAGTTAAAAGGGGTTATATATATCAGCTGTGTAATAAATGATATAAGATCTATATTGTTGAATCAAAATAATAATGAACTTAATTTTGAATTCCAAAATTATCATGTAATTTACAGAAATTATTTCATCCATTTTAATTTACTTTAGTGATTTAAATGATAAGCATTGAAAGAGACGAATGTATGAAATAGTATCGCTAAAGAAAAAATATATTTAAAAACCATGTACAACACATAACACAATTGGCTATTCTCACCATATGTTAATGAAGTTATATAATCGTTTAAAAGGAAATCATCATGAGTTCTAACATTTTCCAGAGAAGTCGTAAATATAAAAAATTGAACCACTTATCCTTTCAACTAAGAGAAAAGGAAAAAGAAAGAAAAAAATGAAGTTTCATTTTCATTAAAGAAAAAAAGAGAAGTATTTTTGACATTATGATAGGGGTTATATGACAATTGACAGGAGATCATCTTCTCGGGTTTCTTTCTTAATTCTTTTTTCTCATTTGTTTCGTTTTTGTTTTTTTTTTAAAAATCGAATGTGGCAAAAAATAATTGCAACAACCTGTAACCTTGTTTCTATTTTGAAAGACTATTACATTGTGCTTTTCTGCCTTGCTTCTGTTTTCCGAACTTTTTAAAGGAAATTTTTCATTAACACAACACCATAGAACTCTATTCTAACATTGGAAACATTTGAAAATTTTCTAAAATAAAATAAATGTTGTTCAAAATAGATGCCCAAAGTGTATAGACTGTTCTAACCCCACCTAAACTTCAGTACGTTGGTGGAGAAGCAAAATTACCTCTGGTTAGTCTGTTACTATAAACAGTATAAAGACAGATACCTCTCACCTCTGTTACTCTCGGAGGGTCATGCTTTTATTTCTTGCTCTACAATCTTCTTTCCACTTTTAGTATGAAAAAAGTTCACGTTTTCCAGCCATTTGTAAAGCTCTCTCATCTTCATCACTGCAAAAGAATGTAAACAAGTACTCGTCTCTGCGCATTTCCATGGAGTTCCGTTTGGACTTTGGAAATCGAGTTTTCTAGTCTCCTCGTTCTGCACAGGTGTGGTAGCTAGGGTTTTACAGAACATATACATCAACATTGACGATACAGAAGCTTGTTATCTCAAACAACGAGTTGATTTTGGTTGCGAGTGTGAATTTGACGCTCGGAAGATGGTACGTAGTGGAAAGTTATATGCGGGAACTGCATAAGCTTGCAGGAACTTGTACGGACTGTGAAAATTTGTGCTGTGACTTTGGAATGAGTGTGGAAATTGAAGAATGCAGCTCGGAAGAGCAGTTGGAATCGGAGGAAACCAGAACCACTGCAGAGATCTTAAAGTGATATTAGTACTTTTTTGAGTTATTGCGTTTATTTAACGGAAACTAGCTACATATACGAGTGGTTAATCAATTAGAAACTATTGACATGAATTTCTGTTTTAATTCTTGTGCTGCAGTGATTCGAGGCTTACTTACACTAAAGCATTCATGTTATCATTGTCTAACCTGCATATTTGTAAAGACTTGCCCGAAGATTTTGATCCATCAGCTTTACAGTGAGTGATAAGTAGCAGCTTTCAGTTGCTTGATTAGATCTTTATTTTTGACAATACATTATTGATTGCTTTATATGCAGAGATTCAAGGCTTACGTACACTAAGGAATTCATGTTATCATTGTCTAACCTGCAAATTTGTAAAGACTTACCCAGAGATTTTGATCCATCAGTTTTACGGTAATGATTAGGGATAAATCATAACTTTCAGTTGCTTGATTAGGTCTCTGTTTTTGACATTGCATTCTTAATTGCTTTATCTCATCATGCTTTATATGCAGATGTTCAAGGCTTACATACACTAAAACATTCATGTTATCATTGACTAACCTGCAAATTTGTGAAGACTTGCCCAAAGATTTTGATCCATCCATTTTACGGTGAGTGATGATTCACAACTTTTTATTGTTTGCTTAGGTCTCTGCTTTTGACATTGCATTATTGGTTGCTTTATAGTTCATCATGATTTAGCTGCGAGAAAAAATTGCTGAGCTGCCACTTGTTGCTGATAAAACAAGAAATTTCACTTGAATTTAATTGTCTGGCCAGCATGAACTTAATCCGTGTATTTCCGTACAGCTTAGAATTTTGATGTCGTTGTTGTCTTACATTTATTAGCTGATAATAACTCAGTTGCCTACCATAGAAAAAGAAGAAAATGAAATGGAAAACAGAAATATAATAACGTTGTCTGGTGGACGCACGACACTGATAGGTTAAAAAATTTCTTATTTGTTTCTCGTGACGTCGTGGTTTTGCGTTCTTATAACTGCTTTTGAAACAGCGAACTTGATGGTTTATCTGAGTGTAACCTGGGAATGCAACAGACATCTGCAATCCTACCCCCATATACTTCAAACAATTATTACACTGGCTCATCACCTGTTCTTAGATGTGATTTGGTTGCCGATTCTCGATTATGCTGTGGGAGATGGGAAAAACAAATTTCACAGGGATGCTGTGATTCAGGTATAGTTGGTGCGATTCACGGTGCGATGGACCGAATTTGTTCTTTTTCTTTATGATCAATTAAACTCAATCCTTGATATCACATTTTCACTTGGTGAACCATGTAAGGAGCAGGCCAAAGTGTAAAATCTTTATGCACAGAGCACTTGAACTGTATTATCAAAGCTTGTTTCAAGAAACAGACAGTTTTAATGTACAGGAAACAATTGTAATAACTTTCAATGTTCTGGTGGATCAATTTCTCTGGGCTAAATCAATGCTTCAATAGCACACTTCATTTTTCTAAGTGTTGATGTTGCATACATTTCTAAGGCTCAGTCACAGATGGTTCACAATTTAACTAATACGTAGCTAAGAAAGTAGTGCTAACAGCCCTGTTCTGATAATATGTGTAATGCAGATTCCAGGGCGCAGAATGATTGTTCTGGGATTTTGGGATCATTTCTTAGTAAGAGCAAGAACCCTTATCGTCCACCACAGTATTACAAGGTCTGGTTATTATGCACTCAAAATTGGTCATGATTATGGCTCCTGTAACACTATAATGTTCTAGTATGTCTCTTGAGCAAAAGAATAACTCACTTGTAATGTGACCAACATAAGCTTGATCTTTTTGCACGTGTTCCATGAAGAGCATTTAACTTTTATAGATTAAGACTGGTTATTATGCAGGTTGGTAGTTCCAATTCATATGCTAGCCATTCATCTAAAGGAACAAAGTCTCTGACTAACATGGCCTGTACTGCTCAAGAGGATGTACAATCAAAAAATGATACTTTTCAAGATGATGTACTTGGGAAGAAGAGTACTCATTGGAGCAAGCAGATTTCAAACTTATCTGAAGCCCAAAAATCTGTCAAGAAGTTTGTGGATGAGGAGAAGTCACATTGCAAATCACCCGGTTCTATTAATGGTGCCATTACTACTCAGCAAGAACAACTTCTTGATTCTGAAGCTAAAGCATCAATTGCGATTATTAATCTGGAAGAATTTGAAACAAGACAATTTGGCGAGTCACTAGAGGTAAGTTGTGGACATGCTTAGATGTTGATTACTAAGAGATACTTAAGTCTCAATATTCGTTTTGTTATCCCCTTTTCCCTCTTTTTCTTAGTAGGTTTGTGATAGATTATCAGCTTTGTCTTGTAAGTGGTGTTAGGGACATTTCCTAGATTTGAAAGTCTATTTTCCTTGCAAGTATCACATTCTATAGTTTGCTTTGACATTTAGATAACATTTCGTTAAGTCAACGAGGGAGGGGTAGGAAGGTTGAGAAAACAAATGAAATGTGGCTGTAGAGTCCATAATTCAGTCAGATAAGCATGATACATTCTAACTCACGACTGCAATCATAGTGATGCAAGTTTGTCCTGTTTCATCTTCTTTGCAGAAGGAAGTATCACTGCAACATACTGACTTTCCTGGCATTGAAACAAGATGCTTGAAGGGGCCATGTACTGGTAGAATGGAGAATGGTATTCATACAGCCAACATTTTAGCAACAGAAAGCCATGAAAATCTTAAATTGAATTGGGAGTCCAAGGAAGATTTTGAAACTGAAATCAGCAATGAGTTGCTCTTAGGAGAAGCATTCTTTCCTTCAAAGAAAAATTTGTATGAGAGGACATCTAAAACCAAAGAATTACAGCCCAATGAATTCTTCTTAGCATCAGTTCTCAGCGATTGTGGAGCTTTTGGGACAGATGGTGAAGGCATCGCAGATTCTATCTTTGATTGTGAGCTTGAGTTGGATGAGATCGAGGAGAGTGAATGTCCTTTTGATGATTTTTGGACTGAAATATTGGATGTTATTCATTTGGCGCAAGAATCTAGGGACAGTTACTCAGCTGATACAGTTAACATAACTGAATCTGAAGTTCCAGTTCATATACAGGATGAAGATGAATTGATTTTGCTCAATTATCAGGAAGAGCCAAAAGATCCCAAAATCCCTAATGTGGACAGTTCTATTGATTTAGATTTTGTGGAAGATGAAATCAATTTGCCTGATGAGGACAGTTTGATTTCTGTTGACCATATTTTGTCCCTCTCAAACCATTGCTCAGAGGTAACTTTTGTTGGTAGAACTGATAGATTGAAGCCTAATTTCACTTCTGACAGTGCTGGACACCCAGAAGTTGCTCATTGTTATGAGAAATCCTTTCTACCTGGTCGGAGAGTTTCAAGCTCTGCAACTCACCGAAAACCATATCCCCATCAGATCTCTTCTCAGATCCCGTGTATCCATGTTAATCCAGAAATTCCAACTTTTCATCCATTGGATCTTTATTTTACTTGCAGTCATTTCAAGAATATAAGAGAAGAAAAACTTGTTCATTGTTACCCTCCTCCAATATATTTTTACCCTTGGTCTAACATTCATCACGAGTCTTCCATGAAAACTGCACCTGCCATGGAAAAGAAATATGGACATCTTGAACAGTATCCAATGTTATATAAGCCAGATAATTCTCTTCAGCAAATGGAATTGCTACGTGAATCACAAACAGATCCTATTGAGCAAGTCGTTTATGATGTTGTACAACAATGGGATGCCATGCAACAATTGCCTGAGACTTATCATCAACAATTACACTACCCCGGATTTGGATTTCCAATATGAAGTGAGGTACCTTTTCCGACCCTGTTCTCTTACCTCTAAATTATACATAAGACATGTCATTGGAGAAAGATAGGAACTTGTATTCATTTGGTCATTCTCCATCCTTGGTACTGCATGCAAACATCTTTTTCTTTTATCTGGACTGTTTAAAATTTGTCATTCTCCAGCAAATGGGAATTGATTCCACCACCCAAACCCAACAAGCGGGAAAAAGAGTTTGAATAATTACTCAATTTCTCTTCATCATAACAGTTTCCAAATTTTGGTTAGAAGAAAGTTCAAATGCCCTACTCTAGTAGTTTCTTTCTCCCAAGTCCCAATTGTTTGGGACTCCTTTCGAAATACTAAAGGCTATGATAACTTAATCCTCTGAGCAGTGACTTCAGGTTTTGCCTTCCATACGTATCTCAGCTACTTTTCCCATTTTCTTTTAGGAAAGGTAAATGTTTAAGTGAAAAGTACCAAGAACATTTCAACTATATATCTCTGTTTAAGCGGTTAATATGTATCTTCTAGTATATGGTGTATGTAAGTAGTTACATATCTAGCGTATTATGACATATGATTAGTACTGCTTCTAATCCATGTTACATTTAGCAGTCTCTGATTTCTTCTCAAGATCAGTCATTGCTATGTAGCTTACGTTATGATGAAGAAGAAGATGAAACATTTATGTTAGCACCATGTAAAGCATAAGACCCATCTTCTCAATAAGTTTCAACTGTATCAACTGTGATGTCTTTATTTTAGTTTCATGCTGGCTGAAGATGTTAAAAACAGCTTCAGCCTCAAATCATAATGCTATAAGCAATTGCCAATTTGTCACTAGCATGCCTACTCTTTTGTTTTTCTTAGTTCCATCTGCTAGATTCATCTGAACACAAAGATTTCAAGGTCCTTATCATACTGCAAATTATCCAGATGCTGCTGATGTGTAACTGGAAGCAAAAAGGGAACTCAATTGCAGCTATCCAACTTCCAGTCTCTCCAGCAAAGAATGCGCCGTAGAATATTAGTATGTAGTAGATATGATCATTTTGATGGAGTGCGCAATTGCTTGCTGACAATAATTGCACAGATCTCACCCCCTGCTGAAGTTTGTAGATAACACCCTCATTAGGTTTGGACAGAAAGGCAGCTTGCAAGGCACTTGTTTTAGTAGCAAAAGTAACTGACTATAGGATAACACAACATCCATCAAGATGTTAAATAAATCAAACTTCAGATCTTATCTCTGGATATCAATATCTTGATTGATACCAGTTACCAGTATATGTGAACATACTAGAGTTGAACAATTTCTGCAATGCAATTAACAAGCTCTTTGTCTTTTAAACTATTTAATGGTTGGATAATCAGATACTCTCTAGATTGTAATCTAATTAAGGATACTAAAATAACCTTAATGGAAATAGAATATCACTGACTCCTTTCTTTCTTCTATTACCAGGTATCTAAACGAGTCGGTAGAAATGATAAAAACGTGTCTTTTTGTTTTTTCTAATTTGCTGGGTTTAAGAAAGAACTTTCTGGTTAACTTAAACGTTCCTGTTAGTTTTCCAGGGATGATGAGGTTTCATGTCCTAAACTGGTGACCTCCATTGACTTAGGAGGGATGCCCCAAGCCTAAAAAGAGTGATTGAACCTGCGTTATTCTGACCACATTCTTTCTTGTCCTTTTTTTCCTAAAACAAAGTTTGAATGATGTGAAAATGTTGGCATCTTCCTCCTTGTATGGATATCAACTGACATATTTAGTTGTTTTCTAAATAAACTCGTAAAAAATAAAGTTTTGTTAATCCAAACGCGATGTAAATAATTCAGCTGAAAGGGATAACTGCTCGAAGAAGGTTCAAACAAGGCAAATATTGACAAACTTGCAAGGGTCAAGTACTTTCACAACTCTGATGCTCGTGACCACACAAATACAAAGACTTAACAAATGTACAAACTGCACAGGTAAAAACATCAACCCATATATAAGTGCTTGCTATTAAGCTAAATCCATGGCTGCTATATAGTAATATCATATAGATCCCCGATCCGCCGTTGTTCTGTATGTCCTGTGGTAGTATCAGTTTCACACAGAGTTATACAACTCTGTCGGACACAAGGATGTGAACTGTCTGCAAAGACCATTATATGATTTACTTAGGAGTGTCTAATGGGCGGTTGTGTTAAATTTGGAGATATTAAAATCGGTTGGTATAGAAATTGGGTTGGGTTTAACCCGTCCATGTTTACTTAGGGTTCATATGGGTTAAAAAACGAATTGGGTCTTGAGCCGTCCAATTTGATCTGATTAATCTCAATAATATCAACATAATGATATTTAACTTTTATAATCATAATTCGAATTTTCGCACAAATTTTTTTTAAAGAAAAAGTAACAAATGGATAGATAAATCCTAAAAATGTTAAATAGATAATAATTCATACGTAATATAGGAACATATCTTAATAAAAATTTTAAAACGGGTTGAAATTGAAGAATTGGGTTCAATCGAGGATTTTCTTAAAATGATTAGACTTGAATGGGTTGAGATTAAACCCAATTAAAATTATCTTGAGTCCTGAAAGAGTTGGTTTTGGTTCTTGTGGAATCAAATTAAATGGAAGATGAATTAACATGAATATTTGGTAGGAAGATAATTAGTACAAAATAAAAGTCAAAGATTGTATCTTGGTAGGTGAAATTTAGGCAAACCATAAAATGGTTTCATACTCTTAACCTTGACAATTTTGACATATAGTGATGTCATGGATGACATTAATAGGATGAATTTATTCCTATAAATAGGTAGCTCTTAATTCATTTTCAAATCATCCTCTCACTTGCCTTCTCATCTTCTAAGGCATTTGTGTTCTCTCTCTTGTAGTATTTCACTTGTATTCTTCGTAGAGTGAAATAAATATTGGTGCAGTTGTTCTTTGGTGGACGTAGGATCATTGTTGATTCGAACCACGTTAAATATTGTTGTTCTTCCTTGTTCTTTAATTTCACGTTTCCGCTAACAATTGATATCAGAGCCAAGGTTCTATCTGAGTATGCTCTGTGGTTGCAGCACAGTCTGAACTTCCACATCAGAAAAGGATTACTTTGGTTTTTCTGTAGTTCCAAATACATTGTAGTAGAAAAGGAAGAACAAGTAAAAAAATGAGTTCCATGAAGTTTGAAATTGATAGGTTTAGTGGGCGCAACAACTTCATTATCTGGAAAATCCAGATGATAGCGTTACTGCGGAGGGAAGGTTCAATCCATGCTATTGACAGAAAGTACCCCGATAAGATATCGGATTCCGACAAGGAAAAGATTGAAGGAGATGCATTGAGTGCAATCCAACTGTCCCTTGCACCTAACGTACTTTGTGAAGTGAGTACAAGTACCGAAGAGACGGCCAAAGAGTTATGGGAAAAGCTGGAAGGGCTTTACCAGGACCAGTCAGTGATAACAAGGATGTTGTTACAACGGCGTCTTCATACATTTAAGATGGATTCAGGTACTTTGTTGCAAGACCATCTAGATGCGTTCAATAAACTTGTGATGGACTTACAAACTGCTGGAATTAAAAAGGACGAGGAGACGCTTGCATGTTCTTTGCTATTTTCATTGACTTCAAATTATCGTGATATTGAGAATTCAATGATGTATAGCAAACAACCTATTAAACTTGAGCAAGTGCGGCAAGCACTAAACTCTTGTGAAGTGCGGATGCATTTTGTAGGAGACAAAAGTGACGAAGCTAGTGGACTCTTTGTAAGAGGTCGTACTAGCCAACAGGGAAGAAGCAAATTGAAGTACAGATCAAAGTCTCGTGTGAACAAAAAGAATGCGGAATGTTGGGGCTATCACAAGAAGAGGCACTTTGAACGAGATTGCCCTATGTCGAAGTCCAAAGAAAAGGCGAGTGCATCCATTGTTGAGCAAGTACATGATAATGATGATGATTATGTATTAACAACATCATGCAATACTGGAGTCTATGACAACAAATGGGTCTTAGACTCTGGTTGTACTCTGCATATGACATTCCGAAAAGATTGGTTCTGCAGCTATGAAACAAGTAGAGAAACTGTATTAATGGGCAATAATGCAACTTGTAAAATAGTTGCAATTGGTTCAGTTCATGTTCGCTGCCATGATGGAATCGTGAGGACTATTACAGAAGTCCGTCATGTTCCTGATCTAAAGAAGAATTTGATCTCCCTGGGTACTTTAGATAAACAAAGCTATAAGTACATGAGTGAAGGAGGAACTATGAAAGTAACTAAAGGGTCTTTAGTCATGTTGAAGGCCAAGCTAGAGAATGGCCTCTACACACTTGCGGGAAGCACCATTATTGGCTTTGTAAATGCATCTACAGTGCAGTTATCTAATGATGACAAGGCAAAATTATGGCACATGAGACTAGGCCATATGAGCGCACGAGGATTGGAGATGTTGAGCAACCGCAACCTTTTGAATGTTGAGAAGATCAGCACACTTGAATTTTGTGAGCACTACGTCTTAGGAAAGTAGAAAAATGTCAGCTTCAGCACTGGCAAGCACAAGATAGGAGGGGTGCTAGACTACATCCATTCAGATTTATGGGGTCCCTCTAAGCTTCCATCGAAGGGAGGAAAGAGGTATTTTCTCACATTTATTGATGATTTTTCACGAAAGGTTTGGGTGCGCTTCCTGAAGACAAAAGGTGATGCTTTTGAAGCATTTAAAGAGTGAAAGATTTTGGTTGAAAATCAAATAGATAGGAAAATCAAGTATCTTCGCACGGACAATGGCTTGGAGTTTTGCAGTGAAGAGTTCAATAATTTCTGCAAGGTTCATGGGATCGCAAGACATAAGACGGTCAGGCACACACCACAGGAGAATGGAGTTGTCGAGAGAATGAACAGAACTCTTCTTGAGAAGGCTCGTTGTATGCTTTTACAAGCTAAGATGTCCAAAGTATTTTGGGATAAAGCAGTTCATACTGCTTCTCGTATTATCAATCGGTCTCCAGCATCAGCGATTGACTTTAAGACTCCGAATGAGGTCTGGTCAGGTGAACCCTCTAACTATTCATACTTGCGAATATTTGGGTGTCCAGCTTATTATCATGTTAATGAAGGAAAGCTTGAACCAAGGGCTAAAAAGGCCATATTCGTAGGGTATATAGATGGAGTAAAAGGGTACAAACTATGGTGTTTGTCTTTACTCAATTTGTAGTTAGTAGAGATGTTACCTTTGATGAATCCTCTATACTTGATCCTCGTAAAGTTTCTGTGGAGTTATCAAGAAATGAGAACAACGAGTAGGTGGAGCTACCGGTGAAGCTTACCAAGGAACGGGATCAAGAGACTCAAATTGATGAGTCAAAAGATGCAGATCTTGAAGAACTTGCTTCCAATGAACCATACACAATTGCGAAGGGAAGGGACAAAAGGCAGATACGGAAACCGAAACATCTTATAGAGCAAGAAAATCTGATTGCACATGCGTTCGTAGCTGCAGAAGAAGAGATTAAGGATCTCGAGCCCTCTTCGTATATTGAAGCAACTTCTTGCAAAGATGCTGCACAATGGCAGTTAAAGGCCAAAGGGGATAAGGACAGTTGGATGCAAATGGGTCTACAGAAAGAAAGAAGGTATTCCAGAAGTGGAAGATGCTAGGTTCAAGGCGAGATTGGTTGCAAAGGGTTTCAGTCAGAAGGAGGGAATTGACTACAATGAGATCTTTTCTCCAGTTGTGAAACATAGCTCAATTCGCGTGATACTAGCATTGGTTGCACAATTTGATTTAGAGCTTCAACAGCTTGATGTCAAAACTGCTTTCTTGCATGGTGATCTAGAAGAGACAATCTATATGGATCAGCCTGAAGGTTTCCTAGCTGAAGGAAAAGAAGACCATGTATGCCAATTGAAGAAGTCTTTGTATGGTTTGAAGCGATCCCCTAGACAGTGGTACAATAGGTTTGATGCATTCATGACTACACATGGATTTTCGAGGAGTGCATTTGATAGTTGTGTGTATCACAAGAAGATGTCTGGTAACTTTATGATTTATCTATTGTTGTATGTTGATGATATGCTTATTGCTGCTAACAACATCACAAAGATAAATATTTTGAAGAAACTGTTGAGCAAGGAATTTGACATGAAGGATCTAGGAGTTGCAAAGAAAATCCTTGGAATGGAAATTTCAAGAGAAAATGGTGTTGTACATCTTTCTCAGAAGAGGTACATCGAAAAAGGTCTTGAAAGATTCAATATGCATATGAGCAAGCCTGTAAGTACACCGTTAGCTTCTCATTTCAAGCTTTCAGAGTTACAAATGCCTCAATCTATGGATGAGGTGGAGCATATGTCAAAGGTTCCTTATGCGAGTGCAGTTGGTAGCATTACGTATGCTATGGTATGCACACGTCCAGATATTGCCCAATCTGTAAGTGTGGTAAGCAAGTACATGGCAAATCCAGGAAAAAGGCACTGGGAAGCTGTCAAGTGGATATTGAGATATCTCAAAGGAGCTCCTGATGTTGGCCTAACCTTCCGGAAAAGTGAAGGTATTTCAGTTCTCGGTTATGTAGATTCTGACTATGCAGGGGATCTTGATCGAAAGAGGTCCACAACTGGATACATCTTTACTCTCGTCGGTAGTGCCGTTAGTTGGAAATCGACTTTACAGTCGATTGTCGCTTTATCTACAATAGAAGCAGAATATATGGCAGCAACGGAGGCAGTGAAAGAAGCTATCTGGTTGAAGGGTTTGGTGGCAGAATTGAGTTCGGTTCAGCTTGAATCAATTCTAAAATGTGATAGTCAAAGTGCTATTCATTTGATTAAAAATCAAAGATTTCATGAGCGCACCAAACACATTGATGTCAGATTTCATTTTATTCGAGATGTCGTAGAAAAGGGAGCTATCAAGGTTGAGAAGGTTATCACAGACGATAACGCTGCAGACATGTTGACCAAAATAGTCCCGCTTGCCAAGTTTGCACACTGCAAGGACTTGGCGGGAGTATGCATCAATTGATGCAACTCTAAGAGAACAACTGCTAGGTGGAGCTGGTATGTTCAACAAAGGTTTGATTCTTCTTGTTTCTTACAATGGGATTGCCCAGTAAGCTTAGAAGTTTTGGCCGAAGTTGTTTATACGCATGCTTGGAACACAAACCAAGGTGGAGATTGAAAGAGTTGGTTTTGGTTCTTGTGGAATCAAACTAAATGGAAGATGAATTAACATGAATATTTGGTAGGAAGATAATTAGTACAAAATAAAAGTCAAAGATTGTATCTTGGTAGGTGAAATTTAGGCAAACCATAAAATGGTTTCATACTCTTAACCTTGACAATTTTGACACATAGTGATGTCATGGATGACATCAATAGGATGAATTTATTCCTATAAATAGGTAGCTCTTAATTCATTTTCAAATCATCCTCTCACTTGCCTTCTCACCTTCTAAGGCATTTGTGTTCTCTCTCTTGTAGTATTTCACTTGTATTCTTCGTAGAGTGAAATAAATATTGGTGCAGTTGTTCTTTGGTGGACGTAGGATCATTGTTGATTCGAACCACATTAAATATTGTTGTTCTTTCTTGTTCTTTAGTTTCACATTTCCGCTAACAAGTCCAATCCTTAAAATTCTGAACAAATTGAATGGATTATCTATATTTGGGTTCATTTTTAACACCTCTAATTTACTTGAATCAGACCACACTTTCAAGTTGGTTGCCGTTGACGGATTTACCCGAATCAAACCATACTTTCACCGCGAATTGCACAATAAAAAATAGCCGCTCAACTTTTTACTTTTCTCATGAAATCTTAAAATATTCGTGGAAATAGTTACCTAAGACAGAAGTTCCAATGGAAAATAGTATTGGAAATAAAAAATCCAATCTCGGACTAGTGAATGCCTATGTGAAGTCCTATATAAAATTCAAAACATTTCGTTATTTTTATTTGTGTTCAATTTAGTCATTCTTTGCTAATACTACAGGACTTTTAAATACCACATTACAGACTAGTTTATATTAGAAATATAGATTTTTTTTCCACTAAGAAATTCATATTATAAAACATGAATTTTCATCTTAGTCCCACCAAACTAGCTAATTAGGAAAATGTATGCATGTTAGAAAATAAATTTTCGTTGAAATACTGGACAATAATTATTGAATTTTTTTATTTTTCTCACGAATTTAATTAAAATATTTGTAGAAATATCACTAAATATTTTTGAGTGAAAATTTTCAATACATTAATTAACTAGTAATATAGAGAAATCGATCGTGTCAAGACGGTCGTATAACTCAAACACTTAGCAGTAGGGGTGTGCACTATTTGGATTAAACCAAAAAAATCAAATCGAATTCTAATTTGGATTGGTTTTGTGGATTCTTGGTTTGATTTTGGATTTATAATTTACTTTGTTTGATTTTTTGGTTTGGTTTCGGATTTCGAAAATAAAAACCGAAAAACCAAAATATATATATATATATATATATATTTAGAATTAAGTTAGAGTTAGGCACTTTTGTCCCGTTTTTAGTTTATTTTCTTATGTTTTGACATCTATAATTGATATACTTTTAAGTATTGTGTTTTATATTTTACTTGTAATTTATATTAAAAAAATATATTTAAGAAATCCAATATTATATATATATATATATATATATATATATATATAATTTTTCTTAAAATTGCAAATATAACTTTGTTATGTTTGTAATTATTGACATAACCGATTAACCAAACCGAAAAACCCAAACCAAAAAGAGAAAAACCAAACCAAACCAAATTTATTTTGGTTCGGATTGGGTTACACTTCTTCAAAACCAAAAACCGAAAATCCAAACCAAATAGTATAAAACCGAATGCACACCCCTACTTAGCAGAGATTGTTTCCACTACAAGAAATGTGTAGATTACCTGGGGATTTTCATAGGGATAACATAGTAAAATCCGCATGTAACTTGATTGCATGCAAATTTTCTTGCAAAATGAAATCCGATAGAAAAACCTTCGTAGGTAATTCTTACCTGCGGATTTATATAGGTCCTAGGTAATTTACATGGGGAATAAAAATCCGCAGGTAACACCTGCGGATTTTTCTACAATAAACAACGAAAATTCTTGCGAATTTTTTACCAAAATTTCTTATGAAAATGAGATTTCTTAGGGATTTTCATGGAAATATTTCGCAAGCAAATCCCTATGAAGATTCCCAAGTAAATCTGTAGGTGTTTGGAGATAAAATTTTGTGAAACAAATGGAAATTTCCTGCATATATATATGAAAATATTGCTCAAGATAATTCCTATGAAAAGAAACCCACAAGAACTAACAAACAATATAGTTCATGTTATATAACTTTCATTCAACAAAAAACATAATTCATAATTCATAATTTCTATGAAAAGAAACCCGCAAGATCAATAGTTTATGATTCAAACGGACAAAAGAAAATACAACTAAAATTTGAATCCTAAATAGCACTATCAACTATCTCAATCCTCACTTTCTTTCACGCTATCAGAGTCATGGGCAGATGCACTATCATTCACGCTATCAGAGTCATCACCACTTTCATCCTCATAAGCTTGATTGTCTTCTTGAGATGATTGCCCATTTGAAGATGATGTGTTGTATACGTGCTTCTTCAACAAGTTCAATTCCCTCCTCATCTCTTATTTTTGTGACGCTCTTTCTGCAATTGAGCATACAAGTCAGCATTGGAAGCATTTACCTGAGCTTTAATCATCTCATCAATTTCCCTTGATAAAGCTGATGTTGATTGTTTAGAATATGCCTTTACAGATCGACCCAGCGAGCCAAGACCTTTAACTCTTCCTTTTTTCTTTCCACCAACAGATTGCACCCAGATATCCATTTCTGTTAATTGAGAAGGTTGACCAGCTATATTAGTTTCTCCTTCCGCAGCTAATGCACTTTGAGAAGCTAATAATTCTTGTTTCTTTCTTTCAAAACAACATTAGTCACATAAAATTAAGATAAGAATCGAAGAACATATTCACATACTTTTGTTCAGGCCCTTCAACATTGAACTATTAACATGAATAGAGACTAGACTAACAGTAAAGAAAAAACAAAAAAGCAGACGTGTATGCAAGTAGATTGATAGAAACATGCTTTACATAAATCATTTGATGCAATATAGACTACCATGTCCAACATACGTATATGATTACACAGATCATTAATGATCAGATAGCGCCCAATCTGCACACGGCTACACTATCCAGATCAATATCCTTCTTGACCAACGAGGTACAACATTTTTATAAGTGCATAACAATCACATAAAAGAACACAGTAGAATATGATGATGCAAAATAAATAACATCCTTTTCATAGATTATTTAACTATAGTACTTCCTACTACTTCTAATTTCACCCGCAAGAGATTTAATTGTAATTTTCCTTAGTTTTCTATGAAAATGTCACATGGTGCAGTTGCCTATACACTTGCAGTATCTTGAAGGCAATCACATGCCAAAACAAAAAAAAAGTAGTAGTAAATGTAAGATCAAACAAAATTATAAAAGTTGAAGCTCAGGAGAATTGAGTATAAAATGACATTGCTAATAGTAACAACTTATCACAATCTGTTGGTTCATATAATTCAAGCAGCAACTACATGTGAAAGTAAAGAAATATATACAGAGACAAACTGCCAGTGCCAGTAACCTAACAATAGAAGTATTGATACATGACTTATTGATTTCATTAAGCCTAAATGGCAAAACTAGATTATATTAAATATAATGTATGCACCTCCCAGATGTTAACATAGGTAATGGATGTGTAATTTAGGTCAGATTACTCCAATGACTCATGGTCAGTGTCTACATCAGTTACTTCATTACCAGAGTCATCGTCCAAGAAGATTAGGGAGTCAAGAGAATGATTAATTCAACTCTATGGCTACATCAGTTACTTCTAGTACTACTAACCCTCACATTTGGTACTACCAGTCTAGTACTACCAATAATTGTCTGCATCTAGGGATCTAGCAATCATTACCTCTAGAATATTAACCATTAACCGAACTAAGACTTAACACAGAGGACTGAAGATAGGGAAATCTTAACAAAATATCATAACGAGATTGACAGAATATCAGTGAAGGCAGTAAGCAGTAACTCAGGTTAATATCAAAATCATATGACTTGATATAACCATGTGTATAGTGTCCTTACCTTGAATTCCTCAAACCACATATCATGAGTAGATTGTGGAAACTTCTTCCATGAGGGTCTAGCTAATTCAAATTTACTACGACTGCAACTAGCAATGCCTTTAATTACTGTATGATTCAACAATGTTTGGGGAAAGCTACTAGTCAATCACATGAACCTAAAGTTATACATATAACAATATAAGAACAAGGACAAAATAAAGCAACACAATACTTGCCTGAAAAGAAGCTACAGGAGAAGTATAACATAAATATATTTTTATAGAACAGTAACCATTGCAGTGTTAAGAAATCTAAAGAGAGTTGAATGTAGGTTTAGCTACTGCCTTAGACTTATATATGTATGAACTATGATAAAAAATCAATGTAAGGGAAGTTAGCTAATGATCTATGTTATGATACCAAGTAAGGGGAAGCGGATTGAGAGAGAGATTGAAGAGAGGTGTAGGGAAGCTGATGTCTTTATTTATGAGGACTGAAGCCTCTATTTATACACAAACTTACATTATTGGCCTAACAGTGGCCGACACAAACTTTAACACTTGGCCTTATAACATTCGGCCGACACAAAACGACAAAAGCCTTTAACTATTTACTTTTGACTTAATGGCCTTACTTTATACATATTGGCCGACATAACTTTTAACTAAACAACAAAAAACTTTTACAATAATGGCCTATTATGGCCTACACACTATCTTTTTCTTTTTACATTTTCAACGTATCTTATCTCTTTGTTTCTTCATCTTCTCCGTTAATATCTTTATTCAAATAGGACTTCAGGAATAGTTTCATCTCCTTCATTACACTTGGAGCATATATGTTCTGGATATTTATGTCCTATTATCTTGCAGTATCTCGTTAATAATTCTTCAGAAATAAATCCCTTTTTTAAAGCTCTAGTTGTTGGTATAGCTTCCGGTTTAATCAGGGATAATATCCATTTTTGTACTTCGTCCATATCTGCTTGTCTAACTTCTCGAGAATTTGCGTAAATCATTAAATGATCTCTTGAATAGTAGCTCCATATAGCATTACCTTGTAAATAATTGTTAGCTAGTTCTTGTATAATAGTTGATAGCCCAATTATTCTTTTATTTGCATAAAAACTGGGTATCTCAACTTTTGATATCTCTGGCTGTTGCCCTATTTCTTCAGGAATTATCATATCTCGTGTTAATCCAATTTTTACAACTTGGATCATAGGTTTTATCTCATTGTAAAGTATCTCAGCTGGTGCTGTATATAATCGAACAAAGAATAGATTTCCTTTAGTTATCTTTTTATATATTAAAAATGCTCTGTGGACTTCTGGGATTCCACTTATCTCTTCACCTGTATATGTGTAAACAGTACTTAATAAGCCATAGTTATAACAAGTTTTAACTAAGTTGGGGTTTGTTTTTGGCTGTGCAATAAGCTTATTATAACCTTGTAGTTTCTGGGTTAAATAGTCTTGGGTTTTTTCTGTTGTAGTGGTAGATCTTGGTTTAGAATTTAGGAAGGTTATTATCTGGTATACATTTTCAATGTAATTTTGAGAAATATGGTTATATATTTTCTTCTCTTTATTTAGGCTAGCTGCATATGTCGATATTTGTGGAGTTGGGGTATCTATTATCTGGGTTTTTGGTATAAATGGCTTTGTAAATAAACTGTTAAGGTTTATATTTTTTGGAATGGGGTTTTCCATAACTCCTTTGCTTGTACCTGCAATTGATAGCTTGTTAATATCTTGAGTTTTTAGGTGTTTCTCAACGTCACCTTTTAGCTCTGGCTGTTTACCGTCTGCCTTACGACGTATCTCCGCATGTTTAAAGTCATGCTGCTGACTGTTAGCTGCTTCTTTGAGTATATGTACTTCTTTTTCTATCTTTTCTATTTTCTGACAAAGATTTGTCATCATAGATAAGATTTCTTTCATTGTATCTTTCTCTGGAGAGATAATCTGCAATAGTATTTTTGTCAGTTGTAATTACCTCAATTGTAAATGTAAAATTTAATATATTTAATACCAATCGCCGTATTTCTTTTGTTGTTACGGAATCATCTATTTTTCTTGTTAACCACCATTTTACCTGTGTATTATCTGTTCTTACAATAAATTTATTATATACAATATATGGTTCGAATGATAATAAACATTTATATAAAGCTATTAACTCTTTACGATTAATTTCCCATTTTATTTGTGGTTCTGTATAAGATCCTGAATGATATCTACAATGATATTCTATTTTTTCATTTTCATATCTATATTTTAATACTCCACCATAACTGTGATCACTCGAATCTGTTTCAACTATATAAATAAATGTTCTATTTTCATCAGGAAAATAAAGTTTTGGTAACTTTTTACATATATTTTTAATATTTCTTATATTTTCTCTATCCTTATTATCAAAATGATATTCAATATCTTTTTTGAGTTTTCTATGTAAAGGTTTTAAGTATTCCGCTAATTTAGGTATATTCTCTCGTACTTGATTTACTAGTCCTAAAAAGGATTGTAATTTCTTTTTTGTATCTATACTTTCATCTAAATTAATTATTTTTTGTATTATATGCGTTTGCATTTTTATACCCTTTTTATCTATTTGTATTCCTAAAAGTTCTATTTGAGATTTTAGAATTTCCGATTTCTTTTTACTTAAACTTATACCGGAATATTTAACTATATGTATGAATTTTTCTAATAACTTAATATGATCATCTTTAGTTTTAGAAAATAATAATATATCATCTATATATACAATACAATTTTCTAATTGATTAAAATAGCTATCCATAAAATGTTGATATCTACCTGGTGCATTTTTGTATCCAAAAGGTAAAACATTACATTCATAGTATCCTTGCGGTACTGTAAATGCAGTTAATTGTTTTGATTTTTCTTCTAGTTTTAAATGATAAAAACCTGATTTGCAATCAAATTTACTAAAATAGTTATATCCTTGTACTTGCTTTATTTTTAATATCTTGTTTGGTATTGGATAATTATAAGTTTTAGTTTTGGCATTTAGATTACGATAATCTATCACCATTCTACTTTTACCTCTTTTTTGTTCATTATGATTATTTACTATAAATGCGGGGCTTGTATGTTTACTATTAGTTTCTTGTATATAATTGTTTTTTAATAATTCTTCTATATGCATTTTGAATTCATTTAAATCATCAAAATTATATTTTAATGGTTTTTGTGTTATTAAACTATTTTCATCTATTAATTCAATTTTTATAATTGTCTTATGTTTTTCCCAACCTTTTAAGGGGTTATCACTATATAAAAGTTCCAATTGTTCATTTATTATTTTAATTTTATCTATTGTAAATATTATAAATTCAAATTGATTAGTTTCTTTCTTATTTATATTTTCCATTTCTTGAGTAATTTTCTCACTTCCTTTGATCCATTCTTTTGTTTTTCTTTGTTTATTATTTACTCTTTTTGCTCCTACTTTATATCCACATGGTGTAGTAAACCACCAATGTGTTTTGGTTATTATATGTGGGTATAATCTGTCTAAGAAAGGCATTCCTAATAGCATATCTTTTGTTTTACAATCAAAACTATACAATTCTTCTATTGTCAGTATTTTATCCCATATTTGTATTTTTATATTTTTTGCTCGATAAATAATCATACTACTTTCATTATTAAATCCAGTTACTACCATAGGTGTTTTAAGTTTTTCCCATTTTTCTTCTGGTAAACAATTATATTTACATATATTAGTTTCTGCTCCTGTATCTATCATAGGTGTATAATACCTATTGTAATATCCTTCTATAATAATTTTCGCAAGTATATATATTTTCATTTTATTCTCTGGATAATAATTTTCTTATTCTGACATGTGAGTATTAATTTATTATCTTCTATTTTATATGGTATAAATTGTTCTAACCATTTTAATCCTAAAGTTACATTATGTTCACCTTGATAGATTTTAAATTGTATTAGTAAGTTTATTCCTCCTATAATTATTTCTTTTTCTATTGATTCATCACATATTATGATTTCATTAGGTAATCCAGGGCATATATGTCTTGTTTTTGTAAGTTCATTTTCTGAAATTAATTCTCTATTTATATAATTTTCTTCTTGTCCTGTATTTATTAGTATTTTATATTTTTTATCATCAGTTATTCCAGCTATAAAATAATTTAGAGTTTCTTCTTCTGTATTTAGTATCTCAGGAAAATCATATTTTCTCTTTGATGTACTAGCTTTTGATGAAGTAGTTCTGCTTAGTATTCTTGGGGTATTTAATCTTTCTTTTACTATTTGTAGACCTTCTTCTATATCCATTTCTTTATAACTATAGTCATTGTTATCTATTATTTTAATAACCTGATCGAAAGGGTTTTCTATTTTTATTCTATCTATTTTATTTTTTGCCATAACTTTATGCTTAGTTGTTAATATATATAAATTTTTACATCTTGCTGTAAATATTTTACTTCCTGGTTCTAATTCAATTCCTGATAGTTTCCAATATAGGACTAATGATTTATCTATATTTTTATCTGTTAATGCTATTGAATAATTAGCACTTATTATAAATTTAAATTTCTGGTATATTAAGTTTCCTTTTATAGCACTTATTACGCTTTTTTCTATTGGGTGTATTATTCTATCGTCTGCTAAATATATTTCTATAGGTGTATCTATTCCTTCTCTAAAACATGCTTTTATTAATATCTCTGTTCCTCCTAAATGTACATATTTTATTGGTGTTTTTGCTTTTATATGTTGTATTTCTTGATTTATCATTCTTTTATTTAGAATAGGTATTTGTGCTTTTCCTTTAATATATTTACAATTAACAATATGTTCTTTTTGACTAACTACATAATATTCTTCGTTATTTCTTTTAAACCAATTTCTTAAAGTTGGTATTTTTAATACTTTTTGTACACTTAAATCTAATTCTTTATTTTTTATTTGTTGGAAAATTTTATTATCAAATATTATTTTTTGTTCTATAGATTCTTCATCATGATATTCTTCTTTTGATATTATCCTTATATTTTCTTCACTCATTTTCTTCGAGTTTTTCATTATTTAATTCCTTATCTTCAATATCATATTCACTTTCATTTTCTATATCTGAAATTTCATATATACTATCATTATCATCTAATTCATAGTCTAAATAATCTATTTGCATATATTTATTTTCATCTAAAATTAGTTCTGTAATTTGTTTTCTTTTTATATTTTTAGGTAGTCTACAATCTTTAGCTAGATGTCCTAACTTACCACAATTGTAACAATTACAATTTGATAAAGTTTTCTTTGGTCTATTAGGTCTTTTTTGTTTATAATTTTTTACAAAATATCGTTTTCTAGGATTTTTATATTTATATTTAGTTTTTGTTTTTCTATACTTCTTATTTTTTCTATAGTTTTTATAATATTTATCTCCGTAACCAAATTGGGGTGCTATTTTATCTTTACAGCATGCTAAATTTTTCATTAATACCTTTTCCATTTTTAATTTTTCTTTTTGATTTTCACATAACTGAATAAACCATTGTTGTAAGAAGTTTATTCTAGATCCTAAAGTATCTGTCATTTCTTCATTATTCCAATCTTTTATTATATTGGTACTAAATGGTTCTGGTAATTTTGTGAAATATTGATGTTTTATTTCTTTTGCCTCGTCTATATTATATTGTGCTTTATAATAGTATTCTTTAAATGCGCATGTATATTCTTCTATGTAACACATATTACATATTGCTAATTTGGACATTAATTGTCTATTTATAATTTTTTGTTTATTTTGTTCTTTTATATCTGTGGTCATACTTCCAAATTCATTTCTTAAAGCTAATTCATATTTTTCTAATATATCTATATTAGATGTTGTTATTGATCCGTCTAGTTTTTTATCACTTCTTAGTGCTGTTTTACTTTCTAATGGTAAGTTTTCTATCCATAATTTTGTTGTTCCTATTAAGGTTCTTTCTATATATCCTGGTGTATCCTTTATTGTTATTTTATTATCTACTAATTGTTTAGATAAGTTTCCCATCCATAATAAGATTATCTTATTAATATCTGTAACACAGTCTAAATCTAAAAAGTTAATTTGTTCTATAACTGTTTTAGGTTTCCATTGTTTATTTAATCTACTATTCCATATTACACTTGTTCTATCTGAGTTCTCATAATTTTCTGTATAATAAGTTGGTATTGATGTTCTAGGATTATGTCTAGGACTATTATCTGGAGTTTTAACTCTTGATGTTCCTGGTTTATTTACTTTGTTTGTATTTATTTCTAATTTTTTTAATTTATTCGTTTGTTCTAAGATTTCTGTATATGTTTCACTTATATCACTTATTTCGGAATTTTTATCATTTGTATCTGATTCATTTGTTTCATCATTTATTTCATTTATTTCAATATCTTCCTTTTCATTTAGTATTTGTTTCATTTCATTTATTTCATTGACTAATTCTACTTCTTTTTGTAGTTGTTTATCTAATTCTACTTCTTTTCGTAGTTGTTTTTCTTTTTGTTTGTTTTCATATAGCAATTTTAAATAGGCTAATTCTTTTTCTAATTCTTCTATTTTGTTATTTTTAGTTTCTTCGATTTTCTTTATTTCTTGTTTTGCTTCTTTTCGTATATTTTCTATTTCCTTAGTTTTATCTATATCTTCATTTTCTTTTGTTATTCTAATCATTGCTGTTAAACTATCTTCTAATTTTGCTGTTTCTTTTTCTAGCATCAAATATAGTCTATCTCCTATTTTTTTATATCTTCTTCCTAAGTTAGAAAATACTATTTTTATGATTAATCCTTCATAGTTTTCATAAGTCTTTTCATCTACTGCAAATTCCTCTTTATTCATTATATTCATTATTATAGTATATATCATGTTGTATTTTATATTCTAAACAATCTATTTTTATTTTTAGTTCAAATAAATTTTTTCTTTGTATAAATATTGATTTACTACATACTCCTGCAAATATATTTTCTATTAATCTTTCTTTGGTAAAGTCATATTCATATTTTAATTCATTTAATTTTTCTATTAGTTGTTGTTTATATATTCTTTTGTCCATTTTACGAAAATATTTGTTCATAATATTCTTTTTTAAGTATATTTAATCTCTGTATTTCTTTAGCATTTGTTTCTATATATTCTAAATATTCTTCTTCTCGAAGATATATATATTTATTTACGTTTTCAATTAATAATTTTTCTTCTCGATCTATATTTTCTTTAGTTTCTTTCCATAACCTCAAATATCTATAATTTATCATTGATCTCTATATAGTTCTATATCATCAAATAGATAATCTAGTTCATTATCATCATAAATAATCAGCTCAGACCAACCTACGGTTGTTTCTTCAATTATCTCATAAGTTACTAATTTATCATAGATTATTCTACGTGAATCAGCATCAATTTTCAATATGTAAAACAATAACATCATATAATTATTATCATTATCTAACAAGTATGTAGGCATATTTATCATTTTTCACTAAAATTTTATTCCTTCTAACCTTTTCGCAGTTTATAATTATTCATTATAAATAATAACAATATAATAACCATCTCGTCTAGTCACTACTATAAAAAATAAATGAACAATTGGAACTTTTATATAGTGATAACCCCTTAAAAGGTTGGGAAAAACATAAGACAACTATAAAAATTGAATTAATAGATGAAAATAGTTTAATAACACAAAAACCATTAAAATATAATTTTGATGATTTAAATGAATTCAAAATGCATATAGAAGAATTATTAAAAAACAATTATATACAAGAAACTAATAGTAAACATACAAGCCCCGCATTTATAGTAAATAATCATAATGAACAAAAAAGAGGTAAAAGTAGAATGGTAATAGATTATCGTAATCTAAATGCCAAAACTAAAACTTATAATTATCCAATACCAAACAAGATATTAAAAATAAAGCAAGTACAAGGATATAACTATTTTAGTAAATTTGATTGCAAATCAGGTTTTTATCATTTAAAACTAGAAGAAAAATCAAAACAATTAACTGCATTTACAGTACCGCAAGGATACTATGAATGGAATGTTTTACCTTTTGGATACAAAAATGCACCAGGTAGATATCAACATTTTATGGATAGCTATTTTAATCAATTAGAAAATTGTATTGTATATATAGATGATATATTATTATTTTCTAAAACTAAAGATGATCATATTAAGTTATTAGAAAAATTCATACATATAGTTAAATATTCCGGTATAAGTTTAAGTAAAAAGAAATCGGAAATTCTAAAATCTCAAATAGAATTTTTAGGAATACAAATAGATAAAAAGGGTATAAAAATGCAAACGCATATAATACAAAAAATAATTAATTTAGATGAAAGTATAGATACAAAAAAGAAATTACAATCCTTTTTAGGACTAGTAAATCAAGTACGAGAGAATATACCTAAATTAGCGGAATACTTAAAACCTTTACATAGAAAACTCAAAAAAGATATTGAATATCATTTTGATAATAAGGATAGAGAAAATATAAGAAATATTAAAAATATATGTAAAAAGTTACCAAAACTTTATTTTCCTGATGAAAATAGAACATTTATTTATATAGTTGAAACAGATTCGAGTGATCACAGTTATGGTGGAGTATTAAAATATAGATATGAAAATGAAAAAATAGAATATCATTGTAGATATCATTCAGGATCTTATACAGAACCACAAATAAAATGGGAAATTAATCGTAAAGAGTTAATAGCTTTATATAAATGTTTATTATCATTCGAACCATATATTGTATATAATAAATTTATTGTAAGAACAGATAATACACAGGTAAAATGGTGGTTAACAAGAAAAATAGATGATTCCGTAACAACAAAAGAAATACGGCGATTGGTATTAAATATATTAAATTTTACATTTACAATTGAGGTAATTACAACTGACAAAAATACTATTGCAGATTATCTCTCCAGAGAAAGATACAATGAAAGAAATCTTATCTATGATGACAAATCTTTGTCAGAAAATAGAAAAGATAGAAAAAGAAGTACATATACTCAAAGAAGCAGCTAACAGTCAGCAGCATGACTTTAAACATGCGGAGATACGTCGTAAGGCAGACGGTAAACAGCCAGAGCTAAAAGGTGACGTTGAGAAACACCTAAAAACTCAAGATATTAACAAGCTATCAATTGCAGGTACAAGCAAAGGAGTTATGGAAAACCCCATTCCAAAAAATATAAACCTTAACAGTTTATTTACAAAGCCATTTATACCAAAAACCCAGATAATAGATACCCCAACTCCACAAATATCGACATATGCAGCTAGCCTAAATAAAGAGAAGAAAATATATAACCATATTTCTCAAAATTACATTGAAAATGTATACCAGATAATAACCTTCCTAAATTCTAAACCAAGATCTACCACTACAACAGAAAAAACCCAAGACTATTTAACCCAGAAACTACAAGGTTATAATAAGCTTATTGCACAGCCAAAAACAAACCCCAACTTAGTTAAAACTTGTTATAACTATGGCTTATTAAGTACTGTTTACACATATACAGGTGAAGAGATAAGTGGAATCCCAGAAGTCCACAGAGCATTTTTAATATATAAAAAGATAACTAAAGGAAATCTATTCTTTGTTCGATTATATACAGCACCAGCTGAGATACTTTACAATGAGATAAAACCTATGATCCAAGTTGTAAAAATTGGATTAACACGAGATATGATAATTCCTGAAGAAATAGGGCAACAGCCAGAGATATCAAAAGTTGAGATACCCAGTTTTTATGCAAATAAAAGAATAATTGGGCTATCAACTATTATACAAGAACTAGCTAACAATTATTTACAAGGTAATGCTATATGGAGCTACTATTCAAGAGATCATTTAATGATTTACGCAAATTCTCGAGAAGTTAGACAAGCAGATATGGACGAAGTACAAAAATGGATATTATCCCTGATTAAACCGGAAGCTATACCAACAACTAGAGCTTTAAAAAAGGGATTTATTTCTGAAGAATTATTAACGAGATACTGCAAGATAATAGGACATAAATATCCAGAACATATATGCTCCAAGTGTAATGAAGGAGATGAAACTATTCCTGAAGTCCTATTTGAATAAAGATATTAACGGAGAAGATGAAGAAACAAAGAGATAAGATACGTTGAAAATGTAAAAAGAAAAAGATAGTGTGTAGGCCATAATAGGCCATTATTGTAAAAGTTTTTTGTTGTTTAGTTAAAAGTTATGTCGGCCAATATGTATAAAGTAAGGCCATTAAGTCAAAAGTAAATAGTTAAAGTTTTTTGTCGTTTTGTGTCGGCCGAATGTTATAAGGCCAAGTGTTAAAGTTTGTGTCGGCCACTGTTAGGCCAATAATGTAAGTTTGTGTATAAATAGAGGCTTCAGTCCTCATAAATAAAGACATCAGCTTCCCTACACCTCTCTTCAATCTCTCTCTCAATCCGGAAGAAGATGATAAATGTAGGGAAGATCAAACAGTACTCAAATGTTCTTGAGAGACCCCTCAGCAAAGGCAACCAAGAGGTCAGTTTGAGTGCTTTTGCTTTCTTTTTTTTGGAGCTTGTTCAGTACAATCAGACCCAAGTGGACAACATTACAGAATTAGAGCACGAAGCATCTTCGTCACTTTAAACAAGTAAAGAAAACGGAATGAGGAATACAATCCACATCAAGCAATCACATCACTAACAATTGGAATATAATCACAAAATGGCTCAACAAAACTTGATTAAAACAGAAAAAACGAGGCATCTTCGTCACTCTAAGCAAGAGCACCCACACTAAGGTATCCTGCAGACACTATACCTCAACCATCCCAGTAAACATAAGCCAAAACTGCTCCACTGGTTATTTTGAGACAGACTAAAATCAAGACTTACCAGATTTTAGTGAATCAGTTCCACATGATCTCTGCGGGCACCATTTTCAGAAATCAAACTACAAGAATGAAAACTGAAATGTGCAAAGCAAGCATGTTTTTCCACTCTCTTTCATACAGTTCATAATAACTGCTGAATTGAGTTAGGGGAAAAACTGATGAACATGTAAAGAGCAGATGACAACAAGCTATACTAAGTTTCAAGATTATGAACATATTCGTACTTCTATTTTTACCTCTCTCATATTGTAATCGACTCTATTACTCATTTGCAGTTATCCTTAAGTGGTTAACATATAATTCATGTGTTGATTCCTCTCAAATAAAGTATGAACTATGAACAATAATAGACCAAATATATAGAGAAGAAACATAATAAGCACATGAATTCATCTTATCCAATATTTGTGGCAAGTTTACGCACCAACCAGCATCTATATGTATAAGTATGGGTTGTAGCAATCTATTTGACGATTACCCAAGGTGTGCACAGTTGATCCAAGCACCGCCATCATAAACAAAAAAACTAACAACATCACAAGCACCTAAGAAGAAATACAACTAATGAACAAGAAAAAGGAGTTAAACTTAACACCACAACAATCACTGACCAAGTATTTAAGCTGAGAGATTTGATTTGCAACAAAATTTTCACTCGATTTTCATCCAAACTAAAACAATAAACAATAATTTACAGAAATTAACTTCATAGAGCTTGAAATTTGTAGATTAACCTCGATTTTGGGGTAGATTGGCAAGAAAACTTTCCGATTTGTAATCCTTTATTTATGAATAATCTGCTTGGAGAGAAGTATGAGGTCTGTTTGGAGACTTTTGAGATGAGCTTGGAGCTACACCTATTGAAGCTTTGAAAAATCAGATCGTTTCACCATTGCTTCTGCATGTATGGATTTTGGAGAAGCTTTAGTGGGTTTGTGTAGACTGTAGAGTGAGTTAGAGAGAAGGAAAATGTGTTGGGAATAATTGGTCTATTATTAAAAAAAAATGCAACTGTAAAAGAACCCAATAAGATAATTGGTCTAATAATTCCTAAATCCCCAATTATTTCCCAAGGTAATAAATTAACGTCTACTTAAATCTCAAAAAAAAAAAAATTAGACAATTAGAAATTTTCCTACAGATTAAAAGGATTTTTTTTTTAAAAAAAATGTGTTCATATTACATAGGAATTTAGCTAGAGATATTTTTCCTGCGGATAATTTCCCTAGGTAATTTTGCAGGAACTAATCTGTACAAAATGGCATCAACTTTAGCTGCGAAATTTGTTGGAAATTTAAGTTTCACAGGTAATGTATTCTAATATTGAGGAATTTAAATTTTTCGCAAGAAAATTTGCAAGTATTACCTGCGACAATTTTTCCCCAGGTAATATCCCCATGTAATTAACATTTTTCTAGTAGTGTTCAAAATTCATACAAATGCATATTCAGAATTATTATTTTTTGTCCAAATTAAATATTCTGAAAATATTAATTCATATAGTAATGGTTAATATAAAAAAGAGAAACTTTCACATATAGTCACTTAAAAATAATTAATTACTCTCCATAGTTATAGTTTGATAATTACGATTTGTAGCTACATGTTATATGGAGAAGAGAGAGGAGAGAGGCGAGGGAGAGGGGAAAAAGAGTGGGAGAAAGGTGAATTGTATATATATATTTGTTAGATAATTGTATATCATACATATGTAATTGAAATCAATGGCAAGAGAGATTGGGAGAGGGAGGAGAGAGGCGAGTAGTACTGGGAGAGAGAGGAGTGAGGCAAGCGAGAGAGGGCATAGAGTGGGAGAGCGGTGAATTGTATATGTATATAATTGTATATAACTGTATATTATACATATACATTTGTATAAATGGCAAGCTTGGGAGAGGTAGGAGAGAGCGAGATCGAGAGAGGGAGGAGAGAGGGCAGAGAGTGGGAGAGAGGTGAATTATATATGTATATAGACTAAAAAATTGTGTATTATACATATTTATTTGTATATCCTGGCGAATTATACATATACAAACATGACTAATTATACAAACTCGAAGTCAGCCATGTAATTAATGTATAATGTTAGTCGCGAGTGATAATTATAACAAACTATAACTATGATGAGTAATTAAATAATATAAATTTATTTATTCGTTTAATTTTGCCTATTAAAATAGTACTCTAACGTATTATATTTAAACTTTCAGCGGAAGCTAAAAGGAAATGAAAAAGAGGATAGAGATGACAAAAAAAGTAAGAAGTTGGTGTGAGACAATTGACTAAAGGACAAATGTTGCTTCTCCATTACAAATTGAATATCATCCTTAACTTTTAGGTACTGTCAATTGTTTTTTTATTTAGTCTTCTAAGCATAAGAATTTTCAAGCGTATAAATGTGAACCACTCTGCTTTCTCAGCAAGCTTCCCTTTATTTTAATGTTACTAATAATATGGATATTCTTTTGACAAAGAAGTGAGGGGTCGTTTAATAGTAGCAAGGATGCAATTAGTTTATGTATGAGTTATAAAACGTTATATTTGATAGTTAGTTAAAGAGTAACTGAGTAAGTTATTTAAATAAAATAATTGTCATCAATATTACTAAAATCTCCATAATTCTAATTGACTAGCGATACAAAACTATCTTGAAATGTTTTGAATTAAAATGTATAGTGTTATTCTAGTTTCTTCTGCGTCGCGTTCGTGCAGCAGTGGAATGTGTAGATTGTTTAATAATTTTCGTACGTGAAACGGTAAAAGTAAAAGAAGCAGGCAGCCACATTTGATGACTTAAAAACATATTGACCAATCAGTCGACTTTTCTTCATTTCTCTAAAGTCACTTGACTTGATGAGTTACGTTGCTTCTTCCTAACAATCCCCTAATTTTCCTACTTTCCCACTTTAAAAAAAAATCACTCATATAAATACAACAACAGCATAAGCTCATTATTCATTACACTTTTGTAACTTCAACAAGTTTCTCATTTCTCTTTTCTCTTTCTTGTATTTGTCTTTTTGAATATTCTCTTCTTTCCACTTCTATTTAGAGACGGAATAATAATAATAATCTTACAGAAAGTAACAAGTTCTTTATCTGATACTTTCTAAGATACAACAACAAAAGCAGATCTCAAATTATCAGCATATTAAAAGATGAAGGTTAGTTCTATTTTTTCACTCAATTTTAGCTAATTTTATCTTGTCATGGATTTTTGATTTTCAAGGAAAACTAAAATTTAAACTCGAAACGTTCTTTTACAGAAAGTAATTCTGAAATTGGAGTATTTCGACGAGAAAATCAAACAAAAAGCCATGAAAAAAGTGTCTGGTCTTGAAGGTATTGTTGAATTAAGCTCTTTCTTTTTACAACTACTCTATCAAGTTCAATTTCGACGGGCTGTTTTATCTCTCTATATATTAGTTTTATAAAGTTGAAGTTAAGATCCTGAAATTTGATGGTTTTGTGGTGTGAATTTGTTGTAGGAGTGGAATCAATTTCAATAGATTCAAAAGAGAAGAAATTAACCATAACAGGGAACATAGATCCAGTTTCACTAGTTTCAAAATTGAGGAAGCTTTGTCACACTGATATCGTCTCAGTTGGACCAGCAAAAGAGCCTGAGAAAAAGAAGGACGACGGTGCCAAAAAAGATGAAGGTGCTAAAAAGGATGAGGGCAAAAAAGAGGATGCTAAAAAAGGGGATGATAAAAAGGGAGGAGGAGACGATAAGACGCTTACAGTAACGAAAGCTTTTCCAGCTCCTATATTTTATCACTATAATCAGCATCCTTATCAACATTATCAACCCCCTGTTCCTGCTTATTATCACCAACGAAGCGTCGAAGAAGATCCAAATTCTTGTGTTATCTGCTAACATGATATCCATGATGAATTTGAATCGTTTCATGTTATTACTATTAGTAATATATATTTCCTGTCAGTTTTGAGAGTAATTAAGAAGAAAAAAAAATAGCTTGTACAAATTTATGTTCTCTTTGTACCCATGATCACATTTTTGTTCAATTAAACGGTTTGTTAGAACATCTCTTTATTGATGTACATATTGAAACTTTGGTTTGATATATGTTTAACTTTCAGCAATTAGAATTGATTGAAGCTCACCTATTTCGAATTATGGATCGATCAGATCAATATATGTATGTTGGACATGCGCTTCATATCAACTTACTAGTAATGGAAAAGAAATCATAACATGTCGTAATAAAAATTTGATTCGAGATGATAATGGGAGTTTGGTAAAGAGTGGATCGAAGTAAAAAAGATATCATTAATTAAGTTGAATCTTCTCTGTTTTTTTTTTTTGGGTAAAAAACGAGTAATTGTGAAGCAAAGAGGGAAGAAACAATATAATTTGAATTGGCTATGAAATTCGAGTTTCCATGGAATAAGTCTAAACTCTAGCTCAATGTTGGTCAATGTATGCTTTCCAAATAAAGAATTAATTTTATAAACATAAGAGTCAATTAGTTCTTTCTAGATTTGTGAAATTTTTTCTAAGTAATTTATTTTTATAGTTATGCCAAATATGATTTAATTAGCCGCCAATTTTGACAAATTATCATTAAGAAGTGTAATGAAATGGACTTGTAAAATGATAAAAACCCACAAAAAAGCGTACCCCCACAATTATTTTTGACGTGCTTCATCAATGCCAAATTGATTATCAATGACAATGGCAAGTTTTCTTTTGTGTAAAAAATATATATTTATTTTTAAAAAACCCAACAATATCATTAGAAGTTTGAAAAAAGTTTCTAAAGTCTTTTTTCCAAAGCAGAAATAATAAAATGAGGAACAAGATAGGATATTAGGCTCCAAAAAATATCTAGGCCTTTATCGACAGGTCAACTTCACTGGCCTCTATTTGAAAATATGCTTCAAGTCTATTATTACAATTATAATGTGATGTTAAAATTATATTTATTATAAAATAAAATATTTGTTGAGTTGAGTCAAAAAAAATTTATTTACTAAGAATTAAGTGTGTATAAAAGATCATTTTCTCATAAAGTTTTAGCATGTAGGCATTTAGCATTTTTAAAAATAGAATTGCCATCTATATTTCTTGGCTTAGAGAAGGTTATATTGTTATTTGAGAATAGAACGTTGGATTAGATGAAAATCATGCAATTATTGTCTTTATATATATAAAAAAAAAAAGCAAAATTGGTGATGAAAACGCCATTTTAGATTAATACCATGCAATAATTATTTAAGAACAAAAGGGGTCAATTTTTAGATGAAAACTATGCAATTATTGGTGATAAAAACAATTAGGATTGACATAGACCGCTATATTTTGCAAAGTATTTAAAGATTATCTATTAATAGATCTCTGGATCATATCTTCTATAGGCGGCATTAGAAAAAAATATTACGTGTAATGTGAATATCTGCTGCATCTAGAATAATAATATTCTCCAACGTATAACTTTTGCTGGCCACAAAAAGCTAATTTTACGTTAAAATTCACACACACACACACACCCAAAAAAAAGTCTCAATCAATGAGAAAAATCTTGCTAACAAGTTGTTTGAGAAATTGAAGAACAAAATTAAATAATTGGAGGGTCATTGCATAATTCAATATGTCAGCATAAGAGCAATTCGAAACCATATAATTACAAAATTTAATTGATAATGACAAAAGACGTATAGTTATTAATTATAAAAAAAAATGAATAAAATTAAAAGTCGTCCTGTCAAAATTTGTTCACTTGTCTTTTGGTTTGGTGTGCCAAATTTTGATGCTTTGTAGTAATGTTCTCTCTGATATTATCATTTAAAGCTTAGTGACAAAATTAACCAACAGTTCTTGCTTGGCAGCACGAGGTAAGCAACAATATTAAAATCATTAAAATTATAAGAAAAAACACATTGAATAATAACTAATTGAATTATTGTATTTGTTTTATCGGGCTTCCGTATCGTATTAAAATAAAACAAAATGTACAAATAGTCATCTTAGAAATCCTATTTAGATAAGGTTCGAAATTTATAAAGTTTTCAAAATTGATGTAAATACTTGATATGAATTAATTGTATCGACCCTTAAAGTTTCATTTGTCATGTTATCTATCTATCTGTCAATATATTATATATTGTTTTAAACATAATTTTGTATTATAACCATGAACATAGTTAATTTGTCTTTCATGTGATAACTTTCTTTGATATATTATGTAATAATATTACTTTATTGCTGAAAAAAAAAGAAGAGAATTACTTTTATTTTATCTTAATTAACTCTTGATGATTGAATGACGTTTGTATTTAGTTCTTTCAAACTACTCATTAACTTGTTTAAACTACAATTGACATAACAATAATTAAAAAATGAAGAAAATAAAATATAAAAACCAACAAAAGAAGTTGTTCTTTTTGTTATTGTGATAAGACTACTTTTTTTTCCTTTTTTTCTAATTTTTATTTTATTTTCTTACTATTTTTAACTGATATGATCCAATAATATTTGAATAATATGTTTTGCTATACAAAAATAGAATTAAGCATAGGCGGCAAATTTATATCCTAGTTTATCAGAAAAAAGAGAAGCTTATGTGTTAATTATTATTAGTAGAAATCAAGAATATTTATGTGTTATTCTTAGTACTAATTTAGGGAAACTTACATAAATATACTATAATAAAAAAATATTTATTATTTATAGCAATAACATTTTTTTTTCACTTGATCACTTTTAATTCATTTATAATACAAGTTTAATACATATTACAAAGAACAATTTATTATTCACATATAATACAAGTTTTAATGATAGATAATACATTTATCACACATTTTAATTCACTTATAATACAATGTGTCAAATTCTTACCAAACAAATATTATATATTTCAAAAGACAATTATAATTAATATATACTGCATACATAATTCACTTTTAATTCATATTGCAGAGTTAACATAGTATTGCTATAAATGATAATAAATAAAAAGTATCGCTAAAATTAGTAATTATTTATTAAAATATACTAATTTATATAATTTTTCCAATTTATTACTACTAAAAGATAATGTAAATTTAATACATGCTTAAACAAATTATCACCAGGAAAATGTAGCTCTATTATAGTTAAACTAAAATATGCTCCATTTTTTTTATTAGGCGGGGGATTAAGAGTAAGGTTGTTTAAAATCAAATTGAAATTGATAATCTGAATTAAAAAAGTTGTTTGGTTTATCAGTATTATTGGGTTATTATTTAACGGTTTTGATAACGGTTTTGATTCTTTTTCTTATCAGGTTATGATTTAACGATTTGAGGTATTTTCTTAACGGGTTAATGTAAATTAAATAATTATTTTTATACTATTTTGTATATAAAGTCCTTGACTTATAGTTTCGTATCTTACTTTTCTGGTTATCTCAAACACTTGGTTATTCTACAATGTAAAATTGTTTGCTTTTGAGCAAGATGTAACATGTAAACTCACGTGCATGGTTCATTTAGTTTATCACCATGTTACTAAGTTATTTTCAGTTATATTTTAATTTTCTGTGTCAAATCTTAACGGTTAAACCGATAACCGAATCGATAACGATAAAAAACCAATAAATCAATAACAGATAAGTCAATATCTCAATGATTCGATAACAATTTAGCATCTCTACAAACCGATAACCAGTAAGCCAAGTCGATAAACTTCAAAATCGAACTGAAACGAACGATACGCAACCCTAATTAAGAGGGTATTTTAATTGACTTAAAAGTTAGTCAAATGTACTTTAAAATTCATTTTTGATTTCTGAATAAATTAAAATATGTCAATTTTGACTTAAAATAAGTTAGGGAGTGTTTGACAAGATAAACAATGACTTAAAATAAGTCAAAAACTAAAAGTAGGTCTCCTCTTACTTTTTATTTTTTTGATTTAAACATAATTTTAGTTTGACTTTTTACTTTTAACTTAAAAACTACAGCTTTTTAAGTCAATCCAAACGGATTGTAAGTCACTAAATAAAGAAAACATAATTTTTACCGTTTGATACGATTTTCGATTTAATTTTCAATATCTTGGTAATCACGCCTAAGTGGGTTAAAGGCTTGTACGGCCGTACGGGTTGGTAGCTCCATCAAAGTTTTGCGATCTCTGTGTTGTTTGACTATGTCCACCGGCCAACAACACCTTCTGCCGACCCTAAAACCGACTCAAATTATTGGCAAATGACAAATATCTCTAATATAAATTGTGTACTTCTGACTTTCTCCTCGTGACTGTATTTATTCACTCCGTTTTAATTTATTTATCTTATTTTATTTTAATGAAATTAAAAAGTAAAAAAAAATATATTAAATATTGTGTTTTAAGTTTAAGATACATCAAATATATTAAAACACTTGTTGATTTTGAAGTTTTTAACGTGTTACGTGGATAATTGAAAATGAAAAACAAGAAGCAGTCTGAACCGTTTTTCTTCGTATTTTTAGTAGGTATAGCTTTACCATATATGACAATTAACATTGACGTAGGAATTCTGATATTACTGCACGTTCAAATTTATCATGATTGGAGCACAAAATATTTACAAATTAAGGGGAAAAAATTGTTCCAAGTAGGTGTTTAGCTATGTTTTACTGTGAAAATAGAAAAAATAATAATTTATCTTTAAACTAAAAAATTATATTTGGAAATAGTTGGGTTTGGCTATGAAATAAATTATAGTGTTTTTTTTTTTAAATTTTTGTGACTGATTTGGGGGAAATCATAAAAATAACTTTTTATTAATTTAAAATAAATGAAATTCTTGAAATAGATGAATTTTCGATGACTTGAATATATTTGAAGATAAGATTTTAAAATCTGACCAACTTTATGGCTAAAGTCTAAACAAACATTTGAAGATAAAATTTTAAAATCTAAGATCGCACGCTAGCTTAATATTTGATTTTAGTTTTAATTTTAGTTTGTAACTGTAGGCTATAAAGATTTTGCAAGTTTGCAAAGGTCTATAATTTGATTAACATCAGAAATTTCATATTATATTTGGCGGTGACATGTAATTATAGAATACTCACATCAACCAATATACCACTGTATACTATCTATTATAGTAGAATACTTATAACGTATACTAAATATATTTAATATAATAGAACACTTACATTAATTATATATATATATATATATATATATACTTCTAATATATTCTAAATATACACAATATATACTACTATTATATTAGAATACTTAGATAATATTATATCAATAATATAATATATACTAAATATACACTATTCTTATAGAATACTTACATTATACTTTATATATGCACTTCTAATATATACTATCTATTAAAGTACAATACTAAATATACACACAATATAGTATGTATAAAAATTGTATATATAAGTTATTTTTCCTATATTATATATCAACCCAATTCTGCTGTGTTTCTTCCAGCCCAATAAACGAGCCCTGTTTCTCCGGATCCCAACCAGCTGACAAAAGTCCTTTAAGCAGCTCCAAGTGTTGAAGCCCCAAATGTGTTAAACGTCATAAAAAATGGTAACCAAATTGGCTGATCCAACAATTTCTGCTGCTTCATTAAATCGAAAATCTGATTACCATAAAATGGGACGGGGTTTTAGACTTTTGGGTTCTAAAAATTGGGTGGGTAGTTTCCATATAATTAATTATAGGGAAACTTTCACATATAGTCACTTAAAAATAATTAATTACTTTTCATTGCTATAGTTTGATAATTATAATTTGTAGCTACATGTTATATGGAGGAGAGAGGCAAGTGAGACTGGGAGAGAGAGGAGAGAGGTGAGAGAGAGAGGGGGAAAAGAGTGGGAGAAAGGTGAATTGTATATGTATATTGGTTAGATAATTGTATATTATACATATGTAATTATATATATGGGAAGAGAGATTGGGAGAGGAATGAGAGAGGAGAGCGAGACTGGAAGCGAGAGGAGAGAGGCGAGCGAGATCGAGAGAGGGAGGAGAGAGTCGAGCAAGAGAGGGAAGAGAGTGGGAAAGAGGTGAATTATATATGTATTTAATTGTATACAACTATATATTATACATATACATTTGTATAAATGGTAAGCGAGATTGGGAGAGAGAGGAGAGAGGCGAGAGAGATTGATAAAGGGAGGAAACAGGCTAGCGAGAGAGGGCAGAGAGTGGGAGAGAGGTGAATTGTATATGTATATAGGCTAAAAAATTGTATATTATACATTTTTATTTGTATATCATGGCGAATTATACATATACAAACATAACTAATAATACAAACTCGAAGTCAGCCTATGTAATTAATGTATAATGTTAGTCGTGAGTGGTATATATAGCAAACTATAGCTATGATGAGTAATTAAATAGTATAAGTTTGCTTATCCGCGTAATTTTCCCTTAATTATAAATTAAAGTTTGCGACCAATCAGAAATGCCCTCGTGGCTCTTCAATAATTGCTTAAAGGTTAAAAGGATATTTTTGACACTTTATAATATAACTTTTATCACTATTTGCTTAAAATGAATCGAAACGAGTAGATGTAAAAGTAACCACAACATAACTAACTAGAAAAAACGATGGGGAATTTAATTGTACCCTACGAAGTCGTTTTCGTTTACATCTTTGCCATTATGTTCATGGTACCTTCATTAATAATTGGGTGTTTTAGTGGATTTTAGCGGTGTCAATGAAAGCTTCAGACGTTACAAAAAGGCAGTCAATGACGATTTTGCTTCGGTTGCTATGAATCCTCTATAGTGGTTAGAGCATGAACGATGAAGAGAAACTGAGAGGATTGCAAATGGATTTTTTTTCTGTATTGAGCTACGGATTTGACTCTGCATGGTCTTCTTCGTTGAGCCTCAAAAATCTTCCACAAGATCTGAAGTTGTTAATTCATGTTAATTAGCCTACTGCTACCAATCAAGAACCCCCCCTTCGAAGTAGAAGAAACGAATTACAGGAATGAAGATGATGGTGAGATTTCTAATGGTGGTTGTGGGTTGAGAGAGGCGAAGGAAATTTGAGAAATATAACTATTTTATTTTATTTTTAAAAAAAGATTTTGTATTGATTTTATTTTTTATGGAACAACATTTTTGGTTGATAATTTATGATGTGGCGTTAATTATCTGATGTGGATATGATATATCATTCATATAAGAGAGAGTGAGCTACACACATGATTTGAAGGATTTGAAAATCTTATTTTAATTGAATTTAAAAATTCAGTTGAGAAATGATTAAATAGGAAGATCCAAAATATAAATTCATAATGTTAAATTTAATTGTGAGCCCCTCTATATTGAAACCTGACATTCCTCTTCTCCTAAAATCTTCTCTCTTTCACCGTTAGAGGTTTTCTCCATCTTCAATCTACCACGAGACATTCTTATAGAAAAATAACTTACACTATACTCACTTTTTTATTTCCATCTCTACAAAACAATTTATGTAGCTTGCACTTTCATACATACCAAAAAAAAAAAAAAGATGTGACCATTGACCCAAAATCCAAACAAAATAATTTTTTTAAAAAAATACTTCATTAATTCCTCTTCAAATATTGCCATAAATCAGTTCTTTTCAAGCTTTAATCATATAGTTTTTTGTTGAAGCTCTATACGGGAAGATATAACTTTCTTGTGTTTTTCCAGGAGCGGCTCAAGCATATTAGTGGCCTAAGGCAAAAATCAAACGGGTCTTTAAACGTGAATTGTTAATAGCATTTATATAACTGATTTCTTCTAGTTTTCAATTGATAATATAACCATTCTTATTTTAAATTATTTTTCATGAGATATAGTACTTCAAATATGTCAAATTTGTTTTAATAATTCCTTCATTTTCATGAAAAGTTTATTTTTTCTACAAATAATATTTAATATTTGTTAAAAAATAATAACTTATAACCTATTATTATTAAAAATGAGGCCCTTATATTTGGGGGCCTAAGGCACATGTCTTTTTTTAACACTGTCGAGCCACCCCTGGTGTTTTCCTTTTCAGTATTAATAAATTTTTCATAATTTCATTTTTCAGATATAAAGTAAATATTAAACGAGATAAAGTGAAAAATAAAATTTTAAAAATGTTCTTTAGAAATTTGAAGAAATTTTAATTTGTAAGTCAAATTTGTAATATTATAAACTAAATTATATGTAAATAATGAACTCCTAAATTAGTAAAATTTTTATAAATTTCCCAATAAATAATACCAGACAATAGTTGGACTTGGCATCAAAGTAATTGAATGGCTGAAACCAATTGAGTACACTATGAAGCGTAATACTGATACATGTTTCAATCTAACAAACGGACTACCTTCAATTGTTCTTTATTGGTCGATTTATTTTTAAATCAAACGATCCCTTAATTATCTATTAGAGGAGAAATTTATAAATTTAATCAACTATATGATAACCTATCCCTAATTTTCTGTCAACCACTTATCCAATAAACATCAACCAACCAAAAAAAAAATCTGGATTAAATTACACCTATTCAATTAAAGAATAATAATCATTAGTTTACATTTCTTAATTAATCCACCTATTTTCTTCTTCTTCATCAGCACCATCTTCAGCCCACATATCAACCCAATTCTTCTGAGCTTCTTCCAGCCCAATAAACGAACCCTGTTTCTTCGGATCCCAACTGGCTGACAAAGTCCCATAAGCAGCTCCAAGTGCTGAAGCCCCAAATGTGATAAACGTCGTCAAAAACGGCAACCAAATTGGCAGATCCAACAATTTCTGCTGCTTTATTAAATCGAAAATCTGCAGCAAAATCACACCGCCGATCAACGGAGCTCCGACGTAAAACAGAATCCTTCCGATAATCCTTTCCCATATCTCCGTCGGAATTTTCTCGTCGTTATCGTCATTGTTGTTATTGTTCCTTCTGTTACCCTTTTTTGAAATTTCAGATTTTCCATTGCCGAAGCCTTTCGCTTCGGCATTCAATTTCCATGTGGTTCGTTGGAGGTTTGAAGTTCTATTTATCTTTTTATGAAAATGGATTGGGAGTTTTTGATTCAATGGATATGAGTTTGTAATGAAGAGATTTGGGATTTGAAGACATATGAGAGTTTCCATATGAGCTAATTAATTTTGTTTATGGAGTTTGTGTTACTTTGTAAATGAGTAGTACTGTAATAGTCTTATCCAAATACATGAATGGTTGTGCCTAAATCTTTACTTTCTTTCATTTTCAAGATATTTTTTTAAATATATATATATTACTCAAATACACCCTAAAGACTCAAATTTAAAAATATCATAAAGAACAAATACAAGCATCAAACACACCAACTCTAACAAACCTTGTGATTTTCCTTAACAGTGCACATTAGTCATGCATTTATGACTGAACTGCATGTAAAAATGGGATGAAATTTCTAACCTGTTAGTGTGAAATTTTTTACCAAGAAACAAATAATTTTATTTCTCAAATTTTAACACCCAAATTTACTTCAAGTAACTTTAAATTTAAATATATATTTCATGCATCATAAAGAACAAATCCATTATCAATTTTTCAATATAACAAAAAAATTTAAAAACTCATTAAACACTCTTTCAAATTTCTGTATGCTCTCAATTAAACATGACTGAAACACATATTAAAATTGGATAACATATTAGTCAGATATGTCGAAATGTAGAAGCAGAAAAAGCAAATATAATATACGAAATACTTTCACCTAAAAATTGTCTAATATTAAATATTTGTGCAAAGTAATAATAATAATAATAAAACAGGTTACTATAATTGAAAAACTAAAATAAGACACCCCTGAAATTTTTACATCTTCCATCATATTGAGTGGAAAACAAAAAGATTATAAAATTGTATTCGATTGTTTTTTAATAAAAAGGGAAATCAGTAATTAAAGAGCATAAAAAGGTTTAAAAAATAAAAGAGCGGCTGAAAAAACACCTGCAGATTTATTTGGTATAAAAAGTAGTAGTAACTTGGGTTTTCTTAATATTTTTTTTAAAATAACGGTTTTATAAGTCATGATAATGTTTATTAATTAAAAGAAATTAATATTAAGAAGAACAAATTTTCGCCTACAAATTAGATTTAAAGAACGATTAAGGAAATTTGTAGGAAATAATAGGAATCCTAACTTATTTAGAATTTATTACTCCATTTGATATGGTTTTCCTAGTTTATATTGGAATAGGTTATTTGGTATTTTTTTAGTGTAATCTTATAAATAGAGTTCTCCTGCAACGTATTTTCATGTGTCTCTTCTTTAGAGATTTCTGATTCTATTCAATGGCTTCAGAGCTTCCAAGAGCTACACGGGTGAAGAACAAAACCCCAGCCCCAATCCAAATCACGGCAGAGCAGATCCTCCGGGAAGCTAGAGAACGTCAACAGCCGGAAATCAGACCGCCCAAACAGAAAATCACTGACCAAACAGAAGTAGATGATTACCGCCTCCGCAAGCGAAAGGAATTTGAATCTTTAATTAGCCGTGTAGGCTGGAACAAGAGTGTGTGGGTGAAATATGCTGAATGGGAAGAATCACAAAAGGACTTGAAGCGTGCTCGTTCTATCTGGGAACGTGCGCTTGGAATTGATGCACTCAACCGTGACCATACCATCTGGTTGAAGTATGTCCATATGGAGATGAAGAATAAGTTTGTTAATCATGCTCGTAATCTATGGGATCGAGCTGTTATCCGTTTGCCTAGGGTTGATCAGTTGTGGTACAAGTATATTCATATGGAAGAGATGCTCGGCAATGTTGACGGTGCAAGAGGTGTTTTTGAGAGGTGGATGGAGTGGATGCCGGACCAGCAAGGGTGGTTCTCTTACATTAAGTTTGAGTTGAGGTATAATGAAATAGAGAGGGCAAGAGAAATTTTCGAGAGATTCGTGCAGTGTCATCCCAAAGTTAGTGCTTGGATTAGGTTTGCAAAATTTGAGATGAAGAATGGGGAGATAGGGAGGGCAAGGAATTGTTATGAGAGGGCTGTGGATAAGTTTGCAGATGACGATGAGGAAGCTGAGCAGTTGTTTGTGTCATTTGCAGAGTTCGAGGACAAGTGTAAGGAGACGGACAGAGCAAGGTGCATATATAAATTTGCACTTGATCACATACCAAAAGGGCGAGCTGAGGATTTGTACAGCAAGTTTCTGGCATTTGAAAAGCAGTATGGTGATACGGAAGGTATTGAGGATGCTATAGTTGGAAAAAGGAGGTTTCAATATGAGGATCAAGTAAAGAAGAATCCACGTAACTATGATACGTGGTTTGATTATATTCGTCTAGAAGAGAACGTTGGAAATAAAGAGAGGATTAGAGAGGTTTATGAGAGAGCCATTGCTAATGTTCCTCCTGCTGAAGAGAAGCGGTATTGGCAGCGATACATTTACTTATGGATTAATTATGCAATATATGAAGAGCTTGATGCACAAGACATGGAAAGGACCAGACATGTCTACAGGGAGTGTATTAAGCTGATTCCGCATCACAAGTTCTCATTTGCAAAGATTTGGTTGTTGGCTGCCCAGTTTGAGATTCGGCAGTTAAGACTCAAGGAGGCGCGGCTTTTACTTGGAGAAGCAATTGGAAGGGCTCCTAAAGACAAGATATTTAAGAAGTACATTGAAATAGAGCTGCATTTTGGGAACATAGACCGTTGCAGAAAGCTTTATGAGAAGTACTTAGAATGGTCACCTGAAAATTGCTATGCTTGGAGCAAATTCGCTGAGTTAGAGAAGTCCTTGTATGAAACAGAGAGAGCTAGAGCTGTTTTTGAGCTTGCAGTTGACCAACCTGCACTGGATATTCCAGAGTTACTATGGAAGGCTTACATCGACTTTGAGATCTCTGAGGGTGAATTTGAAAAAACAAGAGCACTATATGAAAGACTTCTTAACCGCACGAAACATTTAAAGGCGTGGTTAAGTTACGCAAAGTTTGAGGCTTCAGCTATGGGTTCAGATATCAATCAGAAAAAGAAGTGCTTGCAACATGCCAGAGATGTCTTCGAGAGGGCCATTTCTTACCTGATAAATTCGGCACCTGAACTAAAGGAAGAAAGAGTAATACTTCTTGAAGAATGGATAGATATGGAAAACAGTTTTGGTGAGTTTGGTGATGCCAATATAGTCCGTGCCAAACTACCAAAGAAACTGAAGAAGAGAAGGCAAATAGAGACGGAGGATGGTCCAGCAGCGTACGAGGAGTACATAGACTATCTTTTTCCTGAGCAGAATACTAATAATATGAAACTCTTGGACTCTGCTTATAAATGGAAGAAGCAGCGAGTTGCATCCAAGGATTAGCCAGATTCTGTGTTTGCTTACATTGTATATAGATTTTTTATACTGTTTTCTGTTAGTTCCCACAACTCTAGTTTTGGTGAAACCTAAAATTTAGTTTTGCTCAATTCGACATAACCTTTTCTTGGCAGTTTATAACGAATTATATAATTGCGGAAAATAAAAGATGACTGACCTGATATTCTATCAGATACTATATGTCTAAATGGTATGTGCAAATCTGGATAACATGGAAAACATCCATCGATTTGGTTACTTTTTATATTGCCATTTGATTAATTCTTTGTTATTTATCTCCTATTATCTTAATCATGTCTACTTATAATCAATTTAGCATAAACAATCTTATTGTTTGGTCATCTTAATCTGCTTGTCCTTGAGCCATGCTAGCAAATTCAACTGCACCAATTTAAAGGTAAACAATCATGTTGTGCACGCAGTTTTTGGAAGGTGTTTAAAAGAAAATATATTTGCAAACTTGAAATTGAAAAGGTATCATCCATGATGTTGCATAAAATATCATCTTCTTCCTCACATGCATCGCTAAATTATTTTTATCCAGAATATCCTCCTCAATTACTAAAGTCCGTGTTTGTCCAACTTCTCATAAGATATCAGAGAAACCTGAAACAGATTTAAATTTTAGTTAATGTTAAGGTACTCATGAATCTTTTAGAGAGTTTAGTGACATTATATAAATGATTCTTTTACACCGTCAGATCACTTAGATGATAACTACAGGTATGAGGTACCTGATCATTAGATGATGGAGAGCTGCGTGAAAATCTGCTTGGAGAATTTGTACTATTTAAGTGTGCAGGGGATAGTTTTGGCACAATATACGGTGTCTGCACGTATGGTGAAACAGGTGAACGCAACATAGGACTTTGATGAGCGCTTGAATGTACTGGAGACGCCATTGGACTTTGCCACTTTGGTTTATAATTAGTAGCCCCTGTTGTCACTGCTCCTGGAGATCGTCTAGGTGAAAATATCATCGATGGAGGAATGTTGATCCTAATTCTGGACACGAAAATAGCAAATGTGTATTGTTCAATATGTAATCATGACATTCTTGATTAAGATAAATGTAAACAGATATTGCTAACATACTTGTTATGAACATCAACATAATCATCTGTCTCGTCGTATATTGGTCCCTTCCAGGAGAAAAAATAAGAGTTATTGCAGACAAATTAGCAAGCGACTATCAGTTCATAACCAACATGAATTAGAATATTAATTTTACCTGCAGAAGTTGTTCAAGAACATCTTCCATTGTAATGATACCAATTGCTTCTTCTCCTAAAATTAAAGATCATTCCAATTTATCACTAATTAATTTTACCTGCAGAAGTTGTCGTACTACACTGGGTATGTTGTTACACGAAATAAGTAAGTTCGTAGTACTAATATATACTATAACATACCCTTTTCAAATGCATGAAGTTGTTGAATTGGACTGGCCGGAATGATATTTATCTTGATTATATCGTGTTTAGCAGTGGCATTTTCTGCAGTTTCCTTAGTAATCCTTCTACTCTTTACCACTACAGCCATATGGCTGTGCCCTTTCTCAAACTGATTAAGAAGATCATATAATGGTAACGAATCTGGGACTCTGCAGGAGATCAAATAAAGATCAAGTCAACTTTTCGTTTCACTGTGGACTGACTTTTATTTCAACTATTTTCGGGTTGAATTCTCAAGTGACTTTTTGAGATAATAACTGCTAGTTAATTGACTATATGAGAAATCAGCTCGAGTATTTTATTGAAAAAAGAGTATCAAATAATGCAAGAAGTAAACAGTATCGTACTTTGGTATACTCCTTATAGTGAGATCTTTGATTGGCACCTCATCTTCAGGACGACATTTTATCAAATTCTTCACCTAGAGGTTGTACGAATGGTAAAGAAAAGAGAAGTTAAATAGGCAACGAAAATGTTGCAGACTGATAATTGAAATACTAATAAAGTTTCTGGAAAACAAAACAAACTTACCAAGATTAAGCCTACAATATTTGTTGGACTACCAGAGTATACAGGTACGCGACTATGGCCTTTGCTTATTATCAGATTCATCATCTCACTGAGAATCATCAAACATTACTCGGGTTATTATTATACATATAACATGATGTGTTCATTGAAGCTTAGCTAGGCAAAATTTGGCGGAGTTAGTAGTATACTCGGTAAGTTTAGAATGAAGATCAAGGGAAAAGACTCTGGACATGGGAGTCATTGCATCTTTAACCGATTTCTGAGCCAGGTCCAATGCTCCAGCAATTATGGTTGTTTCATCGTGGCTCAACTCCCCGCCTTTCCCTGCCTGTAATCAAGAGGCGAATCCAGGATTTAGAAGTAATGATCTTATTATGTGTGTGCATAATTGAACCGAAAGCATTGGATAAATAATTTATCTAAGATATGCCTCAGACTGCTAACCAATTTGTGATTCAGAGCTGGTCTAGTTTTAGAACTTAAAATCAAGAAAATTTAAGGTACAAAATACTAACCTCATTACCATGCATATTCACCAAAGTTTTCAGCTCCGCACGGCGTAAAAGTGCAGAGTGCCCTTTCCCCAAGAGTAAATCCAACAACTGATCAGACCAAGTGAACGAATAAACAACTTTTACATACATTGACTGTATAATGGACGTTTTACATAGTCATGTAAAATAGAACTACAAGCAACTGTCTATTGGAGTAAACAGAATCAAATAACTTAGAAAATAAGGCATGCTACATGCTACAACAGGTTAAATTAACTTGTAAAATCTTTTATATTTCTATACCTTACTGATGGGGTAAGATAAAGGGAAGACAACTATGACGAGCAAACGAACCAAAGGTGCCAATCTTGCACCAATGCTCAGTCCATAGCGGGAACATATGGACTGAGGAATAATCTGTGGGAGGCAAAAAAATTGAAATTTTAATAGTTAGTAGTTATTTAAACGCTCAATCCTATAATTAAACAAACATAAATTCACGAGAAATAACCTCTCCAAAGGCTAGTATGAGGGTGACTGATATTAATATAGCACCCCATGCAGGAAGTAAAGCATCTAGGAATATTGGAAGAGCCTGTTTCATGAAAAAAATAAAACATTGATCAGCTCGAAACTAGACAAAATCATTCACGAATCCAAAATTTAAACGTTGTAGGGTCTGAATCCATAGTTGGACCCGCGATTAGTAACATACCTCCATAGCCATGGCGTTACATATTAGAAGGGTGCACAAGAGCAAGTGTTGATTCTTCACAATGGGCAAAATTTTCTCTGTGATCAGTTAGAAACAGAGTAATTAGAACTCAAAAGTGGCATCACATCACTCACTCACTAAATTGACTTATTAGAAACGTTTCTCACTAACTTTTAATTGGAAAGTCGTGTTTTTTTTAAGTAAGGACTAGCAAGTAAAATATAATTATTAAAACGAAACAAGGATTACCCGCGTTTTTTCGATCATTTGGCTGACCAGCCTTAATAAGAACCTCAAGATCCATAAGGCTAAGAGACATGAGTCCTAGTGTTAATCCAGACATAAGTCCAGCAAAACACACAAGTGATACACAAATAATTAAGTATACCCAAAACATAGTTTCACAACATGGCACATCATTTGCAGCCATTGTTGTGTTAATTTGACAATTACTTTTTTTGATGTTTTTAACGTAGAAAAGACTGGAATTTGGAACAGAGCTACTACACAATTTATATAATGAGGAAAAGATGGATAAGTTAAATTTTTCTTATAAAAAAATGTTGAGATGGATTAATTAATATAATAATTGTGCAATTTTAAAATGTAATCATCTGAGATTTATATACGTGGCATTCACCCTTACCATGTAAAATGATTATTTAATGATCTACTAACATTCGTTAATTGAACAAATTTGGTTAAACAACCCCACTTAAGATTTCTTAATGACTATTTGTGTGCTTTGTTATGTACCATTAAGTGCCTTAAAACTTAATTAACATAAGATAAGATATCGAATCAAAGAACTTGCTAGTGCATATTGACACGGAAAACACTTCAATTTTTACTACATATATCAACTTTATTAATTTTCTACTACAAAACGCTATATTACTAGGACGACTTAAGGATAAAGTTAGTAAGTTTAAATTGCTCTATAATAATCATTATTTGTAATAATATTTCATCATAATAATAAAAAAGGGAAAATTACGCGGTTAAGCAAATTTATACTATTTAATCACTCATCATAGCTATAGTTTGCTATAATTACCACTCGCGACTAACATTATACATTAATTACGTGGGCTGACTTCGAGTTTTATAATAGTCATGTTTATATATATGTAGAATTCACCAAGATATACAAATACATATGTATAATATACAATTTTTTAACCTATATACATATACAATTCACCTCTCTCCCACTCTCTACCCTCTCTCGCTCGCCTCTCTCCTCCCTCTCCCAATCTCGCTCGCCTCTCTCCTCCCTCTCCCAATCTCGCTTGTCATTTATACAAATGTATATGTATAATATACAATTATATACATTTACAATTCACCTCTCTCCCACTCTCTGCCCTCTCTCTCTCTCCTCTCTCGATCTCGTTCGCCTCTCTCCTCTCTCTCTCAGTCTCGCTCGCCTCTCTCCTCCCTCTCCCAATCTCTCTTGTCATATATACAAATATATATGTATAATATACACTTATCTAACCAATATACATATACAATTCACCTTTCTCCACTCTTTTCCCCCTCTCTCTCCCAGTCTCGCTCGCCTCTCTCCTCCATATAACATGTAGCTACAAATTGTAATTATCAAACTATAGCTATAGAGAGTAATTAATTATTTTTAAGTGGCTATATGTGAAAGTTTCCCAATAAAAAATGATTTTTTATGTTATAATATACCAATTTATAACAGCATATTACCTATATCGACTAATTTTTATAGCAATATATTTTATTTATTTATTGTAAAATCACCCCCCCAACCCCCCATCCTTAGTATAGTATTAGTTGATTTTAGTTTACTATTTTCCATTTTGTTACTAAACATTTACTTTCTTAATAAAGAAAACACTACTAATTGATGCTTTGTTGTCATAAAGTCATATATGGAAATAGACTATTTAAGTTAACTAATAACAGGCCTAGTATTTTTGACCAAATATTTGGAAAATTTGATATGCTATACATTTTTGACAAAGAATATTACATCAGTACATACTTTAGTAATAAAAAAATAAAAAATTGTTATAATTTCATTTAATTTTAATCTGTAGCAAATACTTTGTCATTCGCCTTTCTCCCCAGATTTCTCACTCGTCACTCTCGATTTCTCACTCTCTAGTCTCTCTCGCCTCTCTCACTTTATACAAACACAAACATATAAATTATGTTTGTGTTTGTATAAAACATGTATAAATTATGTGTAAGTTTGTATAAAGTGAGAGAAAATTATATATATACATATATTTTTATTCGCCTCTCTTCCCAGAAAACTTATTCTCTACTCTCTCGGATCTCGCTCTTTTCTCTCCCTCGCCTCTCTCACCTTATACAAATACATATGTATAAATTGTGTTTCTGTTTGTAAAAGCAAGAGAAAACTGTATATATAAATATAAATACATATATTTTCGTCCATAAACTTATAATTATACAAATACAGATTTTCCCTACTAGTTCTCTTTTGCCTTTCTCTCTTTATCGCTTTATACAAACACAAATTATACAAATTACAATGTATAAATTGTGTTTTGTAAAGCGAGCGAGCGAGAGATTCGATATACAAATGTTTTATTTCGATTTAATTGTATACAAATTCAAATGTATACAAACATAATAATTACTGATAAATATACATAGTAGTTACATACATACAACTATCTAACCGATATACATATACAATAGATGTACTTTTATACAAAACGAGATGTTGCTTGCGATTAATACAATCGAGATGCTGCCTGCAATTTATACAATCAGATGCTCCATAGCAAATAACAAATATAAAGTTTGCTATGAAGCGCAATTATACAAACTATAGGTATAGCGTTACAAATATGATTTTTATATTTGTTAAACTTAAAATTTACTCTAAAAAAATTGTTTGAAATTTTTTAGCCCAACTATTAAAATCCTAATTTCATATCCATCAAAATTCATTACTTTAGTCTTTACCTACCCTACCTCACGTCAGTTAATCACACTTTCACTGAATCGAATCACTTTGTTCGTGTAATAATAACTCTAGTATTGTGTAATTGAACCCACAGTGATTTTCCAATGGATGTTCATGTACTAGGTGTTTATATCTATCAAGTGTGTATGCACTCAACAAAATTATTACTTTCAAATCAAAAAATATTATAATTTTTTTAAACCAAACTGACACTAACCAAATCGGTGGTAGTTTTTTTCGTTCAATTTAATTTGTTTAAGAAATTTAAAAACTGACTAAACTGATTTCGATTTTCACGGATAATCAATCCAAACTGAACCATGAACCCCACACTTATAACTTATAAGGATCAAAGTTTATAAATGATGTATTATCATGCTTTGATTTTTGATTATTGGAAAATGAATATTTTCTGAGATTTCAAATGTAAGCAATTTTGTAATTAAAAAAATGTAATATTTAAATTATTTTGTGTATAGTAAACAAATAGATTTAAATGTCAAATTCTATTACTCTATCACTATTATATATATATAAAAAAAGTATACATATAATTGTGCGTTTTTTATTCAATTATTATTTCAAATTCTCTATATATCTCCATTGTTTATGATTTTTCCTCCTCCGCATAAATTTATTTTTTTATTTTTGTGATGGATTCGTTTTTCAGTTTTAGCAGTGTTGTCTAAATAAATCTATAAGAATGAATTGTAAATAAAAAATACACATGACTCGCCATGATTTCGTTTTGCATCTTAAAATTTTAGAAGAATAATCTGCAAATCAGAATATAAGAATTTTTTAGAGTAATTAAATTTGAGATATCTAATTAAAATTTAATTTTAGATCACTAATTTTATTAAATCGACTCTCTCAAGAGTTCACCAACTGGACACTTTTATGTCTCTGATCCATTCAACACCAATTTAGTATTTTTACTCAAATTCTCATAAAGGTAAACATCCTAATTAAATTTTCTTGGTAGATGTCTTTCTCAGTTTCCATTATTCGATCGTGTCATTTCTTTTAAACATTTTCCATGTCATCTTTGGTAATTTCGTGGTATTTTCCTATGTGAAGATGAACAAAAGTGGACAATTATGTGATATCATCATCCTCCCAATAAATATTGCTCTAAAGAACAACTATTCATAACATTATTATAATATAATCTAACTTTAAAAAAACTTTTGAAATATATGTATGTTGGAGCAGTTGACAAATAAATTAATAAATTTAAAATACAATCATAGCATGGTTGATGCAAATAAATATGGTGGTACTCGGTATGCATGCATTTAATTAGTAAGTCTGAATGACTCTTTTTATTTTTTGATAATGTTTTAACTTTAATTTTACATGTTACATATTAAAAATTACAAAATTACAAAATATTTTAATATATTTAACATAATTTTAATTTAATATCACAAAATTAAAAAGTCTTCCTTTTATTTCTTACTTTTTTTTTTGAAACGGGGAGTAAGTATTTATTTTTTCCAACCAGCTCGTTGGTGTCACGTCTCACACGTGTCTATGTCATGCTACTTAGTACTTTAGTAATAATATTATCATCATATATTATTATAAGTGTGAACAAAAAAAATTAAACGTTGAAATACCAAAATAACCCTATATAATTGAGTTACTACAATAATTTCATTATATTATTATTATTAATTATTATTATTATTATTATTATTATTATTATTATTATTATTAAATAGTAATTTAAGTTCCATGACAGAAAGCTTTTTATATACCACATACCCTAATAATTTGAAGTTCATTTATGAGTTTTCTTTTGCCATTATCATTGAGTTGCATTAACAATTTCCTTCTTAATTGCTGAATTTTGAGCACTCAAAACAAACAATTACTGTTTTAGATTAAAAAAACTTAAACATTAGAGCATATGAAAGAGAGATTCATACAATATCAATATTTAATTGAAGAGAATACATGGTTAGATGTCACAATTTATTATTTTTCACTTCTTAATGACTTTAATGGTTAAACTTTTTAGCTTCTACAATTAAACACATTTATTCACAACCTTTCATGTACACAATTTCTCTCTTTATAAATTGAATAGAAAATGTTAATCCATTACACTTTATATTTTCACATCTTATAGTTCTAACTTTTTATTCATTGGTCATTCTTTTTCTTATTGATATATTTTTTTGTTAAATTAACTTCTTTAATTTTGTATGGAAATATAGTGTTAGATATTTGGCAATCTTGACAAATCATATAATTGAAGTAGTAATCTTTTTTTTATCAATAAATATAGTGTATCCCACATGATTAAAAGAAAAAGTTTTTATCAATACAATCAGAAATTCTTCACATTCTATTGATCTTTGCAAGTTGCAACCTTAGTTGAATGTTTTACCAGAAACATCATTTTTACCCTTTATTGTATAATACATCAATCATTCTAAAATAATTTATATCATTTGAAATGTTTGGTATTAAATAACATGGAATACACGTGTAACATACGTGTTTCAGTACTAATTTACTATAAGCTTTAAACGGTCATAAATTAGACACGCACAAAAAAAAAAAAAAAGAGAATTATGCTTGGTCTTTGGGGGAAAAGGCTAGTCTATACGAAAATGGTCGTGTTCTCCCATTATTTACTTGCAGAGTTTTCTTGGAGTGATTCTTTAGGATGAGTGGTGTAAATTTAAGCATGATTTCATCCCCACTCATATCTCTGTTGGTCTATTTTTGATAACTTGGTGATGGTATTCAAGTAATTATGATTTATTATGAAGTAAGCGGAAAGACGACAAATACTACTAATAATAGTAATATATCCATATAGTTTCACGAGTGAGATTTGAGAAAATGCAGATGTACGTAGATTTTATTTGTAATTTTACACTCAACTCATTTTTTAAAGTCATGTTACTCCTGAATCTTATTTTATCTTCTAACAATCACGTCTTGCTCAATTCCTTTATTAGTATACATGAATATATTAGCTATATTCAAACAGCTCACCATCCGAATTGGCAGGAAGCCACGGATGAAGAACTTGCAGCTTTAAACTTGAAAACACGAGATGTTGTTGTGCTGCGCCTACAGGTAAGAAGGCTCTGCCATCTAGATGGGTTTAAGGTAAAACAACTGATGGAAGTATAATGAATTTTTTTTTCTATCTGGTGAATTTTAACTATTACACTAAAGAATGAATGGGATGTGTTTTAATTAGATGTGAGCAATGCTTTTCTACATAGTGATTTAAATGAAGAGGTTTACATGCATGATATTTCCTCGCGGTTTTGCACCTCCTTCTCCTAACCATGTTTGTTTACTTAAAAATTTCATTTATGGACTTAAGCAAGCATCTAAACAATGATATGCTAAACTCACTCTTGCTCTCAATTTTAAAGGTTTTAGTCATTCTATGAATGATTATTCTCTTTGTATAAGAAATCTGTCGATTCTATTTCTATTGTGGCAGTATATGTGGATGACATATTGTTGACAAGTGATTGTCGGCTTTAAAACTCTTTTCGGACAAAGAATTTAAAATTAAAGATTTTGGTCAATTGCATTATTTTCTTGGGATGGAGATTGTGAGAGAACCTACTGATATGACTATTTCCTAAAGGAAATTCACATTGGACTTACCACAGAAGTTTGATTCTCTAGATTTATCTCATGTTTCTTCACCTTTGGATCCTAATGTCAAGTTACTAGCAAATCAAGGAATTCCCATAAAAATCCTTCTTTATACATGTGTTTGTTAGGTAAGCTGAATTATATTATCTCACATATACAAGACTTGATTTATCTTTTACAGTGCAACATCTGAGTCAATATATGCAAGATCCTCGTGAACCTCATCTTGTAGCTGCTTTATGGGATCTTCGTTATTTGCTCAAAGATTCTGGTCTTGGTCTATTTATTACTATATATGCTTCTTTCAAATTGATTGATTTTTATGACTCCTCCTGGGGTACTTGTTCAGATTCACGAAGATCAGTGAGTGAATTTCCTATTTCATGGAAATCTAAGAAACAAATATCAATTTCTCTTAGTTTTGCTGAAGTTGAGTATAGATCCATGAGTAAAGTTGTAGCCGAGCTTGCTTGGTTGTTCACCTATTTGATGATCTCTCAGTTCCGATCTCCTTGTCAGTACCTCCTTACTCTGACAATCTTGTTGTGATTCACATCACAAAAAACTCAGTCTTCTATGAACGGACAAAGCATGTCGAAATTGACTGTCACTCCGTCCGTCAACAGTATCTCGCTGGCTTAATTCTTTTATCTTATTTGTGATCTTCTTCACAACTGTCTGACATCTTTACCAAGTTATTGACTGGACCCGTGCATCATCAACTTTTACGCAAGTTAGGGGTTTCTTCCTCTCCTCCAACTTGAGAGGGAGAGTGTTGAATTTATTTTCATATATTCTGCACATACATAAGAGATATGGAGATATTCTTTTTCCTTTTCTATTTTTGTCATGTAAATATTCTTTTGATATTTTTTCCTTTTGATGGTACAAATATTTTTTTAGGACTTACCATTAGATGTCATCCTTATACAAAATTTTCTATATGGTTCTTTCATTATTCTTTCAATTACCAATTTACCATAAAAGAGTAAGTTGAAAGGCATATGAATAAAATTGACAAAAGTAAATAATATCTAAACAGAACAGCATATTATACCGACAATCAAGAGAGTGTGCGCATTACTACCTAGGCATTAGCTTAATTAATAGTCATATTAGTACTTATTGTACGTAGTACTAGTACTTAGTTTCGACAACATTAATTTGGAGTTTACGAAAATGACAGTATTTTTGTAAAATATTCCTATTTGCTTAAATCATATAAATAATTAATAGTCTCAAACACCGAAAGTAATGGTGTAAGAAACTTCCTCGAAGTTCATTTCTAACAAATGTTTTAATTGATTTGTATTAAACAAAAACACTCAATTATCTTCATATATGGAGTTATGTTATACTTCATAGCCATATACTAGCAGTGTTTGATCATGTTGATTAGGAAATGACATTATTATCGCCTTTTTCCAATAATGTTCGATCTCTAGGAAAACAAGTTCCTTAAGAAATGAGGAAAATGAATTCCCTAATAAAAATAGGAAAAAATAAGTTTTACCCGTGACATTTTACGTTGATTGTATCCTCTCCACCCTCCAACACACCTCATCTTTAACCTAACGCCATAGTCCTCATCCCCACCATCCGACATCCCTACCTCCCTATCCCCACCTTCATAGTATTTATACAAATGCTTTTAGGATAATAGTTCTTGCTTACCTACTGAGTACAAGAAAATAAGTTAAAAACTCAAACATTTTTTCATGTCGTACCGAACACACCCTACCTGAAAAATTCTTAGTTAAGCTAATTAACAGTTACTATACTACTTATTTCTGTTATGACTGCAAAAATAGTGATGATAAAAGTAAGGGTTTCGTTTTCTACGAGTGCAACAGTAATGCAGCTTTTTGTTGCTAATATCTCAACAGATGTTTATTCGAGTCTTTACAGCTCCTATTTCAATATCCCATTTGTGTATGCATGCCATTTTTAACTCAAAACTATACTTGTGCTTGTAAGACGGATGGAGTAGATATAGTGTTAAAGAATGATAAAAGTCCCATATTTGTGAATAATAAGATGGATAGACTTTTTATAAGACTTGAGCAATCCTCCTCTCTTTGAGCTAGTTTTTGAGTGTGAATTAGACCCAAAACCTAATTTAACATATAGGTTGATTGCAAAGGCGAGCAAACAGTTATCCGATTCTTGAACACATACAAATTGAAATAAATGTACAACCGATCACACCTTTTGTTCCAATGAAATAAGTAAAATGTTCCGAAAGTAGTTTCACACAGTAAGGTTAAAAAGAATACTCATATTACCAAAATTGCTTCAGCATGAGAATTAAGCTGTACAAAGTCTAGTTCATATTAAAATTGAGTAATTATGACTCTTTACTGAAATAAATATGATGTAATCGATCAAACACTCACTACATGCTATGTACAATTCTGAGTCAGAAGTAGTACAACAAGATCTACAGAATAAATAGACTTGTGTCTTCAGCTTTTCATGATTCAGCTTGCTGACTTTCTTTCTTTTGGCGCGACTTGTGGTGGATCCTGGGAAACAGTAGATCATTAAGTTGTCTTTCAGCACTATACTCCGACGAGGCCTGCAAAAAACCATTCTATTACCTTTTCACGTACACTGGGTAAATGAAAAATGCAGGCACACAAGAATACAATGAGTGGGTTTGGCAGGGAGGAAAATATTTTCTCGAAAATACCATGTTTGGTTAGTTTTAACATTTTGGAAATGTGTTGACCTGGCTAAATAAGCTGGATCAAGACTGGACTTGGAACAGGTTAATGGACCAGGTGCAATGCTGATCTGTTCCATTAGCTGAAGCAGGACTACTGGAAGGAATAGAAGTCCAATGAAAGCTAGAAGAATAGAAGAATCAGAAGACCGAGGAAGTAGGTAAAAGATCAGAGGTGAACTCCATGAAAACAAGTGGATAAAGGAATGTTGAAGTGAAGCAGAAGTCTTCCACTCAAATACGGCGTATGGAAGAGTTTGACTTCACAAGGTGGTTGTGAACAACTATAACTCAATGATCTGAAGGTATAAATAAAGAACTCTTTCACAGAAGAAGATAAGGCACTCACACAACAAGCAAAGACAGAACTCAACCAAATAAGCAAGAGCTATTGAGAACTCAAGTTTTAACTTATTTGTCAAATGCAGCCTCTGATACAAAGAACCGGAATGAAGAACTTGCTCAGGCTTAGGAGTCTATGCAACTGTCAGGTCTAAAGGATTGAAGAACTTGTCTCAGGCTTAGGAGTCTATGCAACAGTCAGGTCTAAAAATTCTAGTATAAGGGTGATTATCGAGTTGTACCTTTTCAGCTTTCCTAGAAGCAATTGTTTAGGAATAAACAGAATTAGAAGTTGGATTTCAAGTTGGGATAACTTGAAAAACGAAGCAACTATCTGCGAAGATTATTGCTTTGGGGATTAGAGTTAGTTCCTAGCTGCAACTCTAGTAATTTAAATTATGTTTAGGTTCATTGATATAGTGGATTTGGGTCAAATCCTACAAAGGTGCAGGTTGTGGTTTTTCGCCTCTATGAGTTGGGTGTTTTCACGTAAAAACACTGTCTTTACTTCACTGCAATTATTAGACTAATAAATAGCTAGAAACGTGTAAAGTAACAGGGATCATAGCTTAAGCGAAAATTAGGCATAACTCACGTGAGTTACTAGGACGTGCACAATATCAAGGAGGCAAGCAATTTTCGTTTACTCTCCCACGTCATTTCCAACTGATGGTTTCAACCCACCCAGCCCACCCTCATCCAAACCCCCACCCCTCCACCAAACCCCCACTCCCTCACACTGCTCTCCCAAATTCAGTGGTGGTTCCAAAAAAATTATATTATGGGTGCTCAACTATTTTTAGCTCGGAAATGCCACATAGAATGGCTGCTCGGTTAACATATTTCAATAAATTACTAAACTTTGTACTTAAATAATAATGTTTCTCACAAACGGCGGTGAGTGCTTAAGCACCCATAATACATAATATAGGCCACGCCACTGCCCAAATTCCTTGGCCCATCACCTAAAAGTAAGTTATGCCATGATATCTTTTTTGAAAAATATTAATGCTTACCAAATACCAAAAATAATGTGAGAAAATCACTTATTTTCCCATGAAGACCCGAGTACCGACAGTGAGAGGAGACTGTTGATGGGTTGCACGTATTGACACGATATATTCAGGGTGAGGTGTCATGGTGTGTGTTATTTGCGGATGTAGTTTTGATTGACGAGACTCACAACGGAGTTAATGCTAAGTTGGATGTTTGGAGACGAAACCTGGAGTCTCAAGGGTTCAGATTGAGCAGGACCAAGACTGAATACTTGGAGTGCAAGTTCAGTGATATGATGCATGAGGCTGATGTGGAAATGAGGCTTGATACGCAGATCATCCAGAAGAGAGGTAGTTTCATCTTGGGTCGATTATCCAAGGAAATGGAGAGGTTGACGAGGATATGGTAAAGGGTGGATGAAATAGAGGCTTGCTTTTGGAGTCTTGTCTGCTAAGGTGTCACCTAGACTTAAAAGGCAAGTTCTACAAAGTGGTAGTTAGACCAGTTATCTCTCACATTCAGAAGATTAACGGATGCCGCAGCGATGAGGAGATGCACGGATGCCTCAGTGTAGAGGTTTGAGAGATTTGTTATTGATGGATTCAGGAGAGGTAGAACAAAGAGATATTGGGGAGAGGTGATTAGACAGGACATGAGGAAGTTGTAGCTCCGAGGACATGACTTTAGATAGGAAGGTGTGGAGGACACGAATTAGGGTAGAAGGTTAATAAGTGTTTACTACTAGTTGGCAGAAGTGTCTTGTCTTGTTGCCCTTTCTATTAGTCTTAGGACTACTTTTGTAGTTCCTTGTTCATTGATTTCTGCAACTATCCATTATTTCGTGTAGTTTGTTTGTAGTATTATTTTGTTATAGTACAATTTTGTTACTATCTGTTGTTTTTGTTACTATCGATTGTCTATTGTATTTTCATTGTGTCTTTTCCCAGACTGTCTTTGTCTTGAGCCGGGGGTCTATCAGAAACAGCTCTCTACCAGATCCCACTGGGTGGAACTACATTGGGTATGTTGTTGTATAGGACACCATATGTCTTCAAGGTTTCAACTTTTCTCTTGCTGAGAAGAAATATGAACAAAAATGGACTACCTTCGGTAGTAGAACACATAATCCCAATAACCTAGAAGGTAAGATGAATAAATATAAGAAAATGTATGTGCAGGTTGCCTTCCCCTTTTCCTTATTCAATTTGGCTTTTCAAAAAATTGCACATAGGATACCCCTTAAGTGGTTTTACATTAATTTCAATTTTTGGCTATTGAAGACATAATTGAGTAAGTAGAAATGTGCCCTCTCTAATTGCTTGGGGTTTAAATAAAGTGGTCACATACTTCATGTTCGCATCACAGCATGCAAAAGTCTTCCTTTCATGTTTCACTGTCAATGTTCTAACATCAACAACACCTCAGTCCCAAACAATTTGGGGTTAGAGATATGAATCCTTAGTGGCCATGTTTCTCACAACCACTCTTCATTGAAAAGACACACACATGTTTTGCCAATAACAAAGAATTAGGCATGCATTTGAGGGTATGCAAGACATAAATATGCCTCTTTAACAGAGTAATTTTTTAGATGTCGTGACCACACACATCAATGGGTCTGTTTTTCAGTTGATGTCAAGGACTTTGATCCACAAAGAAGGAACTCATTTACGATACAATAGATATTCAACAAGACTAAAAATTAAGGATGGAGTCCCAAAACCCCTAAGAAGATAAAGTATTACAATTTCTTACCCGCTTTCTAAATGAAAACCGAAGTGTTTGGACTTGTGTCCCAGAGCAAACTCTCAAGTCAAAACCAAGGCTGTCCACACCAATCAGAGACACCTCCTGCCATAAATTGCAAGAAGAAACTCTAGATGAATACGCCGACGAGCATCATACTTAATAGAAGATCATGTTCAGTATAAGACACATTTCCATCGTAAACACAGACAAGTGATGCACACTCGTATTTTCAAAAAACAAAATAAACATCAGACCCCAAATTCATCTGTTTCAATTTAAAATGCTGACTACAATACCAGACATTGTTATCAGGAAAAAAAGTTTATTTTAGGTTTCGGATATTTTATCTTCCAATCACATGTTCAGGTTTCTCTTCTTATCTTATATTTTTAAACTATTCTCCAGCGCATGAGCAAGGGAGGTTGAGTTGCATGGTTTTCTTTAAATTATTTTCCCTGTAGACCAATCCCTGGATTGTACAGCAACGAACTTCTGAGGATAGAAAAAGAAGTAAATCTACTGATCTCAGAACAATATTTGAATCTGAGATTACAGGCTGAAGGACCATTACCTCCACTTGAATTCCCTTGCATCTCCAACAGAGAGATCTAAGAGCCTGCATTGTCTTCTCTCCAGCAGCTTTAAGCCGAGATATTATTTTGGCAGCTGAATGTACAATTGCATCAGACCTAGCTCTCCTAAAATCATCTAACTCAACAAAGATCTGTAAGCACCAAAATAAGAAAACATCAACTTGGTAATCCCTGAATAATGGTGAATATGTAAACGGGAATCTCCCACAAGCAGAAAATGTTCAAAGAATGCCTATATAGATTGGTCAAATTTCATTTAAAACAATTGAAAGAGAAAAAAAAAAAACATCCCATGGATCTTGTGTACAAGATTCACTTGGTAGGGAAAATCCACAGTGAAATTATCATATCATTTATCATCCACCATGACACAAAACAGTTTCAGAATCCTGCTTATGGAGTCAATTCCGAAACTAGATTTCAACTTGGCATACAAACTTGTATAATTCAGGATAGACATTTTTTCTGTTCAGAAATCGAATGAAAAAGAGTACCCTCTTTTCCTTTTTCTGTTCTAATGATAGTTATTCCTTCATATTCCTGACTTGTTAAATTAAATATTCATTTATTGTTTCTCTCTGTGCCATCAGAACTTATTGAAGTCCACAATGATTCTCCTTATGACAATAAGTTTCGAGATGACCAAAATAATTACTGTAAATACAGAAATTGCACTACCTAAATTGGGACACGTGGAGAGGGAAGAAGGGAATGCTAACCAACAACAATAAAGGTTGAACCACATAAAACCTACACACAGTTACCTGATTCCCATTGGAAGAAATTAACTGAATTCTGATCATCTCTAGCTTGTAAAATGAAGTTCCATTTCCCAAGGTCTCATCCTTTTCCAATTCTTCCCAACTTGGGTTCTCTTGTGATGATCCACTCTCATGTTTGTGGCCATTTATTTGAACACCACCCTTTTCTTTGTGGTCATTATCTTTTTCTATCCGGTTTAAGTCTGCGTCACTCAATGTATCTTCAGATATCTGCTTTTGAATCGTAGTGTGCTCTTCCAGGAAGGATGGCCTTAGAAGGCCTTGTATAGCAAGACCTGCAGGAGGCTGGTCCATGAAATCTATGGGGTCATCAGTCACTACCTAGAAGCAAAGAAGAGCACAAACGAAGTGGAATTAGATAGCAGTTGCAGAAGGTTTAATGCCAGCATGTGCAGAAATATAAATGTTTAACAGTGCTGATTTCACTCAATAGGAAATCGATTTAATGTTTCTCTTAAATTTAACTTTGACTTTTCATGGCGTGAAATCAATGATGTAGAGAATCACCTCAGCAATCTTTTTGGCAAAATACATTGGATGAGAAGAGCGCATGGTTTCTAATTTAGCCCAATCCCCCAATGACCCATCAGAATCCCCATCCTGATCTTCATCATCAACAATGGCAACCCAATCCTGTCAACAAGCATTTAAACTGATTTATTAAATGGAAACTGCAGTTACTCACATTCTAAAAAGTACAGCATTTGAAATAAATAAATACCTCATCACTGTCACCATCATCATAGTCATCTTCATCGAGGTCATCTTCGTCATCAATATCACTGTCCTCATCGTCAAAATCATCTATGCCATAATCAACTTCAGATTGACCAAATGACTCTAGTTCACTTAGCATTTCAGCAGTATCTAGGCCAATAATTACTTGCTGCATCGTATTTGAAATTTAAGCAAGCATTCAGAACTCTTTTCTTATCAACTTTTGGTCATTTACAACCTAGCAAGGTAACAAAAAAGATCTTTTTTGATAAATTAAAAAAAACTGACTTATGTCAGCTTAATCATAGGTACTAACATTATGCATACACATAGCTTCCTCTCACTATTCAAAATTCATTCTCTTTTCTTCCTTTCCTGAAATGCTATAAGAGCTACAAGATGGTTGGAACCAACAAACATGTTTAAAAGCAAACTTCCAGTTCGTCTAAAAATAACTGATATTTGAAGACAGGAAAGTAGTTACATGATAGAATAGTCTTTCCATGGGAAGATGATTATAGAAACAACAATCAAGAAGTTTCTTTACTCAGACAAACTTATCCTGCATGGTAGTAAACTAGCATAATACAACTTACCATTATACATTGATGACATGAACTTCTGCAAAAGGTTAGTACATATCACCCTGGAAAACTGTTGACTAATCAAGAAACATATATGCAACACGGCAGAATCATTTGTAAGTACTCACAGAAGGCAGTATCGGTCTGATCCAATCACAAAAATATGTAAATGAACAATGCATCAATTGACCATTCTGCAAACATGAAAACAAACAGAACTTTTTAACTTCAATGTCCATACCACAACATTTTCTTCAGCTGTCAGAGTTTGCAGGATGTCTTCATCATTCTTCACTTGAAAGTAGATGTCTGACCAAAAGGCAAAGCACATAAACCTTCATAACGACCAAAATGTACTGGTGGTAGGAAAACATGCTAAATGATAAGAATTGAGCAGCTTACTTCCAAGTTCATCAGTTATATAAGGCAAGTCTGGCCAGAAAATGTTCTCCTGCACTTCATTGTTGACCACACCTGAAAACATGAGTGTTGCTTTGCTGTTTACCTACAGATCAAGTAGGAAAACAATATTAGCTTTCTGAAGACAACTAGCTACAGTGATAAATAGCTATCCGAGTTCATCAGTTATCTGGCCAGGAAATGTTCTCATGCACTATTTACTAAACCTGAAACTGTTAGTGTTGCTCTGGTGTATAACTAAAGATCATGTGGTAACGGAAATAGTATTATATTTGCTCATCACAGGGTAGAGGGGAAGCAGAAAGATATTGAGAGCCTGGGAGTAATGTCCTGACACTGGAAGTTTGTATGACTACTCTCTGACCACCATGGATGACCCTGGATGCCATCCAGCTTTCCAAGGGCATTGTGAAACAATAATTCAGTAAGGAAATAAAATTTAAGTGATCCCAAACTTTCTGTTCTTCTTTCTTTATTATATCTCCAACAGCTAATGACTAAATCTCTATACATTTGCATTCAAAATCATTATATGCATCCAACATACAATCAAATAAAACAAGCATATGATACAATAGTATTTACTGGTACCTCAATGATTGTTCTAGAAGTTTCAGCTGGCGACAGTTGAGCTTCCTCATTCTCCCCATTTTCCGAATCTGAAATGTCTTCAAACGGATGATACCTGGATGGCTTCGCATTCTGTTTCACTGGTCCAGAACTCGCATTAGGCTGATCTCTCGCACTTGCTTTAATCCCACATTTTCCCTTACCCGTTCTTATTCTACCACCACAATACTCCGTCTTCAACCTCCTAATCTTATTCCTACAAGCAAACAGTACATATACCGCAACGAGTTTACAACATCATTTGAGCTTGCACTGTGTGCTTTTTACTGTTAGTATATAATAACCAGCTGGATCAGTAATAGAGACAGTAAAAGGAAAAACTAGTACCGAGGGATGAAGAAACTGGCGGTGTGAGAAAACCGGCGGGAGGAACGATTGAAGTTACCGGCGGGGAAACGAACGGCGACGGCGGCAGGTTCTACCATAAGCATTTTTCAAGGTTTCAGCAACTGAGGAATTGAATTAACGGGGATAGATCGGTGAAATAGAAGCAAAAAGTAGAGGGGATTTTCAAAGATCTTCTTCGTCCATCAATCTTTTATCCATTTGAAAGCGCTCGCTTGTTTCTTCTTCTTTATTCATTAACAATATGCGATAAAAGATTCCATGTCTGCTCCCATACCGTCCCTACAGCTGAGTCCACCTGCCAAAATAACGGTGTGAAATTACTGTAATGCCCTTGGGTTTCATTTGGTTTACTAGGATAAACCCTCCAACTGAGAAAATATCTCACTTCTCCATGTGAGCGAACGGACTTTGTTCTTGGGAAGCCATTAAAATACAGTTTCACTTTCAGCTCTCAATTAGTTGTGAGCATTTTCTGGTAAATCTTTCAGTCTTTTTGATTTTTGGACCATGTTGGTTGCAGTTATTGACCCAAAAAGAGAAAAAAAAATTGTCTTTTTAACCTCCCACTACAAGCTCCCACCCTTTTTGCTTCCGGTGATTCGAAACCACTACCACGGGGTTGGAGGTAGAGGTGGAGATGGAGGATGCTTACCATTCGAGCAACCTTTTTCATCAAAATATAATATTTTTTTTCTGTGTGGAGTGTATGGATAAGGTTTTAAAATGAGGGAACCGATTTTCTTACCCCAATTGAGTGCTATTTTATCTAATTCTTGGATTGTGTGTTGCAGGAGTTTCAACTGATGCTTTTTCTTTCCCACTGAGAATGCTTTGTTTGAGGTATTCTCCGGTAATTTTTACTACTAGAAGACAGGAAACAATTCAGCTCCCCAAGAACTATAATCGTAACATTGTGGTAAGATTCTGCAGAACTCTTTTGAAGCCTAACAAATTTGTTGTTCCCCACTGCTATGTCATAAGTTCTATATAGGCTAGGCTGCTAGCTGAGTGCTAATGTCAATTTGTTTGAAAGTAATTAGAGAAAGAATTTAATATTTTGGTAAAGAAAAAAACTTGTTGAAGTTTAGAGAAACTCTATGGAAACTATAAAGGACTTCAATTTTCCTTCAGGAGGAATCACAGGTTGCCTGACTTGGACGTTAAAAAGTAATATGCTCAATTTGGGTTCCTATGATTCATTATTGTTTGCGTTGTCTTCCTTTTTCTCTTTTACACACTGCTCTTTTCTATTTCCTCTCTTCTTGCTCTTGAAGTCACCTCTCTGTCATATTCTGATGTTTCTCAGGTGTGCGAAGCTAAAGGTCCACGACCAAGGTATCCTCGAGTATGGAAAACAAAAAAGAAAATAGGGACCATTTCCAAGTCACTGAAGCTTGTTGAGTGTGTAAGATTTTCTCTTTTTACATTGTTTCTTTTTTTGGTATGATTTCAAGACACAGGGTTTCAATTTCTCGGCATTAACATGTGTGTTTACCTCAGATTTTTGTCTTAGTTTCCCTTCTGTATTTGCATAATCAAGAAATTACCATTGATCACCCCCAACATGAACAGGCACCTACATCCTGAATAATGATATAATATATAAGTCTGGTTTAACAGAATTTTAGCTTACTTTTGGATTTTCTCTTTGTAGATAAAGGGATTATCAAATGTCAAGGAAGAAGTCTACGGAGCGCTTGATTCATTCATTGCATGGGAACTGGAGTTCCCTTTGATTACAGTGAAGAAAGCATTAAAAATTCTTGAGAATGAAAAAGAGTGGAAAAGGATTATTCAGGTATCATCCTATCTGGTGCCCTAAGTTTTCATCCCTCAAAAGGCTTATTAGGTTCTAGTTTAAATTGTATCAATCGAGGGTATCTAATTATAGGTGACAAAGTGGATGTTGAGTAAAGGTCAAGGGAGAACAATGGGAAGCTATTTTGCATTGTTAAACGCCTTGGCTGAGGATGGAAGACTTGAGGAAGCTGAAGAGCTTTGGCTGAAACTATTCTCTCAGAATCTGGAAAGCATGCCTCGTATTTTCTTTCAAAAAATGATAGCCATATACTATCACAAGGAGATGAATGAGAAGATGTTTGAGGTATCCTACACTTTTTATGCCTTCCCTTTTTCTTGCTTCTGTACTCATTCTCTTCCATTAATTGGTTTCTCTCCAGTGAAAATTATACCTTGGTACTTATCTTTTATTTCCCTGGAATAGTGCCTTTTGATAAGTGATTTTGTTCAATGGTAATGGAACAGTCAAACTATATGCTACAGGACTTTGGCAACTAAGAAGCATTGTGTGTGCGCTATTCCTCTTTCTTTTTTTTTTTTAACAAACTTAAGAAGCTAGCAATGAATTAATATAGTAGTCTAAGAAGGATTGTGGTAAAACCTAATGTACAAAGGAAGCAATGCAAACATAGAATTTCAGAGAAGTGGCTCTCAGAAAACAAATAAATGAAAGGAAGTTCACATTTCATCACTTGAACCATTGTGTGTTCTTATTTTGGTCTTGGTCTGTCTTCCCACAATGAGAAACACTTATTTTTCCATTTGAATGAAACCCTGGTTTAGTTTTTTGATAGAGGAGTCAACAATATCATATAGAAACTTAAATGTGCCTCGTGTTATCCCTTCTTTTAAGCCAATTTCTCAATACCGTCACAGCCTTCTTCACATACAAATACCTTGAGGTTGCTAAGACATATATAAGAGATAGTAGCAAGTTCGCTATATGTAGGGGAGTTTAGGGTGCTTAGGGAATGGGTAGTGAAGACTGAAGAAAGCAATTTGAGGTTGGTAACTGCCAAAAGAACTGTTTATATTGCAACAACTAAACTAGCTCAAATCTGATATATTGAAGTTACAGATTAAGCACAGAAATACAGGAAGGAAAATAGAACTAAGCCGAAAAGAGAGTATTTCATATAATAAACACGGCTTCAGTGAATGATTTCAGTAGAACCTGTACGTGTAAAATAGATTAAGCTTTTGATGTTTGTGTTCACACAGTGTGGTGTTCACAATTATTGTACTCTTCAATTGTGATTAACTATCACTTCCAGATGATAACTATATATCACGAGGGAATTCCCTGTATGCCTAGCCATCTTGAGGTTGCTATGGATGGAAAGTGAATACTTCACAACCATGTTGGATAAGTGGGTTGGTGCCTTCAAAATAAGTTAAGATTTGGCTTGCGAAAGTAAGTGCTATTCTAGGGCAACACACCAAGCTAGCATGGGGTTATTGGTACGAGTGTTGCACCAACAACCTTTTCGGGAAATAGGCTTGGTACCTTCCATCACGGGGGAAATTATTCTCCTAGAGTGAACTCTGGCATTAGGTCAATGCCAAAACTAGCGCAGGGCATGCTCACGGGCCTCAACAACCGTAAGAAAGACTTGTGAGCAAGCTTCTTTGTGAGAGTTTGAGTGTAGGTGGAGAAAGCCACCATACCACTGAATGTGTTTACATACTTTTGCTTCGACTGTTTTGGTTTGAGAAGGTATTGACAGCAGTTGGAAGTGTTCGGGATTCTCTTACTCTTGTATCAATTGACACTATATATTGGTAGGAAGCTTTTTTCTCTACATGAACCATCAATGTATAGTATTCTTAATTGAATTAATGTTCCATGTCTGTTTCATTGCTGATATCTAGATTTGTATTCATCTGCAGATATTCGCAGACATGGAAGAGCTTGGTATTAGGCCAACTGTGCCAGTAGTCAAAATGGTGGGAAATGTTTTTCAGAAACTGGGAATGTTGGACAAGTACCAGAAATTAAATAAGAAATATCCACCCCCAAAGTGGGAATATCGATACATAAAAGGAAAGAGGGTTAAAATAAGAACAAAAGATCTTGATAAATCTCACGATCATGATGTTGAAAGTAAGTCTGAAGAGGTAGATGAGTCTGAGTTCGACGAGAACTCACAAGATCAAGCAGATGAAGATTATGTAGAGCAAATCGAAGACGCTGAAGAGTGTGAACCTGGTGAAATATCAGTTGTATCTAGTGAAACAAGGGAATCCTCTATGTCAACTTAATGATTTGAATTCCTATAAAGTTATCATTCGTTCGACATTTATTGTTGTGATTCTTCTCGTGTGATGAATTTAACTGCTCATTGTCAAATGAACCAAGAGGAAAAACCAAAACTATTAGCTGCAATTTAAGTTAATCTGCCCCATAACTGCAATGTATTCAAGTGAAATAACCAAGTGAAGGGATTTTTATCCTACAAATATATCAAGAGATGAGTGTCGTAAGTAAGGATGATATAACCTGCCCCAAGTTCAGGCTGGTCCCTGGTTTGTTCATTTATTAACTCAAATTCGTTTTGATCTGCCCATTTAAAAGGTATATTATCAAAATTGCTCTATATTAACCTTGTCAAAATATTTTGTTAAAGAATAGTTTTAGTTTGATGAGTACAACAATAAACAGATGAAATTATTAGGTACTTAAACAAATTATAAGAAAACAAAAAGAGATCAACACTTGGAAAAATTTGTTTACTCATTTTAACCCAAGTAACTGTAATCCAACATTTATTAGTTCAGACCAATCTAATCGCCCAATTCAACCCAACGTGCCCAGTAGACACCCTTTGCAGCAGAAATGGGTGTGTGGCCGTAAAGGAGCAAATCGCTTTGAATCTATAACCCTCATCCCTATGCCAAGAAGAAGATTATCCAAGAAATGAGAATGGGAAAAAAATTGGCCCAAACCATGTTAAAATGTTAGGTAAAACTCTTAAATTAACTTTCTCAAATTGTGATCCATTCAGTGCCAAGAAGCCAACTCTAGAAAATGAATAGCGTTATTTCAGCAGATACTAAAATACAGACCCCATTATGCAAATCGGATTTGCCTTGGAACTTACTTTCTACCCTTTCTTCGAGCGGAGCCATTAGCAAAGCCCTTTCTATTAGAATTATTGTTTGGTTTGTCAGCCTCATCATCCTCGTCTTCATCCTTGTCCTCATCCTCATCCTCGCTATACTCGCTCTGATCACCTTCTTCGTCCTCTTCAATGTCATCTTCGTCTTCATCTTCAACGTCATTCTCATCCTGCACTCCCCCAGCCACATGACCACCTCGACTTCCAGCTCTGCTCCTTTTCAATACTTTTAGTTTTAAGTTTGTCTTTGTGTCGCAGCCAATCCATGCGTCACACATCAAATGACTGTTTAAACTGTAACTTCCTGCCTGTGGAGCTTGGATCTTGCCCAAGATCAGTCGGCACCCTCTCTTAACTTTCGCAACAGCATCTTTAACAGCGGCAGCAATCTCCTCCATATTTGCCCCCGATGCTTCCATTTTCGCTTCGGTTATTGTTGAAGCAGTTGTTATGGCTGCTGCTTCATCCATAAAGTTGATACTTTCAGAAAACCAGACATCATTTGAATTGGCATCTGCAAGTAAAAACCAGAAATTCTCTCCCTTGGGGAATGGATAGTATGGAGCATGTGGAAGAGCTGCGATCAAACCATTAGCACGTCTGACTGTCACCCATGCCTGCACAGTGACAATGTCCCCCTCTTGGATGCCTTCCTCGCCCTCAGTCTCGCATGTAACTTCAATTGTTGCACGAGGCATCAATTCTAGCACCTTCTCCACGTCTTGTACTTCAGCAGCGGATAGGCCAGCAACATCAGAAAGCAGCTCAGCACGTTCTTGAAGGGTCATGTCCAGGAGGTTCTGTAGTGTACGCACCTTCCATGGACAAAAAAAGAGTAAAGGTTATGACTATGATAAGAACCATGTCTGAATAATGATTAAACAATTATAGTGTGGTAATATGAACAGAAGAAAGAATGCTGCATGTACTCGCACGCAAACAACCACACTTTTCTAATAACTGTCTATAGCCAACTTCTAAAGGAACGTCTCTGATATGTCTGAATAGGAAAAGATGCTTACCTTCTTCGCTATCTTTGTGATGACTGCATCATTAAAATGTGGAAGCTGTAAAAGCGAAGCAACACCATCAGAGGATCCTGAACCTGCCTTTCTAGCACTAAGGGGAACGGCCTGCATCCACAACAGAGAACAAGATTCAATATTCTGAAAATCTGGAGCTTTTATCTTTAATGCAGATAATATGAGGTCGCACACGCCTTAAGGTACAATGAAAAAGAGGCATGTTGACGGTGACCAACCAACTAGGCCAGTTTGGTCCAGTAGAAACTCCAGGGGGATGGAACCGGCTCAAAGCCCCAAATTACTAGTTTTTACTAGGAGAGCCCTGGGTTTGTTTGTTGGTAACTTATTGTTCATAATTTTGAAGAATGTAAGACATTACATTGTAAAATGTAATCATTTACAAATCTTAAATTGGAACTGCAAAAAATATTAACGGTAGATGTAGCAAAATAAGCCCATGAAATCATAAACCGACCAACTCGACCAAATTTGAGCTGATTATTGACCCGTCCATTTCAGGCCACCAAAGTTGGGGCTGATATGTACCCCACATTAATCCATGAGAAATTGTCAAAATATTTTTAAAAAAGACATTTTTTTTATTTGGTATGTCATATATACTCAAAGAAAAATAATAATTTTATTAGGTACTAAGAAATTTATAAAAGAACAAAAAAAGCATTAAAAATTAGTAAGGCGGGTTGGGTTTTGACTCGCATTTCAACCCATTTCATCCAAAGTAACTTTTGAATGGATCAATAACCCACCCATTTAATAACTCAACCCTTCTTGACCTGCCCAAATTCAGCCCATTCAGCCCATTTGCCACCTCGAATTAACGTCAGAAGATTACAGAGAAGCTGATGATTATTCAAAGAATTCTTCAAATTGAAACCTCAAATATTATCGAAATGTAAGTTGCTTTTTATTACAAGCCCACCCGGTCCTGGTCCATTCCAATAGCTAGCCTAGCCCGGTCTGCACTGATTTTGGGAGACAATTGGGACCAGCCCAGCCTGCCTGGGACAGTTTTGGACCCCATTTTCTGGGCCTGTTAGGTCGGTGTCCTGGGCCACAACCAGACTCTGTTTCCAGGTCTAGTCAACATGGAAAATCTAATTTGCTCTCATGTGTATGGTAGAGATAGTAGGTTACCTCCCTTTAACCAAAACATAACTCCTCATGGATGTAAAGACTTTGCTAAATCAACCTAAACTTAAGCAATTGAATGACAAAACTATGCTTACAGTCACTTTAGTAGTAGTAAATAAGTCATTTGACATGATCACAGAGTATTGCTTAAACAGCACTAGATGAAAGACCTGAATTATGCACTGGGAGAGCTCGACGATTCCAATTGCAGGCCTTAGCCAACCATGTCCCTTAGCAGTGCGTGGCACAGTTGCCATCTGCATGAACAATAAAAAAGATGACCAACTCCAAGTCACAGTTGAAAAAGAGGGTAGATAAGAAACCAAAAGTTAAAGTTTAAAGTCAACTTATATTAGCCAACACATACTGAACAGCAGCAAATCATATTCATGTACAAAAAAAAAAAAAAGGGATGGCTGGTTGCATTAACATCAGACAATCTCAATCTCAAAGAAAAGTTGTTTTGACAAAATAAGTTCAAAACTACATCTATAAGATATCAACTAAATTAGCTTGAACACATAATACTGATTAAAAAAATCTTTCAAAGTTCCCACCTAACCACCATAAATATGCCAAGTAATGTGAAATACTGTTCTAATATCTTCCTTCTGCCCTCACAATTTACATTTTACTATGATGCAAATGAGAAGTAGATAAGGATTCTGGAATGTTGAAGATCAGAAAGGAGAATCTAAAGAATGCAAACTTGGTTAGGACAATTCTTCAAAACTTAATTGCTAAAAAGCTTATCAACCTAGACTGGCTTATGTATGTCAAACGCAGGTCAGTTTCCCGAGAATGTTACAGTTTGAGCTTGCCTTTTAATGTCTTACTCTATTTCCAGGCAATTTTATAGTTATCCTTTTATTTACTTTGGAGTGTTTGTTGTGGTTGTTCTATTTGGAAAATAAAAGGTGGTATGTTTATTAGCAAAAAAAACAAGAGAATTACTTCCATTTGGACCGCCTATTAGCTTTCCCACCAGTAACCTAGTACTTCCATAACAAATTCAACTCAAAGTACCAAAAGTCCATACGTGCCATCTGACGAATAATAATAGCATGAAACTTAAACTCTCAGATGTAAAACTGCATGACACTAAAAGCTTTTTTTTTTAAATAGAACTGCATGATACTAAAAGTAGCGCACAAATTTACCTTGATTAGCCCTTCGAGAAGGCGAGGCGTAAACTGCAGCACATGTTTGTAATCTTGCTGCAAGTTACTAGAGAAAGTGTCTGCTTTACGAAGTAAATGGGCTTGAATCAACAATTCGGCCTGAAAAAGAAAGGAAAATAAACCTACTACGAGAGATTTATGGTAAATACAAAATGCTTCAAGTATCATGATTCATGGCTATATCTCTTTTGAACTTCACCTTAACAATAGCAGGATGTTGTTTCCAAAATTTTGCTTGTTCCTGCCTGGCATTCTTACCATCCAGGTTCAGTTCACTTTTCACAAGTTTGAAGAGTTCCTGAAGAGGTTCATCATCAGCTCTTCGTACTGGAATATCCATGAACTCAGCTGCCTTAACGAATACATCCATAACTTTGCTGTCATTTCAAAAGTCACAAGTCATTTAAAAACAATCACATACATACTGAACACACTCAATATCAACCAAGGCAAAATGCTTAATTTTCAAAGATTGAGGAAGGAGTACATAATTAAAACATGTCAAATAGCCTCTCACCTTCCACACCTTTCTGTAGGATGTGATTTTAGTGTGTAAAGATCAAGATTGTTTAACAAAAAGGAAACAAGATAATTGGACAAGATTAAGGACAACAAAGAAAATATTTTGATCAAGAACAATAAGGAAATATTTTCTTTGGGCACAACTAGTTATCGTTGTGAATGAAAATAACTTTTTATCTAATGATGATGGTGACTTCTATATTATATAATTTGACAATGCGTCATTCCCAAGAGAAACAATAAAGGAACGTCAGGACCTATACTTGATCTTCAGGTAAAGAAAAAAAAAACTTTACTAATAAAGTCACACATGGGGCAGGGATCGTAACACAATGCTGGTTTAGATTGATTAGGAAGATGGGAGATGCACGCTAACAAAAATTCTTTGCTTTCAAGAAACATGACTATAGCATTGCTTCACAAGACAAAAATTCAATCCTAGGAAGTCCTATGGACAGATACCTCAATTAGAGAACAAATGAATATGAGTTGCAAAGACATTTGCCTTGAACAATGTTGTAAGGCTAACAGACAATTGCTTGTGTAATATTAACCTTTTTCTGAAAGGAACTATAGCAGCCCTAAACATGCCCTTCAAGATACCAAAAGATATATCTCCAGAACTCAAAATGTTGTAATTATTAGTTTATTTATCCTTTTGATATGGTGTTGGGGCCCTTCCGTGCACTTCAACTAATTTCACAGGGTACCTGCTACCTCCCAGTCTCCCACCAATACATGTACTTGGTAACCGTAACTCTATCCAACTTTGACACAATTAATAAAATAAATAATTAAATTTCTGACTGAATGCTCACATAATCTTATCTAGAGGAACCATAGAAGCTATAAGCAATTACAAATAGCTGATCTACATTGGTTAAGCACATGTAGCATGGAGGGCAGTAAAGAAATAGATATTTAAATATCATGGACAAAATCTACACACGACTCACGAGGCAGTTAGTTAAGGATTTATACTGATTTCTGGATTCACCAGAAGCTACAGAGGAAAAATGAAAACGGATGACATCTAACACTTGCAGAACTGAAAAAGAGCAGTCCCCCCACCATCCTTATCGAAAATAGGATTAGTTCTATCTGGTACTTGATTTGCCAAGGGATAACTAGGAGCTCTCAACCAGTGGTTTTCTCCAACAAAGAGCTACTATTTCTTTTTCGGCAGAGGATGTATAAATTCAAAAGGAAGTTTTTGTTTAAGACAAATTCTAAGAGAGTTAATTTGATCAAGTTAGTATTACTTCTTCGGTTAATGCACCATCATATTTTTACAGGAGACTTCACAACGGAACGTGTCAAATGTAAATTTATGTACTGAACAATGACAGAGCATATGTGTAGCAAAATATTTTTACCTTGGAGCCAAGGAGGGCTTCACTAATTCAAAGTAAGTGACAAGAGTTTCACGCCTGACATTATTTCCCCCATACTTTGATGCTCTTGATAGATAAACAACACCAAACGCCATTGGCAATAGTATAAAACCTCCAAGAATCCAAAGTAATAATATACCACCAGAAGAGCCATTAAAATCAAGCAAAAACTGAGGAAGTGCTATTCCCATTTGAAAACCCTACAGCAGGACGTAATATTGTTAGTATCTATGTACGGATTTCAAGGCACTGTACATATTTCTCTCATTCCATAGATAAGGTGACTTGTATAATTTTATTACTAGATAAGAATCAGCACCTGTCTGCCATCTGGATGTCCATATTTCTCAAAATTCTCCCTTGAGACCGGATCTGTCAAGGCCTGGTAAGCTTTGGAAATATACTCCACAAAATACTTATGAGCAGCTGAAAATCAAGAAGAAAGATTAATATAACTGGTAAGCAGACATCATAATACAGAATGCCCGAGTCTTGATCAATTTCAGTTTCTTTTTCCCCCCTTTTCTTTCTTCTTTTTTAATCTCTCTCTGTTTCTCTTTTTGAAAGAGAGAGAGAGATTTTCATCATTAGAGGTAAAGTGACACATAAACTGCATCCCAATAACACCTCTCACCTGGGTCAGGGTTTTTGTCTGGGTGGTATTGTATTGAAAGTCTCCTATATGCTTTCTTTATTGCAGATTCGGTAACTCCTGGTGCCAGCCCAAGAATACTGAACGGATCAAAAGCTTCAATCTGATTTCAAAGAAAAAGATCCAATGTCAGCCAGACCTTTACTTGCAACATATATTGGCTCCTTTTTTTTTCCCCAATTCTTTCGGCTGGGTGAGGGGAGGAGGAATTACAAAACATGTTTTCCTAACCAAGGGCATAGTGAAGAGGGTTCAATTTAATTCCTTTTGGCAACACATTATACTGTGCAAATAGAGTTAAAACTGTTTTTTTGTATATATATATACATGTTTTCGAATCACCTTGACATAAAAGGAGGCTTCTATTATAGTGGAAAAGGAGGTTTAAAATTTACTTTTAAGTCACAAATTCAAACCCCATGAGTGGGAATCTAGCATTTTATTGAATCTCCTTATCTAAGTTCCACGCTCTGCATCTGTTCCTAACACCAATATGCAAGGAGAAAAATCTAGGATAACCTATCAATGTCATTTAGAGAACTGAAGTAATTGTAGCATGGTTGAATTTCACCTCACGACTACTTTGTTTGATGCTATAAACAAGGAAAAACACAATGAGCCAAAGCAACAGCACGGTAAAGTTGCTACATGTTGAAAACTTAGAGATCTGCACGAGGAAATTCAAAGATTAGAAAACAGGATATTGGGACGCAAGACCAATTACATAACTCCAACATAAAATTGTATGCAGATGCTTGGTTGATAGCTCACCCTTCGAAAAATGGATTTGCGATATTTTCCTGATAGAGAGCAAACTGAACAAGCACAGTGAATACTCTTTTCCTTCTTTGAAGCAACACGAAGCAATTTAAGTATTGTATAGGGTACTAAAGGCAGGGCAATTATTGACAATATAAAAATTGGGAACAAGGCACTATTTTCTCCAGTGTCAGCCATGAGAACTTCTCCACAGATAGTCCGCAGATGCTATAGCCTGCAAACAGAAGTGATAGTAAGCAAATTGATTAGGACTGCACCAAACGGGGATAGCAGCCTTAATTCCAATAATGACAGCTAACTATACTGCACTATTTAAAGAACCCTGATTGGCTTTTAAAGACAAGTCATTTAGTATTGGAATGAAAGTGGAATGGACATAGATAGTTTCATACTAAATCACATGTGATTGATTCTATACTGTACCAGCTCCTAACCACAAACAGGCAAATTATAAGGAAAACAACTGAAATTATCAGCAAAATTCCGCTCAATCAACTTATCCCTTCATACATATAACCTGTGAAACCAATGTATGAACCTCAATACCACAGAAACATAAGTAAACTAATATCCTAACAATAATCTCTGAAATGAGTAAACTCAAAAACATTGGGGCAAATCATCAAAAATGGGAGATTCAGATTGGCAAGCCTAAGTCCCATAAAAAAAGGACAAATCAAAGTTATTCATTTTCTCAGAAAACAGCAAAACCCATAGAAAGACTCTCATTTGACGCACCCCCAATAAAACAAATAGCAGGATTAGGTCAAAAGGTGAAAACCCATTTGAATTCAAACAAAATCTTCCCCATATAAGTAAAAATCAAGAAAATCCAAGATTTGCATAAAAACGAAACAGGAGAATGAGGGGAAAACTTGCCTCTATGTAAGTGATGGATTCTTCAACTTGCAAAATCAGCTATGAAGAATATTGAAATTGGATTGAGGGACTACGACTGGTAACCCGAAACGTAAGCCCCCAAAGATTTTATTTTTCTCGCAGACCGTTTACTTTGTAGCTTGCAATTGAAAATTGTGGGTTTTGTAAGGATTTGACATTGGGGAAAATATAAAGTAATGTTTGGAGTAGTACTTAACACATTTTTATAATCTTTTTCATTTGGACTGTGCCATGAAGAGGGCAAAATTGTACGAAAAAACTTATATTTTTCGTCTATTTTAACACAAGGAACATGCGTGACTTTCTGGATTTTGGCGCCCAAGCTTTATTTATTATACTCCCTCCGTTTCAAAAAGAATAATTCCTTTCTATGTTTCAAAAAAAATGACCTCTTTCTTTTTTTTAGTAACAACTTTCCACGTGGATCAAAGAACAATTTTGTACATTTGACCTAACTTTAATTTAGGACCACAAGATTCAAAAGTCTTTCTTTATACTTTTAAATTCCGTATCAAGTCAAACTAGATCATTTTTTGTAAAATGGAGGTAATACTTTTTTTGTCTATTTATTAATTACTATTGCTATGGAAATGTATAAATCTTTTACTTTTACTCTTCTCTTTCTTTTCTGGAAAAACTATATAAATGAATCACAAACTCAAAATAACTACATGTTTGTATTTAAATTTAAAATAATTTAAGAAATATTCATTCTTTTATAAATAATTATAGATCATACCTTCCTTTATTAAGGCGGATGATTTTCGCTTAACTGACACTAAATCAGTATCATAGTGCGTATTAGTATCATTAAGGTTTCTTATTCAAAATTACTCATTAGTCAATTATATTGTAAGAGTACATGTATATTGTTGTGATATCATTGAGATTTTTATTTAGAAATTATTAGTTAGTCAATAACACTATAAGAGGATATGTATATTGTTGTGGTATCATTAAGGTTTCTTCTTCAGAAATTATTTATTAGTCAATGGTGTGTGTATGTACATATATGATATAATTAAGATTTCTGGTTGAGAAATTACCCATTAGTAATTATACTATAAGACTATTATAATGAGTATAATATAGTATCATTGAATAATAAATAATTTCTTAACAAGAAACTTCAATGATGCTAATACAATATATATATATATATATATATATATATACTGATTAGTATCAATTAAGAGAAATTATCGGCCTTAATAATATCAATACAATATATGATACTTATTTAGTATCAGTAAACCGAAATTAATTGAAAGAATATATAGTGTAATTATTTAGTCACATATGAATGTGAAGAGATATATGTTAGAAATTATTTTACTTTATCGGGGTATTTGTTTGGTTTCCACTTCTTCTTTTTTCCAGGTTTGCAGCTATTTGAAGATGTCAATTCTATTATTTTATGAAAATTTACCTAAATTTCACTACTTTATAAGATAATTACTTAGATGTACTTAAGTATACAATATTACGTATCTTATCAGACTTTGGTCCGTCCAGATACGTTTAGATACATGTATTTTGGGATACATAGGTCAAATTTAGTCATAATTTGTTCTAGATACATTGAATTCAAGTGGATTCGCAAATATTTAGGATACATATCAAGTATCGCCCGCTTTCCTTGCCTCTCCCCCATATCGTACGCCACTATCCTATGTATTTTGTATCTCAAATACATGATGTGAATCACATCAGATACATACACGTGTATCTAGTGTGATTCGCATGTATCTAGGATAACAGATCTCGTTCGGTTCTCTCTCTTTTCTAGTATATCTGGTAGCAAAAATACATGTATAAAAGTGGATTTTTTCTCAATATATTGGAAGATACGTAATATTTTTGAAGTATAGATAATGCTAGTATATATGGTAGTGAAGTATGTCTAATTATGTAGTTTCTCCTTATTTAATTCCCATTATAAAACAACGTATATAAATGTATACACATCTTTGATACATAATTTTTATATTTAGAGATATGATATTGATACATTACATACGCATGGTGATTTTATTGTCAATAATTTTTATTGCCAGTACCGTCTATGTAAGAAAATCATTTTTTTAGTTCGTTTAAAAGAAATACTTTCTCCGTTTCAAAATGAATGACATTATTTCTTTTTTAGTCTGTTTCAAAAAGAATGACCCCTTTTCTTTTTTGGCAATACTTTAACTTTAACTTTCCACGTGGCATGTTTAAGACCACAAGATTAAAGGGCAATTTGGTACATTTTACATAACTTTAATTTAGAATCACAAGATTAAAAAATCTTCTTTCTTTTCTTAAACTCTGTTTCAAGTCAAACTAGGCCATCCTTTTTAAAACGGGGAGTATTTTTTTCCATTGGCTGACCTATCGGACACTAAACTTTGCCACATCTACGGGATTGCCAATATTAAGCATGGCAAATCATGAGCTTACTCTTTAGCTTATATTATGAGTTATGACCTTACCACTTATGCATCCCCCCACCCACCCCAAACCCTTTTATTTTCTATGTACCTAGTACTTAAGTAAATAGGTGCCTGTACCATTACATAAAAATAATTTTTAGCGGCAATTAGCAGTACTCTTTGTATATGTCCCTTAAGTCTTTAGTGACATTACATCTAATGACACTTAATTAATGTCGGTAAAGACTGTGTCTATTTATTGCCGCTAAATGTTATTATTATTGTAGTGTACCCTGATGTTATTCTTAATTTCCAGCTATGTACTATCGTCTTATATATAATAAAAGAAAGTATAATTTACATAAAGCCATAATGTAAAACTTAAATTACCTTCTATTCCTATTTTTTTTTAATTACACAAATCTCATGTGTTTTAGACATTTTGGATACATAATCTAGGATCCGGATACATTATTGCTGATACATTATGTATCGAAATCTATTGCACTTATTAAGGGGAATAAAAGACTTAAGGGGGAAAAAAATTGAAAATCAATTAAGATCTCATGAATTGCGCTATTCCATTCCAAATTATTGTCAAGAATTCAATCATATAGTGTAACAAACCAAAAAATTCAAAAATTAAATTTCTTATGCTTGTTCATCGTTCTCTCTGGTTCACAAATTTTTTTGTTGAAATTTTGAATAAGCGATGTGAGTTATGAAGGATACAAAAGTGATGGAATTGTTGTTGGACAAACAATCTCTTTTGTGAATCTTCAAGTTCGTCGAATATCCTTTCAATTTTGATTCAAGATTGTTGAAAAAATTGAGATTCAAAATTCTTCTCCCAGTTCATTGAAGACCCTTTCAGTTTTGATTCAAAATTGTTGAAAATTTTGAGTTGCAAAATTATTCTCCTAGTTCATTGAAGAAGATCCTTTCAATCTTAATTCAAAATTATCGAAATTTTTGAGAAGATGCATCATGAAGATCCTTCCAATTTAAATTGATAAGTGTTGTATTTCTACTAGATATGTTAAATAAGAAAGTGTTGCCCATAAGATTTTAGGTTTGAGATCGATACATTATTGTTTGGCAATTGTTATCTATCAGATATATTTAGTATAAATTCAAATTTATGTATCATAACTAAAAAATAGTGCATGATACATTATTGTTTATGTATCTTATTTTGTTTGAGAAATACTATATTTTAAAATTAAAAAAATACATTATACATGTAATTGTTCCAAAATAGCTTCTTTTTTGTGTGTGATACATAACACAAAGTTTATGTATCAAGTACATTTATATTGAACAAGATAAACACTAATTGAAGATTCAACAACATTAGAGTTATGTATCAATACCTTAATTATGAACATTATACATCGCATAAAACAAAGGTTATTGTAGTAGTGATGTATCATATCAATGATAACACTAACAAAGACTGATTTAAGACTCAAAATAAAATGTGATACATTAAAAACCTGTATCTTGATAGTGATGGCCGTGCAATGGCACATTCAACTTTCTTCTTCTTTTTTTTTGGACGTTTTTCAATAGTAAATACATCAAAAAAAAAAATATTTTTCAAGAAAAAAAATTCAACGACAATATGATTAACTAAAATTGCAAAGGTTCAAAAAGATTTCAATGGGGACAGGGGGCGGAGGTAATTTTTTTTTTATTTTCTAAGATGAAATTTTTTAAAACTAATAATAAAATAATTCAGAAATTGAAGTGATGGAAGAATCATTAATTGAAAGTAGAAAAGATTTGAAATTCAAAAATAGATTAATTGATGTAATTATGGAGAGATTTGCGGCGTGAAAAAGGAAGAATAATCATGGATATGAGATTTCAAATTAATGTATGCGAAAAAGGAGATGATGGGAGGAAAACAAGGGATTTTTAATATTTTTTGAAATGATAGAGAAAATAAGAAAAAATGATAATAAATAATGTATAGTTAAAAGTAATTTTTCCAAAGCATGTTCTAGCAATATATATAAATTATACTTTTAAAAATTTTTCAATAACGGTCTTCTTTACTTTTAATAAATTTTATATATGTTAAGTTAAAATCAATTTACAGAAAAGGGTCAAATATATTACAAAAGGACTGTTTTTTTACAATTTATAATTTTATATATACATCAAATCATCATTTAATACAAAATATATGTCTTTTATAAGCCTTTTGATATCTCATTTCTGTATTTCTGAATTACGTACAATTTTGCTTTTTTGAGTATCAAAAGTTTAGGCCATTTGGTATGGCGCTTCTGAATTTTTGCAATTTGATCAATATACTAGGAATTTGAAGCCTAAAGGGTGAAAAAATTAACAAAAATTTTAAAACGGCATATGATTTTTTTTAATCAAAACAGTAAAATCGCCGGCGGACAAAGTCGCTACTTCCCCAGCGATTTTACCGTTTTGATTAAAAAAAAAAATTCATATATCGTTTTGGAATTTTTGTTAATATTTTTCACCCTTTAGGCTCCGGACTCAATATACTAGTGTAAGTTAAAAACTAGGAATTTTGGCATCTTACTAATCTTGATGGACTAAGTTACTTGGTATCTATTTTTGATAAAAAGGTAGCTGATATTCTGTGAAATTAGTCGATTTACGTAAAAGCTGATACATATATACACTTGATCGATATTTTAGATTTTTCACACATTAAATTAATATGATGTCTGTTATTTTGCACTCTCATGCACCAAACATTATTTTAAATCATTTGGATTATAAAAAAGCTAAGTACATGGTTAATTAAGACCAAATTGTTTAATTTGGGTTACTGATTATTAAAAAGAAGAACTTTAAGTAAACATGCAAACATTAGGACAAGGCATAGTTTAAGGGTGAATTAAAAAAAAAAATGCATCAAGTTTAGACTAAGGTTTCTTAATTTTTTTACTTTTTTTACAAAGTTATAGATTTACGTGATCGAAACAATACGAGTACACATGCAAGCATTATACACGTACATACATATTCATGCTGATATGTACCAAAAAAAATAAAAAAAATCACTCCGATTAAATAATTATTACACCAAACATATATGTCAAACTGTGTAATTAGTAATTACACTTATTTATAATTACATTCATATTCATTCACAAGATTATCTTTCAAGCAGACATTTATTTTATACTATACAACTTTTTGAACACCTTTAATACTATACAACACAACTTATTAAACCATATTTTAGAAACTTGCACACAACAATAATCCAAAAGCCAAATAAAACACAAAAAAAGAAAACTATAGTAGTAAAAGACAACACATATACGTCCTTGTTTATTGTGATACAAGCAAACAAAGAGCATCACCAATTAAAGCTGATAGACTCAAAGTGTAGGTTTTTTGCCAAGCCAGAAGCACATATTTTGGCAACCTCATGTCTCATGCTCTTTGGCCTACAAACTACAACTCCAACATCTGATGCTTTAACATCAAAAAGTATTCCTGTCATGCAATTCAAATATATAAAAAGTTCCTCTTGTGTGATAAATTATGAATGATGAAAAGGATATGATCATGCTTAATACCTTTCGTCGAAAAATTATTTTATGTTTACACTTATACTATGCCAAGAAGAATAAACTTACTTTTTAGGTCAGGTCTAGCACCATAATGCACCTTAGTAGCTTGTACAATTGACTGATGAGGAAGGCTTTCCAGCTCCCTTTCGGTACCACATAAATTACCAACAGGTGAATTTGTAGGATTAGTAGGAATTTCCACATTCTGAATTTGTTTCCTTTCAATTTCATGCTCCCTTTTTTGCCACATAAAAATAACACTGGTGCCAATAAATATCGAAGCACAAGCCAAAAACATATCCCAAATGATTTTCGCGCTGTAATGATACAATTTTCCATCGTGTTCAATTGGATATATGGGGTAACGCGTAACGAGGCCTAACAAAAGGAGAAACATGAAGAATGAAGAAGTAATTATCGCGCCAAGCCAGAGCCAACTGCTTTTACCGAGTGCTGCTGAAATAGGAGTGTCTTTCGGATTTTGTTTGAATAGTACTATTAGTTGTTGTTTCGACTTGGAAGGTAATTCAAGGCTGTAATTATGATCGTGTTGTTGTGGTTCGTTTTCTCTAGTGATATAAGCTTCGATTTGGTATTCTAAGTTGGAGATATCGAAAGGAGTTGTGGTGATAGGGAGCAAGAGATCAAGCATTGTGAGATCGGATGTGTTCTTGAAGGATGTAATTAGGATGACTTTTGGTACTTTTATGTTTGGTTGAAGTGTACTTCTGTAAATAAGCTCTCGAAAAATCGAAATCATTGGAGCAATTCCGCTTCCCCCACTGACCATCACCAAGCACTCTCGACTGAAATATATATTCCACGTTATAATTAAATCTTTGAATATCTTAAAAAAAAAATTTAAAATATCGCATAAATTAAGACAGAAGAAATAGTAATTACCTTAAGAAATGAGATGATGAAGGTCCATAAGGTCCCTCTGTTGATATTTGTAAACGATCAGGAGAAGAAGAAAGTTGTTTTTCTAACTTTTGGCTCCAACTCCCAACGCTTTTAATTACAACACTCAATTTATCTGTCTCCAAATTACTGCTTGAAACAATAGTAAATGGATGCCATTGCAACTTGGATACACTCGGTACATTCACAAACAATATGCTTGTAGGGTTGTACGTTAATCCTGTTAATAATTAAAGTTAAATAAATAGTACATTAACAATAAATCTAGCTAGCATATATGTACTACAGTACTACTTCTATTTCAACATAAGTACGTACGTACATCTTAGATCCATTAAAAAATTACATACATACATGCATCCTTCATTAGCATTAAATGAGGAATATATAATTTACCTGGATTCTTGGAAAAGGTGAGTTCGAAAGTGTTACAAGGTAAAAGTCGTGAAGAAATTAATCTAGCACTTCTTTTAGACTGTAAAAATCTCAAGTATCGATCGATGAGGAAAAGAAAAATCCCAGGTAGGACCATGCATGTGTAGGCAGGTCCAACATGCAAAAGATAGAAGAACATGTAGATAGTATATAGTTGATGTGTGTAGAAGAATAAATCGAACATCTTTCTCCTTATCTTGTACAAACTTGTAACCCACATTGCTATTGCAACCAAAGTCGCTATTTCTCCAGCTACGTTTGATACATACGTACTGCTCCATTCTATCATCTGCAAAATATTAGTATGTATATTTATTAATTAACCATATTATGTGTGACATTAATTAAATAGCTTGTTTCGGTTAAACATGTACTATTAAAGGTAACATGTTCGGACTCGAGTGTGAGGATTTAAAGGTTTGATCCTTTTGATCTAAATTTCATAATTTGGGGGTGTGGAAATTCAGGTATGGATACATGTGCACGAATTCGACAAAAAATAATTCAAATATCTACAAATAACATTGTATTCTAAATTATGAGACATTATGTGGAAAATGATCACAAGATGTTTCGAGGAGAAAATATTGAGCACCAAGAGAATGCTAGAACAAGACAATATATTAGAAAAAGAACTAACATAGAAATTTCTATACGCAAGGTATTCTATTTTCTTCATTTTCATCTTAGCTTTTGTTTTGTTTATAGAAATCATTGTATCGATCTAGAATTTCTCCAATCGATTCTGATTAAAGTATTCAAAATTGGTTGACCATATCCAGTACAGATCCTACCATCCCACCCACATGGGTGGGGCACCAAGAATGAAAAGTCTGAGCAACTTAGCTTTAGTATGTGATGTTATTTTATGTGTATAATTTGATAATTTTTTTTCTTTGAATATGTATACATAATCCAAATCGAAAATAATGAATTCAGATGACCTAATGTAAGTTAATTACCTCTATCATCTGATTAGACATGGCATAGTATATGACAAATTCAGCACTATGAAGTAGGGCAAGGGCCATAGAGAGATGGCCTAGCCATATATGATATTTGATGCTTGATTCTGAAGTTAACCCCATAACCGGCAAAATTGACGACAATCGAGTCACTGGGAAAAACAAAAACGCATAACAAATATTCCCAAGGTACCCAAGCCTCAACGATACACTTCGAAATTTCGTCCACCTATAAATAATTAACCCAATAATCCAATATCGATCTATATTTAATTACTCGTAACTATTTTAACTATTGATGGATGGATGAGTACTTACACTTTTTCGGTAGGACTGTGCATATGGAGATGACTATTAAAACTGATATAGATGTAGTTGGCTAAAGACCAAATTAGAAGGGCTATAAACATAACAGCAAATGAAAGTTCAACGGCGTTTACAATTCCCAGAGGTTCCATTACAACCACTTTCCGTTTCAATGAACCGAAATATTCCCGCCCTTTATTAGTAGTACTACTGCAGTACAACAATAATACATTAAGTAAACTATCGAAGATGAAATTATATAATTGTGTAATTAATTATATATATAACCTGTGATTAGAAGTTGACTTGTTGAAAAGATGAAGATAAACACAGCTCACAGCAGCAATCAACATTATGAGAAATGTAAATAAAAGAAGATTTATCCCTGTAAATTAAGACACAATTAGTGAAATTTTTATTAGCGAAATTAATATAAGCTACAAGGTCAATAAGCCATTTGTTCTCCAAAGAGCTTTTTAGGGTTAGGGCACAATTTAGATCCACGAGAATTCAATACACAATTTATAAGCGATTCATTTGGAAATCAAACACCGAAGTAAAAACCGATATAATTACTACCTTGTTCCCTGAAATATGTAGAATTAAGCTTGATTTTGAGTTGTGGAGTCCATGAATTTCTGTAAGTTGGTGTAGGTAACATAACCCAAATGAAAAGCCATCCAACAAACACCAACACCATGAAACTATACAAAACAACTCTACTTCCCATTTTTGCAAAAGATCTTTTTTGCTTTGAAATTTAATTATATGAATAGAAGATCATGTTATCTATCTATATATTATATAGAAGAATGTGTTCAAGTGGAACATCATGTTTCATGCTTTTAGGTTTACCTATTGTGATTGATGTAAGCTACAAATTATCCCTTGCGTAGACTTCTCAAGTGGCACTATATTTCTCTAGTTTTTAAAGGTAATTACTTCACCATTCCTAAATATTTGTCGTCCTTACTAAAAATAAATGGTCAATAATAGTTACTCTCTCTGTCTCATTTTATGTGACAATAATTGATAATTTAAAATGTTAAAAGGATCTATGAAAAACTTACGGTCAAAGATAGACTTGTTTGAATCTTGAAATGCAAAAAGTGTCACATAAAATGGGACGGAGGGAGTATTAATTTAGAAGATCAAGACATAATTAGTTAAACATAGAGACGTAATTATTCTCTAGTTAAAAAACTTCTTAAGAAATTGTAGAAAATAAAACATGACAAGTAATTAGAAACGGAGCAAGTAGCCGGTGTGATTATTATTCTACATTTGCCTTTGAACAAACGGGAAGAGCCAATTTACCGCTTTTGACAAGGTAAGAAAAAGAGTGTAGGTTGAAAATTAAAGATCCCTCTTGGTGTTAAAATATTACTAGAAATATTATAAAATGATTAATTTCCTTCTAGGTTTAGCATTTACATTAATGATGGAATATATATATAGGCTGAACTCTTCTTAAAGATTGTTATCTTGTTAACAATCTTCCTTTTGTTACACTAAGATAAGGTCCATGTCTCCTCCTTTAGAATGCCTTCCATGTCTAAGGTTGAGGACGAGGGCATGAAAGGCCCAAAATGATACTACAAAATATGAAATTAGCTATGAAATTTATCGGTAATTCAACATAGCAAATATTCGCTAAATAGCTCATAGCTAATTGGACTTTCATATAATTTGTTGCTAGCTAATTCGTAGTTAAATGAAATTAGCATGGGATTTTATCTGTTTAGCTATGAAATTTTGTCCGCACAAGGAATCAAATCTAAAGAAACAGCTAACACCGCGCATAATACAAAATGAGTTAAGCTTGAAGGGAGTTAATTAGGGCAATCGTAAGAGGAAAGTGGAGTCAAATGGGATATGAATGGATATCTTTCAAACAAACTACGTTCACTTTTAATTGTCGTAGTTTCTCTTTTTTAGAGTCAAATCAGAAAAAATTTGACTAACATTTTACGATATATTTATTAATCATATTGATATACAAATAATTGTAATTTATAGTACTTTTAGTATAGTTTCTGAACATCTATATTTTTTGTTTAAAATATCAAATTAATGTAATTTGAGTTAACTTTAAAAAATTAGTCAAATTTTTTTTCGATAAGCACAACATGACAAATAATAATGGAGAGAGAAAGTAATAGTTACCAAAGAGCAAACTAACCTAATATAATTGGGAAGGGAACCAATGGAACAAAAAAAGGCCAAATACAAGGTGCAAGGTACAATAATCCACTACTAGAAACTATGAAATTAACTACGAAATTTATTGTTAATCTGTCGCTAAAAAACTTCTACCTAATTAAATTTTCTTAAAATTTATCGCTAAATGGAGTTAGCATGAAAGTTTTATTGTAAAGCTATAAAATTTTATTTGTCACTAATTTCTTATTTTCTAGTAATCAATGGAATAGGTCCTACTGGACGCAAACTCAAGGAAGGCCACTGAAGATGCCATGAGGAAAACAATACACAGAACGTATATATTTTCTTTCACTATAACAAAAATGATCATTAGCGGCATTTAATTCTTAATTGTCTCTAAATATGTATTTTTAATGGCAATTGTCACTCTTTGTATATGTTCCTAAAGCTTTTAGTGACATTGGTTCTAATGGCACTTAACTAATGCCGGTAAAGACTTTAGCACTCTTTATTAATGTCAATATTTAATGCCGTTAAAAATTGTTTTTGTTATAGTGTTTTCTAGTTCAAGAATATTTACTTTTGCCTTTAGGTTAATTAGATCTAAATAATGATAGAATATTCTACATTAATGGTAATCTATTTTGCCTTTTCATTTCTTTCTCTTTACTTCACTATATATGCATAATAATACTATATAATAATCAATTTGGTGATAATATATATTCTCTTCTTTTCGACAAGGCAATTTATAAATTACATACGTAAACGATTTTGTTTTATCACTCTCTTTGTTTTGTCACTTGAATCGGTTTATTAATTAAACGCACGTGTAGACTATACCAAATTAAAAATGATTTTTATTAGAGGCAAGTAATTAATCGTAATATTTTAATTGTCGTTAAATATATTTTTTTAGATAATTACTAATGACAATTACATTTTAACACTCTTTATAAATATCGTTAAAATTTATAGTGACATTGGATTTAATGACATTAACATATGCCGATAAAAATTTTGACACTCTTTATTAATATGTATATGTATTACTGCAAAACTTGTTGGAAAATTAGAAGTTCTGAAGGAAGGTCCCAAGATGCTCAAATTTTCAAAATGGTTTATTCAGAATGTATTCATGCAGTCTGGTTGAAGAGAAACCCAAGGACCTTTGAAGACAACAAACTATTATAGTTTTGCTATATATGGCTTTGTAATTAGTAAAATGTTAGTTAAAAAAAAAAGAATTTAAGATATAGATATGATAAGTGTAAGAAAATTTTATACTATCAAGTCGATTTTATTTGTTGTACCTCATGCAATTTGTTTTATTTTAATTTAAATATTACAAATTTCATAGCTTAGATCGAAGTTCTCCTGGAAATATACTTTTAGGGACCTGATAAAAGTAATTTTACTTTGAAATTTAAAAATAAAAGTTTATAAAATATGTAACACATAATAATTAATTGATAAATATGTCGATAAAAAATAAGTATAAAATATCTTGCATTCATTAGATAATGCAAATACCGGGGTGAGTACATTTTATCACCAAAAATTTCATAAGAATTATGAGTCAAAAGTGCATAGTAATTAGTTGGGTTTATTATTATTAGTATCTTATTTTTAATTCATGTATAATTAAATATTATGGTATGTATAATTAATAAATAAAAATTCATAGTATAATACAAGAGATTTTAATGTAATACATGCTACTTTTAATATACAATTGTCTGTCAAAACTTTTTTCACATCTTTTTTACCAGATTTATAGAAAATATTTTTTTGCAACCAAATATTATTATTTCGTTTAGAAATTATGCAATACATGTTATTTTAATACGCCAAATTAAACAATGCATAAAAAATAATCATATTATAACTAATTTTATCATTATTAACGTCATCAATCATCATTATGAATACATCATACTCAACATTATTCTTATGCACCCTATCAAACAACTCTCATCCGACACCCGCGAATGAATTAATATTATTTTCTTGACAACTTACTAAGTACTAATCCTAGGTTGGAATAATTGAGTTGACAAAATGGATAGGAAATAGGAAGGATGCATTGATATTTTAAAGACCTATAGATGATTTAATTAAGATATCCTCTACTATATACTCCCTCCGTTTTAAAAAGAATGGTCTCCTTTCTTTTTTAGTATTTTTTAAAAAGAATGACCTTTTTCTTTTTTTGGTAACAACTTTCCACGTGCCATGTTTAAGGCCACAAGATCAAAGGACAATTTTGTACATTTAACTTAACTTTAATTTAGGACCACAAGATTTAAAAGTTTTTTTTATACTCTTAAACTCCGTACCAAGTCAAACTAGGTCATTCTTTGCGAAACGAAAGGAGTATAAAGTAATTGGAGAATGAAAAATTCCAAAATTTCATATGGTACTACTAGCATTGCAAGTACAGTTGACATAAAATTGCAGTACACAAAGCTTAGTAGTACAATCAAGGATCGACAATCTTAATAGCATGCCAAGTTTTTGGGAGATCAAAAATATTTATTTAAAAAATATAAAAATGTTTGATCAAACTTTAGTTTTAAAAGAATAAGTGTTTGTGTGGAGCAACAATAGTCATTTTTTCAATAGCTAAAAACATAGTTTTTCTCCAAAAGTATTATTTTGAAAATACACTTCTTGTGATCAATTTTATTTTTATTTATAAAAAAGGAACACTTTTCAAAATAATTTAATTTTAGAAATTTAGACTATTAGGCTGTATAACTTATAAGTTTTCCCTGTTAAACTACATATCATATCACAAAAAACTTAAATGGCTAGAGAAATTACACTTAAAGTCTTAAATTATTTATTTTATATATAACATATCACCATACATATGGTGGATCTCATTCTTTTCAAACAAGCAAAAATAATATCGATGGACAGATAAAAATGAATTATAAGATGAGAATTAAAAAGAGGCTATCGATTAACTAATTACAATATCAACACTACAATCCTTTGATACAATTAAAATACGTATTGAGCTTGTTTTAATGAAACAATGTATACAAAACCTTGATGTAGTAAAAAGATAATTGAGCTATTGTCATGGTCTACCATGTAAAACGGATTTTTTTTAATAATAGAGTTCAAATAAAATTCTTTATCAACTTGGTTTGAGAATATTGTTATCATTATTATTGTTTACAAAACTAGGATGTACAAAACCGAAACATAAATCGAACCAATTATTGCAAATGGAGTCAAACCGAAAAAAACTCGACTAGTAGTTAGGTTTGACTTGGTTTGGTGTTAGGAAAAAAAACCCGACTATATTTGGGTTGGGTTGGTTTCAACTAAAAAAAAATCAAACCGACATTATATATATAATTTTAAAATTCAATTTTATACGTAAAAATATTTATTTTGATATAATTTTTAAATATCTCTTATACTTTTTCATAGTTTTTATCTTTTAATATATTTATTTCATGTTTGAAAGTTAGAATTCTTAATGATCTAATAAAGATTTTAGTCCATACATGTTGGTAATTATAATAAAGTTTCAATAAAATCAATTTAATACTAATGCAAAAAGAAAATCAATTCAAAACTAAGAATGACAATAATATTGAATATTTATTTTTTAGTTTTACATAGATTTAGACAATTAAAATACATGATCTAATTTTACTTTCTTTTAATATTTAGTCATATAACTAATACTTACTAAACTTATTTTAGCATGATTTAGTACTTTAAATAATGATCAATTTCATTATGACTTATTAATTTGTAATATTGTTTACACGATTTTATTAATATTTTTTGTTGGATATTTTAGTGTCATTAATCATATCATATTTATTGTTATTTTCTTGAGAAATAACTTGGATAGTTGCATTTTAATAGGACTAAAGAAATATTTGAAGTACAAGTAAATTATATGTTTGTATGAAACTTTATCGAAAAAACCCGAAAATTCAAAAAAAAAAAAGAAGAAACCCAAAGTTGAAAAACTCAAATTTTATTGATTTAGTTTGATTTATAAATTTAAAACTTTAACACAAATAATTTGATTTGATATTTGAAAAATTCAAACCAACCCGGTCATATACACCCCTTACAAAATAATAGTATGATATAAAAAGAAAATGTCAATATAGATTAAAAGCTGACCCCATGAGAGATAAAGTTGATAACTATATAATACTAATAATATCACTCTCAATGTTCATATAAATATCAATATATTCACTATATTTTTATAAGTTTGCATTTGAAAAACAATTGTATACATATTTTTATTTTGATTAGTTATTTTAAATGGATGTTCGATTTAAAAATAAAATAGATATTGCTATTTTATTTTGAATATATAGAATGGGTGGTTAATAACCAAATTCTTTGTAGCATAATTATGTTATGCAAAAAGTGGTTTCCTGACTCATGAGGATGCAACAAAAAAATATGAAATTTGATTTTGAGGGAGAGAATGAAGGAAATTTGGGAGAATGGGTAGATGGGAATATAAGAGATTTGGGAGAATATGTCGGGTTATTGGTTAAAATAAGAAATTCTGTTTTTTTAAAATTTTTTTGGATCAATTTGAATCAATCCGTCTAATTGAGGATAAATTTGATGAAATTAGTAACTGAAGGGATAAAATTAACTTTATTTTAACGATAAGAATAAATGTAAACAATAAATTAAAGTTTGGGGATATCTTTGACCCTTTACCCATTTTTATATTATAAGGTAAAAATATAAGCAAAAGAAAAAAGGAAAAGAAAAAAAAAAGTCAACAATAACTACTTATTAAGAATTACCTATCTAGACACCTCATTAATAATTAAAAGAGGATCTAGTAAAAGGCTATTCTTGTTATTTGCTGAATATAAATCTGACTTCAGATTTCTTAAAAATATAATAATAAAAGTAAACCACTCTAGCTACATTTGAAGTGGTAAAATTTATCATAGTCGGCAATATATTTATCGGAGAAATAAAAGAAATATAATTATAATGTTCTTCATTTTAGGATTACCACAATTATGATGCTCATATTTATTTATACATAAAAGAATCACTTTTTTTTTTCAGACATATTATGCAAAATATTATCATATTTATATTAGGAAATTTAACGAGCCAAATTAAATAAGATGACTTTACGAATTTTTATTACAATCATATAACTTATTCTAGACTTTTAGTCATTATTATATTATTACCAAATTATAATTGACTGATTTTCTTAGCGTCAATAATCAAATGTGACCCAATCTCTCGAGGATAATGATTGCAAAAAAGAAAAAAAAACTATTCGATTTTTTGAAAAAGCATTTTTTTAATAAAAAGAAGCTATCTCAAAAAATTAATGTCTACTATATATATTTTTTTAACGAGTATTAAAAAAAGTCTTTAATAAGTATCAATGGTAATGACAGAAATAGATCCAACCTCATGGAAGATGGGAATTCAAATCTAGGATGGTGCAGTTTATAATATTATAATTTAAAAATCGACTTCGTCTTCAGTTGTGATGAAAAAAAATAAAAATAAAGTAAAAATAAAAAGGGAGAAAATAAGATAGTTTGCCACTTATAAAATGAAAAAACAAAACAAAACAGAAAGTGACCTTTTTAATTTTTTCATGAATAAAGATCTTTGGTAAAAAAAGATATAGAACTATTTTTTCTTTTATTTTAAAAAAATGACCTATAAAATCGATTTTCTGAATAAGGTTGTTTTCTCTCCTCCTCGTCTCATTTTTCTTCACGTCTTTTCGTCTTTTTTATGGAGTTATATCCATGTAGCTTGAATTCTAAATTATATTTATTTTAATATAAATCGATAATGTATTTTTTTATATAAAATCGATAGTGCACCATCCATCAATCCAATCGTACTATATCTGTCTACCAAGTGGGTTCTCCCGCTTTTCGCCTTTCAGAAGGGTGGCCCACACACGGACAGGGGAAAGTGAGGTCTGCAAGTTTCACATCTAAGTAATACCCGATCCGATAGTTTACGATATATCATAATTTAATTTGTAATTATTTTAGACAAAAATTTAGTATGACATTATTCCTTGTTTGGTTACTAACACCATGTTTGGATGTAGTGACAGAGCCAGAAATTTAATAAAGGGTGTCCAGAAATAACAACTTGTTATGTTAAGGGTGTCCAAAATATGTTGTTGATTATTTTGTATATCATTTTATTTATATATATCATTTTTTTTCCCGACGAAGGACCACTATATATGTGGCTACTCCACTGTTTGAATGGTCGTTACCTATGGTAGTGTATTATATAATTAGTTTAAATACAAATATTTATTTTGATTGTTATCTAAATTTTATTGTACCGTATCGTTTAAATTCATTGCTAGGTTCAATAAAAAAATTTGTTTTATGCAACAATCGATTGGTGTGATCGCGAGACAAATATAGGATTTGGAGGCCCTGAGTGCCGCATTGTTCAAGTGAGATAAGCGGGTCGGTTGCTTTAATTTGGGTTACAATCGATTTTTATTATTATAAACAAATAGATTAAACATGCATTAGTAATATTTTCTTTTAGACATTATAAACAATTCAATTTTTATTTCTTTTTAGGAATTAGTGGGCCACTAATTCGCTGAAAACTTTGAGGAAAAAAGAGATTTTTCACAGTAAAAATTTGAGCTTGTATAAGCTATTTCATAGTGTCAACTTAATATATTCATGTGCTGTTGCAAATACATAACAAAGAGGATACACAATTCAGTTTCAATCTAGTCATCCTACTTAGCAAGAATGTTGTGAAGATCGAAAGAACCTTCAAACTAAAAGAACTATAATAATAATATTTCACATTTTTAAAAATTCTATTTTTTAAAAAACCTACTATTTAAATATATTCTTAACAATATTTATGTCACATTCATATTTCAGTACTCAGTAATTGATAAAGAATAAACACGTGATATCATATCAAGAGATTAATAATTAGTGAAAAACATAAAAAAAACTTAATTAATATAGTGAATATGATTCAATTTGAATTAATAAAACTACTTATTATAAAAGGAAAATGTAAAGTACCCCCTCAACCTATGTTCGAATTTTCAAAGACACACTTATACTATACTCAGGTCCTATTACCCTCCTGAACTTATTTTACATATAATTTTCTACCCTTTTTGGTCCACGTGGCACTATCTTGTGGGCCAGTGTGTGTTGATATTTTTTTTCAAGTTAGTGCCACGTATGCCGGAAAGGAATAGAAAATTACTTATAAAATAAGTTCAGGGGGTAATAGGACTTTAGTATAATATAAGTGTGTTTCTGAGATTTCGGGCATAGACTGAGGGGTACTTATGCATTTTTCATATTATAAATAAATAAGAATGAATGAAAGGAAAAAAAAAAGAATCTTTACGCATCAATAAAAATGACAAAAATAAAGAAAGAAAAAACTTATAAATATATCCGCCCCGGATCGCATCGATTCTTAATATTTTCTTCTCATTTTATCTTTATTTATTAATTTAATAATTATGTTTAATCTTTTACACCTACAATTTCATAATAGCTTTACCAAATAATAAAATATGGTATAATACAACATCATATGAATTACGTTATATCGAGATTAGTAATTAGTATGTGATAACCGATAAGTTATTCATACCAAACAATAAAATAATACTATTAAGATTAATTTATGAAAATGACAAAAGCACCCCTAAGATTCCTCAAAAATTCCAATTTATCTTCGACCCTCCATGGCTACTAGTGATAGTGAACCAAAATTTAAAACCTCATCCCTCACCCCCCTTCAATCTTCATCCAATTCTTTTCCTTCATATTCCCTTTTATCTGTTGCCCAATTTCAAGAATCTTCTCCTCTTTGCCCTTCTCTGATTCTTCTCTTCAATTGCCCTGATAAGCTCATCGTAAACATGCGTTCGGACTCCGGGTCGGGTTTTCCATCGTCGGTGAGAATTTCTGGGCTCAACACCACCGGAAAAGGTGGACCAGCGTTTGTTGGTCAGGTTTTTAGCATGTGTGACCTTTCCGGAACTGGTCTTATGGCTGTATCGACCCACTTCGACATACCCTTTCTCTCCAAAAGGTAATCCTTGTATCTGTTTTTCCAATTACCCTTGAGTTTCTCTCGTACTGTCATGTCAGATTATGTTTGAAATTGATGTAGATACAGTCAAGTTGTTATCTTTTTGCTTCCTTTGCAATTTTTTTGGCATCAGTAGGAATTGAGAGAGAGATCATTATTGTTAGGGGGAGTGATTAGTTGTCTATATTCACGGGAGTACAGACACTTGAAGAATGAACACAGTGTTTATTGTACTCTGGGATGGCCAGAATGAGAAGCAGCTAAATGGATATTTAGAAAAAATAAATGTGTGGTAAAAAAATCATAAATGTGACTTCTTGAATGCTAGCAATCAGAAAGAGAGACACAGGGAAAGCAAATGAAGAAGATGTTCTAATTACTCTGGATTCAATAAACAATTATCTAAGTTATGGTGCACTCCATGGTGTGGTCTAGTGGTTAGTAAAGTGGGTTGAGCACCATGAGGTCTCAAGTTTAATTCCTAGCAGACACAAAACACTAGGTGGTTTCTTTCCATTTGTTCTAGCTTTGGTGGATTGAGTTATCAGGTACTTGTTGCTTGTGGGAGGTGATAGGTATCTCATGGAATTAATCTAGGTGCTTCCAAGTTGTCCAAACACCACAATTATAAAAAAAGAATTGATTTTTTTGAAGTTAAGGTCATAAAGTATTGAAATAAGAATGAAGCTTTAAGAAGCTCTAATATGAGTTCATCACTTCAAAGTTTTACCCTTTGGAAGTGTCAATAATCACTTTTTCCAGAAGAAGTCATAAGGTTGTTCTGACTTCTTCAATGGCTTGGAAGATTGCTTAAATAAGTTTCAACTTTTCTGACTCTTTATTGAGGTAGTGACTGGAGAATTGGGGCATTAGTCGTTACTAGTCATTAATTCATTTAAGACTCCTAAAGTCTTAAGAAAGCTAGTCAGATTTTGTGCTTAGAGCAAAGTTTAGTTTGCTTGCTCAGTAAACTTGGAACCACTCCTATCATAATCGAATATAGAGGAATGAACGGGGCATCTTTCCTAGCACTAAAAGGCAACACAATTATTGCATTTAATACTGGTTGTGAAGAGGGTAAGAACCGATCCTTGCTCAATTAAAATAGAAGTTATGAGTAAAATTTTTACTGCTGAAAAGCTATTGTTGATTATGGGTAAAAACGAGAAGCCATTGTTGGTTTTTGCTTTGCGACTCGAAAAACTCTTACCATCCTCCAACTAGCTTTTCTCCTAATAGATTCCTAATATCTGTTTATCAAGATTCACCATCAAGAGAGGAAAAATGTTTACCATCTTAATTCAAGACCTGTTTTGTGGACAAATATTGCAATGAAATACAACTATGGTGAATAAAAGTTACATGTAGTAGTTTTTCTTAAATTACATGTTAAATAGCCTTGTCACGAAAAATGTGAAACAGTCGTCTCTTTCACTTCTGTAAGTATCTTGCATAAAAATATGAGTCTAGTGATAGATAAGGTCTTTAGTATTATCTACTGACATTTTGTTGATAATCTTGTTTGCGAATTCCATTTGATCTGCAGCTGCATAGTAAAAACCTTTTCGGTGGGTCCATGAAGCAAGAGGTGTCTTATCTTTGTTTTGGATCTTTTATTTTTGGGTCGAGTAAACTACTTGTGCTTAATATGATTCATGACCTGAGCATGCAGCTGGAAATCATATCTTATTTTATATCTACTGAAGTTTTGATGGAATTGGTTGTCATTAACAAGTAAATTCTTAGCTGGCCAGTGTATTTATAATATTTGCACACAGTATAGTGATCTTTTATATCAGTATCTTATCTTCACCATATCTTCTCATACTAGATTGTAGTTCGAAAAGATTGTATGTTGAGTGTATAGTGTCACTCATAAGATTAATTTTGTGATATCCAGGACTCCAGAATGGCTGAAGAAAATGTTTGCAGCAGTTACTAAGAGCGAAAGAAATGGTCCCGTATTTCGTTTTTTTATGGATCTCGGTGATGCAGGTCTTATCTGAACCAGTTAGATATTTATTTCTGTTTTCTATATGGTGCCACCACTCTCCCAGGGAACATATTAATCTCATGGATGGATACTCATTGCTGTATTTTTTTTTTATAAAGTGATAAGATGCCCGTAACTATATAATCAATGAGCTCCTTAGGTCCTTAGCTTACACCCTCCATCTCTCTTCCTCCCTTTCCCTTTTTTGGTTGTTGGTTAGATTGCTTGAAAATATCCCTTTAAATCTTAGGTCATGTAATTCAAACTCTTTTTATCTTTTTTTATTTAAAAAATCGTGCAACTCAAACTCTTTCTTTTGCTTACTGAATAATTCCTTGATGGGGAAGTCCCTCATATCCTGTTTAATAGTGGTTTGTCCGTTGAGGTCTCTTACATGCTGCCTTTTTGTTTTTTCAGTTTCTTATGTTAAAAAGCTGAATATTCCTAGTGGAGTGGTGGGTGCATGCCGTCTTGATTTAGCATATGAACATTTTAAGGTACGTTCTTGGTCAAAATTGTGAATATGATTTGTATTTTGTTTTGAAATTGGAGCAGTTATTTTGTGGAGCTTAATCACCTACATTGTACTAAAAGGGTACTGATTGGTTCAACCGATAGTATGCTTACTTCACTATCGTATTCTAATAGGAATATTTCAATTTTTATATTTCTGATCAGAATATCTGCTGGTGAATAATTTACAGTATAGTCAAGCAAATGTCAAAAGCAGATCATTATCACCACACTGCATTTAAATGGAAAAGAAAAATGAAAAGAACAAAAACAAAGAGAAAGGAGTTTTTGGTTTTGCTTGGGGTGGGGGGTCAATGTAGGAATTAAGTACGCTGGAGTTTTTAAGACAAGTTCATTGTTAGGTAAAGAGGTTAAGATCCAACAACAAGAACTTGTAGAAGAAACAAACAAACTAATCTTGAACATGAAGCAATTGGAGAGAAGCACCACAATTTGTGTGGGAGATCTGGGATTAGAATCATATTGAATGTAGTACTGCTTTACGGTCTAGTTTGAGACTGACAAACACAAATAATTGAATGTTGTTTAGGACATATTCATCTCTTTGTACTAATCCCCCCCCCCCCCCCCCCAAAAAAAAAAAAAAAAAAACTTGCATGACAACATATTATATAGGCTTGAAATATCAAACGCATTGTAGTGATTTATGCGTAGGTAAACATATATCTTTTGGTTTTACTTTTACCTTGAATTGTTTTTTTCCCCTGTTACTGAACTATAGCTTCTTCAACTATTAAGAAGGGAACAATTTGTTTGTGTGAAAAAAGGGGTCATATTTGCCCCTCTTCTATTGAAACAGGTTTAATATTGCTCTACGTTATACTATCGGTCCATATATGCCTGTAATGTTACAAAAGTTAGTAAGAGTATATCGGGCCAACAGTATAATGGAGGACAACATTAAACCTTTTGCAATAGTGGAGGGGCAAATATAACTCTTCTAATTTGTAAGATGTCCCCTCGTGTGTGGATTGATTCTTCTTGGGCCAAGCATTACTGGCATGTAGAAATATTTTGTTGATACGCGAACAAAAACGTTGGATATTTGTCGTTCTAATACCAAGTTGAACAGTGTGAACCACATCATTTAAAAACGCAAGTGGTTAAAGATGAGGAATTTGAATTTGTTTATAGGTCAAAACATGCATGTTAAGCTATAAGATATTAATTATTCTTGACATGTTACCTGCGCTAGTGGGAGGTAGCAGGTACCTGGTGGAATTACTCGAGGTGCGTGCAAGCTAGTTTTCCATATGCCTTCTAGGATCTCTTCTAGGTATATATGGAAGCAAATCTTAGACCTCAGTGACATACTTTAAAGCCATGCAGAGCTAGGCCTAAATCGGATAATAAGTAATATTACTAGTGGACTGGATTGTCACAGAAATAAGACCAACTTACCTTGTGTGCTATCTAGATCAGTGAAGCTTTCATCATGACTCTGTAGTTTGTGGTTGATTAATAAGAGATGTGAATTTGCTAGTTTTGGATAGTCTAAGACAGTTTTGAGCAAAATGATACCTGTTGGAGTCTAAAGATACCCTTCCACCTGAAAACTATTTGTAGTACATGTACCAGGTTCTGTCATTGCCGCTATTTACTGTAAACTTCAGGATGCTATCATCTTCCATAAACAATTTTACCACCTTATTATTTTCTTGTGCAGGAAAAACCACACCTGTTCCAATTTGTTCCGAATGAGAAACAGGTTTGATGCTGTTTTGAGAATCAACTGTTAAAGCTACTTATTCATCAGCTTAAAATCTCTGCAAATATTTACTGCACATTCAGGTCAAGGAAGCCAACAAACTGCTTAAGGCTATGCAGCAGTCTGATGGAAGGAAAAAGGTGGACGGTGTTCCTGTTTTCAGTGCTCAGAACTTAGATATTGCTATAGCAACTACAGATGGTATAAAATGGTATATTTATCTTCTTATGCACGATCACTTGTATTTCTGATTTGTGACATCCGGAGCTTCACTTATATTATCATACTAGCCTTGTTAACTAAAGGCCACTTTGGGTTGTTGATATATAACAGTGTCTCAATAAGTCTATACTAGTTTATGACTGCATGGTACAAACATCTTGGATTCATGGTCATGGTAAGATAGCTGATTGGTCCCTTAATCCCTATAAATTTGTTGGCCAAAGGAACCCATCATTTTTTAAAAAAAGTTGAAATAAATTGTCAACAGGATGAAATTTGTTGTCATCTTGAGAATTACGATTAACAAGGAGATGAGAGTTATTTGCTAATTTAATTCAGAACTGTGAAAGAATCTGTAACATTCAATAAAATCTGCAGAGAGGGTGATACCTTTGATTTTCTTATCTGGTTTGTATATTAATCAACAAATGAATTAACATTAATTGAATAGCCTCCTAACACACTGACTCAGCACAGTGCAATGTAAGATCAGACAAATGTTGATCCACTTCAAGGAGTGTATCACTTACATGAGTGGGACTGAACAAAAGAGCTTATGATCTACAATGGAACTTGACGCCAATGAATGGAATGAAATATAAGTCAAGCATTTCTTAGAGTCCCACATCGGTGTATTGTTTGCCTCCTTATATGGTCTTTTGGGAAATCCACCTCATGAGCTAGCTTTTAGGGTTGAGTTAGGTCCAAGGTCATCTTTTACATGACCAATTAGCTAAACATGTTTAACCTAATATTCATATTGATATTAGTATTTAGGTACTGGACAAAAACTATATTGATGATGGAGGAAGGTAAAAAAAAAAACTTCCAAAAAACTGTTCCTAACTCTAGATAGACCCTAGAACATCTAGAATTCGACTTAGTCTCATTAGAATAACCATTTGTTCACCAAAAACAGAATAACAAAATTCATTTAAGTTTAACTCCTGCACATTGCTGCTCCTGTTTTCGGAACATCTGTCATTCCTCTCTCCATATAGTCCACCGAATGCAGGTAGGAATAATCCTCCATCTGGGCAAGTAGACAAAGAGGAATCTAACTGAAGGAACAGGATGAAGCAGCAAATTGCATCGAAGAAGATGTAATTCCTTTGAAAATCTAATTACCAGTTGAGGAGGTTGTTCAAGACACCAACACTTCAGAATGGATTCAACAACACACCATCAAACTAAGTGCAGAATTGGGTGTAGATCTTAAAGGGTGTGATAAGAAGGCCAAAGAATTATTTATGAAGATAGACAGCAACAACCGGATGAACAAGGGGGAGCAAGCCATTGTAATAAAGAAGGGGGGTGAATGAACTGAAAGTGTTAGAGCTTGATGCCAAATTCTGGAGTTATGGCTCAAGAAGGAGGGGGTGGGGGGGATACCTGGCAATAAAAGATAAATGAAGTTGGAAAGAGTGCCTTGGAATGTTAGGGGGCTAAATTTTGGCAGAAGGAGGAGGCTAATCAGAAACATTCTACATACATGGAATTATGGAAAGCTGATGTAGTGTGTCTACGAACTCAGTCTCGTAATTTGTAATTTGTTCATCATAAAATTCATGAACAAGTCAGTAAATGTGTTAATTTTGGTGGTGCTTTCCTTGTCCCTTCAGTGAAGAGAGGTTTGAAATGGAAGACAAATTCTGGGTACAGTAAAACAGGGGGATCCAAATGTATAGCTTTTCGTGATCCATCGGGAAATGATCAATGTTGAGTAACAGAGGATCATGAGTTATAACCCAAATTAACATTGAACGATTACCCTATAATGACTATCCTCTTGTAACCGTGTTTATCTTAGCTGTTCTATAAAAGTAGTGGACAAAATATCAATTTGGATCACTCTCAAGGATGAGGTGATTGAATGATCTTTTGGTGCGAAGGCTCTCAAATTAACCACCTGCTTCATCAATTATTCTGTAAATTGTCAGACTGTTTGAAATGTGGGTGAAGCAGTTTTAAGAATACACACTTTTGAAGTATACAACATAATCTGTGGATGAAATTTAGACTGTCCAGTCCACTTATATTATTTTATTTTATTTGTTTTTAAAATTTAATGGTGGAGTGTCCAGTTCACCTTTTGTCGAAACCACTTTATCAACCAACTCTTCTGAAAAACTGAATTGTTAAAGAAGAATCCTAAATAAAGATTCCCAATTAACTGTTTTCTTTGGCAGCTTCAATCTCTAGTTTTCTTTCTTTTTTTTCCTTGTCATCTTATATGAGTTTCTTCATCTTCTTATCAGGTATACTCCTTATTTCTTTAACAAAAACATGTTAGATAACATTCTTGAAGAATCTGTTGACCAACATTTCCATTCATTGATTCAAACAAGACACATGCAACGTCGAAGGGATGTTTTTGATGACAACTTGGCTGCCGAAGTAATTGAAGAGATGGGAGATAGTATGTGGGAGCCTCCTGAGGTACTAAACTGGTCAGAGATTGAAAATATGTGTAAGGAGGAACACAAATAGTGATGAATTTTACTTTAAAAAGGAGGATGGTGATAAATTTTCTTAGGTGGTTTCCCCTTTAGTTTGCTTTGGGGGTGGGGTAGAGACAGATGCACTGTAGAATCTGTTGAATTTTTTACATGGATTTGAAGGGTAGGGAAAGTTCGCCAACCACAAATGTGGTGATCTTATGAGTGGCTATAATCTTGATCAAAGTGTACCCATCAGCAATTAGCCTTGTTCTTTTTTATATTTTATTGGTTTTAGCAATCTGTTTATTTTGTTGTGCTGTGGAAAATACAAATATCACCAACCCATTGGTTTAATGATTGACAGGTGCAAGATGCACTCGATGAAGTGGGTCCACCAGCGATACCTTTGAGTGTCATATCAAAGGCTGCTGAAATTCAGCTTCTACATGCTGTCGATAAGGTTCTTCTAGGGAACAGGTGGTTGCGGAAAGCAACAGGAATTCAACCCAAGTTTCCTTACATGGTTGACTCTTTTGAAAAGAGGTAGCTCATTCATTTTCAAGAGTTCCTTTGTAGGGAGAAGTGATCTTTTCACATGGTTCATGCCTTGAAATCTTTTAATAGTGACGTTATTTCATCATATTATGTCACATTGTCAGTGGCTAGATTCGGGTGTCTCAGAATTCTCCAAACTCTGAGCAAAGATTTGGATGGTATAAGCATTTGATTGCAATATCTCAATCCCCAAAATTGTTTGATTTTGCAGGAGTGCAGCGTCTTTCCAGAGAGCATGTAGGATTTCGGGGTTTGTTAATAATTCTCCGTTGGAGGCTAATAATAACCAACTACAGTGCATTGGTACCTCAGCAGTCGAGGGAGCTGATAATGTCTCCAATAAGAAACGATTAGGGCTGGATATCCGACTCCCTTTTGGGGGCTGGTTGAGTCCTGCATGGAGTAAAGGACAGAAGCAGCAGATGATGGAAGATAAAAGGTCCTATTCAGTTTACTTTTCCATGAAAATAACACGGGCCATTAAAAAATTAATTCTGTTTTTGGAAAAGAATCTAAGATTTTTAATGGATTTAATACTGTCAGGGAATACAGAGAGGTACATCCATCACCTCTTCTTCCGAAGATTACTATGGTTGGTATCTCAATGGGTGAGGCTGGGCAGGTGAGCAAAACCACTTTGAAGAAGACAATGGAGGATTTGACGAAAGAACTGGAATATACAGATCAGAAAAGCTCATCTGGGAATAATGTTGATGAAATAACATTTGAGGAGAGGGATCCTTTATTCGTAGCTAACGTTGGTGACTATCATTCTAGTGCAGCAAAGGGAGGTTCAACTCGATGGGTTCGAGGAGGAACCTTTTAAACAACCCCTGACCAGGTTTTGTTCCTTCTCAAATTAGCCGCTTACAATGTAATTCTAGGAAATAATTAAATGTATATTAGTCTGCTGTTGCTGGCTTTATATTGTAGCTAGTGAGATAGTTTTCTCAGGTTTTAGCTGATTGGATGAGGCAAAATTTGGTTAGAATAGATCAATATCAGCATCTGTTGTAGCATATAAATTATTGTAACAATGTATACTTTTGAGATTTTACAGTTGTATCTTGTGAACTACTGAGTTTCTTTATGATCCTTCAAGCCTCAAAGATGTAAAGATAGTAGTGATACTTTGATCTACCATACCATAAAAATATGTATCTGAATAATGTGTAGAAAGTCAGTCCAATTAATGCTCAAGTATGAGTTATACATTACAATATACTTGATATACTATTATGTTATACCTTATTTTACTATGTACTAGTTTCTCAAACATATATTAGTTTAACATATTAACATGCTACATACTATATTTTACTTGTAAATACTAATAAATCATTTTTAATCACACACACTTCTAGTACATGTACATATTCTGCCCCCTCTTTATATGTACTTTACAAATACTATATACTTTCTCTCTACAATTATCACTACTTTACTCCTATTACATACATACAATTTTCCCACATTATGTTACTCATATATCAAAGGTATATCACTTGATATATTTTATGTATATCACGCATATTTTATATACCTTGTATATTTTTCAACTACTAATTGTTTTAGCCACTCTTTTTTAATTATTATTTTCTAACTCTCTTTTTTTAGCAAGTGAAATAAATAACTCTCATTTGTCTATTTTAAAATAGGCTCCAAGGCTTGTCTAACACCTTTTCTTCAAAGTAAATAAAGTTCTTATCCAGAATATCGTCCGTTATTAGAGACCAAAACAAAATTTATATTTACAAAATAGTTTTCTTCTTATTATATTTTTCTAAAAATTAGGTGGCTGCTTTAAATTTTTTTAAACCAAGGGTAATATAATCATTAAGTTGTAAACTATTTTGTTCAATTCGAAATATGGTGCAACAAATATTATGATAGGAAATGTATCTTGAACCTAGTTCATCCCTATAAACTTGTTAGGGGAAGCAAATCATTAAACTTGATTAGCACTAAATGACACATGATGCCACTGATCCGATAATAAATAGAGAAAATTTCATAAATAATTTAACCACGCTCTATAGTTACAATTTGCTTAATTACGCTTCATATCAACAGTTTCGTTTGTTAAAGGTGTTTTCGTTTGTATATTTAGCTTTCAATATATAAACAAGGTAAATATATAAAAACTCTGTATTTATATATTTAGGAATTTTTTAGAACTTTGTTTGTATAGTTCGGTTGTCATAAGAATTTTTCAGAACTCCGGTTGTATATTTCATTTGCCAATATACAAATATGGTAATTTACTATGATTATTTCATAACTTACACAAATAAAATGTATCAACAAATTCCATACAAATAAATAGGGTATGCATATACAAAATCTGAATTTATACAATCATAATTCGAATTATACAAATTCAGAATTTATACAATTAGAAATCGAATAGCAAAAATTTTAAGAAACTATAACCACTAATCATAAATATCTGAAACTGTAACTATGGCGCATAATATATTTACAGTATAAATGTTTGTCTTTTCAAAGTAATTTTTCCTAAGAAGTATTGCAAAAATTATTCATTATTTTAAGCATATAATTTATTTTGGAAAAATTACATGAATTGATATATTTTAATAAATAATTATAGATTTTAGCGATATTTTATTTATGTATTACCATTTGTAACAATACTATGTTAAATTTGCAATATGTATCAAAAGTAAATTATGTATATAATATATATATGTATTATAATTATTTTTAAATATATTATGTTTGTTTGCTAAAAATTTGACACATTATATTATAAGTGTATTAAAATGTGTGATAAATGTATTATCTATCATTACAACTATATGTGAATAATAAATTATTCTTTGTAAAATGTATTAAACTTGTATTATAAATGAATTAGAAGTGATCAAGTAAAAAAAAAATATTGCTATAAATGATAAATATTTTTTTATTATAATATATTTACGTAACTTTCTTTTTTTTTAGGGAGCTAAATTTCATGTCAAAGAAACTCACAAGAAAGAGTCCATTTCGGTAAGATATTTCAGAAAATATACTAAGTGTTATAAAATCAAGCTCATGACAGTATAATCATGAAGAGAAGAAGACAAGAGAAGTAGATGAAGGAGAAGATTTTTCTTTTTATTCAAGTGTGTTCTACAAAAGGTGAAAGATATCTCTATTTATAGAGTTGAGATATCACCCCCAAAGGTCACCATGATAAATGCCCAATTAGTAGATACATAGTTATCCAAATGATTCTTATCACCTTGGAAACATGTATACAAGAATACAATTAAGTCTTGAGTATATCTAAAGGACAATCCACACAATTCAATGGATTTATAACACTCCCCCTTGGATGTCCATAGATAATGTGCCTCGTTAAAACCTTACTAGGAAAAACCCTGTGGGAAAAAATTCTAGTGAAGGAAAAAGAGTACACATATCTTTTGATACGCATTATTTGTTGCCTCATTAAAAACCTTGCCAGGAAAACCCAGTGGGATAAAACCTCGGTCAAGGAAAAAAGAGTACAACGCGTATTATACTCCCCCTGATTAAAACATCACTTAATTTCTTACGATGATGTCTCCAATCTTCGTACATTGTGGTTGGTATATATTTTTTTCAAAGAAAAACCACACATTTCCTGAATATGATGTGTCATTTATCTCAACCAGACATACTCTCAACTTGCTTCATCGAGGGCTTTTATTTCTGCATAGCAACATTTATTTCATTGATCGCCAGGATATTGTTGTGCCTCCACGTGCAAACAAATAGCATTTTTGAGACCGTGCTTTATGCGGATCAGATAAATATTCTGCATCTGTATAACCATCAGCTCTGACTTGAATTCTTCGGAGTAGAATGAACTCATGTCTATGGTCATTCAAAGTATTCAAGTATATACATAACACCATTTCAGTGTCCTTTTGTTGGGGAGGAACCGAATCTTGCATGTAAATTTACTGCAAAACAGATATCTGATCGAGTATTGTTAGCAAGATGCATTAGTACCCTGATTGCACTAAGATATGGAGTTTCATCATCAAGAAGCTCTTCATCCTTCTCTTGAGATCAAATGAATCATCATTATTTCAAGCGATCTCATAATCATTGGGGTACTCAATGAATGTGATTTATCCATATAAAATTGCATCAAAATTTTTTCTGTGTATATTGATTGATGGACAAATATTTCATTCGTCAAATTATCAATCTGTAGGTCAAGACAACATTCTGTCTTACCAAGACCTTTCACCATTTCAAACACTCAAGAGCTTTTAAAAACTCTTTAAGAGTGTTAGTAATTTCAAGTCATCAACACAAACAATTTATAACAAATTCAGATCCTTGATTATTTCAATCCATATAAGGATTTCTGAAGCTTTGTTCAAAAAGTTTCCTTCAAACTTTTATATGCTTCAGACACCTCGATTGCTTCAAGGATTTTCATATAACCTTCATTGTCTAGCTAGACATTACAAATATTCATTAAATGCATTCAAGTTTTTCATATGTTGCCAGATCAAAACAAATCTCATTGCATCCACCATTGGAGAAAACATCTCCAATAATGTCAGGATTTTTGCGATAAATCTTTATACCCCAAGGCACAAACCGTATTTGATATATTACGGTTATACTATCGCATAATAATTTATTTGTACCCCACTGACATTATACCTTGATTTATGGACTACCAGTCCAAAACATCACTTTTATAAGTGAAACAAAATATACTTGAATTATGCATTTTACTTGGCCAATCATTTATCTGTCCCACTCTATGACAGATTTGAATTCAAGATCCTCGTCACAATTTATATCATTGAGCGCTACCTCATATCAAATATTCCGTCGACGGTTATTTGATATCGATTCCAATAAGACATAACTTATCGAGATCTCTTCATTTTTCATTATTTTTCAGGTACCTGAACCTTTTCCAAGGTTTTATGAATTGTTATGTCGTGGTGCTCTCTTATAGCACTTGCCTCGTTATTATGATCATATAGATCATTTGCTCCTCTCCTTCTTCAAGGAATTTTATATTTGGAACCGGTTGGTCTATTACGCTTCCGGCGTATCATAGACTCTGTCCTTCAAGGACTTCACATTGGAGCATTTGCAGCTGAATTATTTCATAGGGTCACTACATTCATCTGGCAATTAATTTACAACATTATGCAAATGAATTATCCGTTGAACTTTAAGTTCACATATTTATTTAACGAGGATCTAGATAATTCATAATTAACCGCACACATAATTTTCAGTTGTCAATCATCTCTCCCCCTAATGTTAGAAGATCTAACATTCACCCCAACCTTATTTGGGAATTCATCTTTGTGCATGGTGGAGCAATTAAAATCATAACCGCACATTCAACATTTTAGATGAAAATTATTTAGTTCCAGACCTTGAACCAATTATGATGGGGAAACCTTGTTGGCTTGATGCATACATGTGTTGCTACATGTTAAATAAAATTATCTCATACCAAATCTTATTTGGGAGTTTTGTTCTCATAACCATGATTTAGCTATAATTGGAGGCATACAATTTCTGCTAAATCAACCAGCATTATCAATACAATTTCAAACAAACTTACAAACACCAATTTGTAAGTTGACAACAAAGCACATGTGATCATCACATAGATACGTCTATCATATAGTTGCAAATGATTCACATTGCAGATGAATGAGCTCATATTCACCTTTTTAAATATTTCAAAAATTTCAGGGAATTACAATCCCAACCTTAGCTGGTACAATGAAAACAAGCAACAAAAGAGAATTCTTGAAGAATCTTTTATTTCTTCATCATATAAGCCACATGAATTCTCATTATATTTGCATCACATTTAGTCGCAATGGCCAACTGATCATGCCAACTGATTTTTATTTCAGTACACTTACAGTTTACTTTTACATGTGATTTCATCAGCATGTCCATGTTTGTATGCAACAAACAAGAGGAAAAAAAATGGGTAATCGTTTACATTAATATTTATAACCCACTTCGGTTGTAGTAATTTAAAGATATTAAATCCTTTCGTAATTTATAGTCTCAATATATATTTCTTTTTAATTCATCTGAAACTTAAAAAGTTTTCTTTTGAGACTTACTACAACCCCAATATTATTCCTCTGGTAATAACACAACTCGTTAGAGCTTGCTATTAATTTTGTGTACTATCAGATATTGCATGACACCATTCCTATGGTGAACATCTCCTTCAAGGAGGAAATTATATTATTATTGTCATGGTCAAACATTACGAGCAAGACATGTTTCTTGCTTTACTTTTGTTGTACCATAGGTACACAACCAATGACAAATTTGTATTGCCACACAATAATGACTACAACCCTTATAGACGAGAACTATTTCTTTCTTTTGCCCATTCGGTAGTTCACAATAAACATACCATAGTGACGTATAAACGTACAATACCATTAACCATTTCTGTCAAATAAAATTTATTTCCTCTCAAACCTCCTGTAGAGGTGAGTTTTGACATATATCATTTTTCTCAAACCTCCCATAGAGGTGAGTTGTGACATATATCCAACCAATAATGATTTTATCACATTTTGACCCATTCTCTTATAGAATGGTGGAGCATTCATGGTACTCATCACTTGTCACATTCTCTTCAAGGAATGGACTAATCATTTATATGTGTTTCATAAATTTGCATTATAAGCAATTTGTCATGCCTTTAAAATTCATCATATTTACATGACACACCTCAACATCACTTTGAAAGATCAAGTGTACCATTACTTTATCTTCTTGTCTTTTGATAGAGGATTTATAAACTTGTCAAATTATTGGGTCGACAACATTCACAAGTCCAATGACCTTTCATACCATTTTGATAATGAAAACTGCCTTCACATTTTGAAGGACTAATTGGAGAACCCATAATGTTCTTCCTTTTATAATTACCACAATGATGACTATTATAGTTTCGTCCCTTCATGCCCTTTTTCATATCGTTAATCATTTGTCATCTTTCATACTAATTATTTACTGCTACCACATTCATACGATAGAATGGAGCAAGTCAACATCAGATTTCAAAGTTATCATATGTTGCTACCACATTCTTTTCAAGGAATGGAGCAAATTCAATGGGACAAATTTCAAGGCTTTTTTCTTAGTCATCATTTTATCATCGATATGGTGCATTGGCTAAAACTCAATGTCTTACCCATATAAGGCGTGTTACGCCATAACTCCATGGGACTTGAACCCAATCACGGTGCATCAAAACTCAAATTGATGTCTTACCCTTTTGGTGCGATAGAACATGAATCTATCGTCTTACCCTCAAACATTTTTTTTATTTTTTTTATTATGGTGCATCCGGACTTTAACCTGATGTCTTACCCTTTTCGTGCGATGAGACTTGAATCCACCGTCTTACCCTTAACCAACGGTATAATAGATCGAAATACAACATGACTCACCCTTTGAGTCTTTCAAAGTAATTAAAATAATATTCAAACTCATGTTATTAAAACTTTATACCTTCTTTCATTTAAGATTTTTTTTTTTTATAGCATGTCATATTCAATCAATAGTAGTATATGTCTTTTGTTCCTGGTAATGTTAGTGATTGGACATTATTGTATTCTAAATCATAAAAAGATTTTATAAAATACATACCTGATTTTATGTATATAGTACTTTGATCTTCATAACGAGATCAACCAAAATATGAGTTAAAGAAAAACAAGAACTCACTCTCAATTGGATAGAGTCTCGTGCTGATAACGTGTTATAAAATCAAGCTCATGACAGTATAATCATGAAGAGAAGAAGACAAGAGAAGTAGATGAAGGAGAAGACTTTTCTTTTTATTCAAGTGTGTTCTACAAAAGGTGAAAGATATCTCTATTTATAGAGTTGAGATATCACCCCCAAAGGTCACCATGATAAATGCCCAATTAGTAGATACATAGTTATCCAAATGATTCTTATCACCATGGAAACATGTATACAAGAATACAATTAAGTCTTGAGTATATCTAAAGGACAATCCACACAATTCAATGGATTTATAACACTAAGCGTGATTTATAAAATATTTTCCGTTTTAAAATTTATTTTATTGCACCAATGAAGAAATTAATTGTCATATTTTTAGGGAGTTAAATTTCATGTAAAAAAAAAAGAAAAACTCTCAAGGAAGAGTCTATTTGTATAAGAAATTCTAAGCAAATTATATTAGCATAATTTGATGGATATTCTTCATTTCAAAAATTATTTTATCATGTCAGTCAAGTAATTAATTGTAAGGCATATTTACGTAAACTACAAAAAAATATGAAATACACTTTTATTAATCTCGATGCTAATGAAATTATAGCTACAATTTGTAATTAGAGAAATAATTAACTAAGGAGTCTGATTATTTCTCTAGTCTCAACTATTTATGAAATTTCCACGAACAAATTCTGGCATAATTTGTGTTTAGTTCTTCGATTTTATTCTTTTTAACTATTTTTTTAAAACTGAAAATAGTATTAACTTTTTTTATGAGAAAATTCTCAGAAAAACGAAAAGCAAAAAAAAAGAAAAAAGAAAAAGAAGGGCATACTAAGATTTTAACAAATAAAAAGAATTTCATTATAATTCTAAATTTAGCAAGTGAAAAATCAAAAAATCAATTCAAGAATAATAATTTCCAATCTGGTAGATCTTATATTGTTACTTATCTTTCAAGACTAATCTGGAAAAAGATAATTTTTTTTTGTTCAAAATACAAAACTCTCCTAACACAAAATCAAGAAGATATAACTTGTAAGTTTCAATATTTTAGTTAGAAAAAACTATGAAGTGGTAATCAAAGGCTATTTGAGTATTTTAATAATATTAGTTTTGAAAACGTTGCAGTTGCATGTTTGACCTCTTTATTATATAAAATCTTCATAGATTTAATTTCATGTTGAAATATTATTTGTAAATACAATTGTATCAATTAATGTGTTTATATGAACTCTACCTTCTAATTATACTCCCAATCAAATATTGCTATTATGTCCATCTCTTCATATGCTCTAAGTTCTTTGCATTTGAAGAGCTAACTATTGCAATTTGCAAGTGTTCTTAATTTTTTAATTAAGAAAAAAATTAGAACCTAGATCATGATAATAAGGAAATTATTACTCAGTAATGATCGTCGTGATTATGGGTGGCAAACGGTTGGATTGGATTGGATTTGCATGGGTTGAATATGGTTTGAGAAAAAATGGGTTGGATCATAATCTATCCAAATATAATATGGTCAAATATGGATTTGGTCAGATATGATTTGGTCAAAATGGTTCTAACCATTTAACCAAATTTGTTTTTCAAAAACATAAATATACCCCTCTCCACATACCCTCCCCCCCTCCACCTTACACCAACCTACTCTTATAAAAAATTATTTTTCAAAAAAAAAAAATTTTACCTCGCCCCCGGGCAACCACCTGCCCCCCACCCCACCTTCCACCAACATACCCTATTTTTTTTCAAAAAGAAAAGTGTATTTGCAAAAAAAAAAAAAAAAAAAAAGTTTGACCTCTCCTCCCGGGCATTCTCCGCCCCCCACTCCCACCCCACCCCAACTTCCACCAACCTACCTCTAAATTTTTTTTTATTGAGTGAAAGTGAAAATAAGTGATCTAATATGGATAAAATGGATACCCATATTGAATTCATTTTGACTATATTTGAAGAGACTTTTAAAATAGCTTGAAGCCCATATTTGACCAACTATAATATGAGCGATCCAATTCATTATATATGGTCAAAATGGGCTCATTTTATTAATATAGGCTGAAATTGCCACCCCTAGTCGTGATTATTATTGTAATATTTACGTAAGTATATAGAAAGTTGAGTACAGAGCCTAAAGGGTGAAAAATGTTAAAAAAAATTCCAAAACGGTATATGAAATTTTTTTTTAGCCAAAACGGCAAAATCGCTCACGAAGTAGCGATTTTGTCCGCGAAAAAAGCAAAATCGCTGCTATAGAAGCGATTTGTTAAATTTGATTTTTTTTTTTTAAAAAAAATAATTTTAAACAAAATTATCAAAATAAAAATATTTTTTAATAATTTTTTTCATTTGTCGCTGCCTCAGCAGCGACTTAAAGTTAATTTTTTTTAAATTATTTTTTGCTTCTTTTTTAAAAAAAAATGGTTTAAATCAATTTTATTTTACTTTTTTAAATCAAATCGTTGCCAAGGCAGCAATTTTTAATTAAATTTTTTTATTTATTTTTCAAAATCAAATTGCTATTTTTTTTTGATTTATTTGATTTTTTAAAAAAACATAATTAAAAATCGGATTTAAAAAAATAAAAAAAATTGATTTAAACCATTTTTTTAAAAAAAAGAAGCAAAAAATAATTTTAAAAAAAATTAACTTTTAAGTCGCTGCCTTAGCAGCGACAAATGAAAAAAATTATTAATTTTTTTTATTTTGATAAATCGCTCCCAAAGGAGCGATTTTGTTTAAATTTATTTTTTTTTTAAAAAAAAGTCAAATTTAACAAATCACTGCTATAGCAGCGATTTTGCTTTTTCTGCGGACAAAATCGCTACTTCGTGAGCGATTTTGCCGTTTTGGCTAAAAAAAAGTTTTATATACCGTTTTGAAATTTTTGTTAACATTTTTCACCCTTTAGGCTCCGGACTCATAGAAAGTTTCTGTTACATTTTTGAAAGTTTAACCAAATGTTATTTGAATGTTGCTTAAATATGTATATCCGTTCAATGTTTATTAATTAAGTAGATATTTTATTTCTTTTTCATTTACTGCAAGTAAAAAATTGTAATTCAATTCTAACATATATAAAAAGAGAGATCAATTTTCATGCACTTCGATCAATTTCACTATATATGTGTTATTTTTTCACTACCAACATATGTCAGATAATTCTATTCATCTAAACTTAGATAGATGATTAAAAATCACCTAATATTTTGTCCACTAAAATTTAAACCTGGGACTAAAAAATTCCACTTTATTAAATCACTAGGGCACAAGCCCACAACCTAGTCCTCTAAATGCTTTTAATCGTATATATTAATGATAAAACAAAACATAATTTTTTAATCGTATATATTAATGATAAAACAAAACATAACTCATACATTGTTTTTGTTTACAAGTATGAAAATATAATTATAATTTCATACTTTATAATGAAATACTACAGAATATATAGTCATATTTAAATTCTTTAGAATTTCTTTTTTCTCACAAATGATATGTTTAGTTAATACAATATATTAACGTTGAACATAGATATATAGTTGGAAAAAATTTATTGTCTTATAATTAAAAAAATGACTTGTTCATATACAAGAGACTAGAACTTTTAACTATATTTGAAGTTTAGATTTCTAGAATGTAAAGTGAAATTGTAATCATCCTTTTACATAATCATTAAGACATACCAATTCTTCAAAGTGATCTCTATGGTTATTTACCAGAATTATTACTACTATTCATATAAAAGTTGAATTTGTATAATAAAGAGGATGCGATGAGTGAAGAGTTCTGCATTAACAAATCAAGTCGGAGTACTAGAAGTGTTACTCCATTGAAAAGATTGGACAATTACTTTTGGCTGGAAGAAAGTCACGTGAGCAAGGCAAGAGTTAGTTATAAAATTAGTATAGAAGTGTGAGAAAGTGGATAGGAAGGAAAAAGAAAGTTATTTGTGATTCTGAATAATCTCATCTCCTTTTTTTTTTGTCTTCTGAACCCCTTTTAGACTTTTAATTTTTAGATTTCAAGTCTATTTCCCTAAATCGTTATTTCGTGTAATTTCCATTGTTGTGTCTTATCGTATGTAATAGTATTCAGCAAAACTTATCTATTTATATTATATATAAGTGTTGGTATTGTAAAATCGGATTTGTTTCACAAATTCATATAAACTACAAAAAAACACGAAATGTACAATTAATAATCTCTATATGCTAATGAAACTATAGCTACAATTTGTAATTAGAGAAACATTAACTAAAGAGCTTGATCATTTCTTTGTTGTTAACTATTTATGAAATGTCCACTAACAAATTCTGGCATAATTTCATTATAATTCTAAATTTAGCGACTGAAAAATTAAAAAAATCAATTAAAGAACAATACTTTTCAATCTGATAGAGATCTTATATTGTTACTTATTTTTCAAGACTAATCATCTGGGATCCTCGTTTTTGTTTTTAGTATACATAGGACTTCAATCTATAGTTGGAAAAAGTTTTTTTTTTTTTTTTTTTTTTACAAAATACAAAACTCTCCTAACACATGATTAAGAAGATATATAACTTGTAAGTTTCAGTATACTAGTTAGAAAAAATATGAAGTGGAGATACAAGGATATTTGAGTATTTTAATAATATTAGTTTTGAGAACGTATATTATAATTGCATGTTTGACCTCTATTATTATATAAAATTTATATAGGTTAATTTATTTATTTTTTGAGCTAAGAGTGTATTTTCCCCGACTTAGGTTTAATCTCATGTTGAATATTATTTTTAAATACGATAAATATTGTATCAATTAATGTGTTTATGTGAACTCTACCTTCTAATTATGCTCCCCAATTAAATATTGATATTAATTCTATCTTTTTCATATGCCCTAATTATTACTCAGAAATGATCTTCATGATTATTATTGTAATATTTACAGTGGTATATAAAAAGTTTTCTATTACATTTTTGGAAGTATAACTATATGTTATTCGAATATTATTTAAAATATTGGTGTTTAATATTTAAGTAGATATTTTATTTCATTTTGGAAGTATAACTATATTTTATTACTTAAGATTTCTAAATGCATGTTACTGACTACTTGATTTGCCCATGCATTATGTTTATTCTTTGATGAATTTAATCTTTATAGCCATTTATTAGTGCAAAAACTTGGATAGTCTTACAAAAATCTAAGGTATCAAGAATGCTTAAATTTTCAAGTGAATTGTGCATCCAAAGTTGTTTGGTAATATGCCTCAGTTAACTTATTTAACTTATTTAATTAAAGTTTTCTGTTGCCATTTTTATTTTTAGGCTGCACCAAGATTATTTGTATTAGGATTGAAGGCACATATGGGAGATATCTTGATGGTTTTGGTTCTACCGTTCAAGATGTAGGTCATTATGTTATCAATTATCGTCTTTCACAAATCGCGCAAGGTATTGGTATTAATTATTTCCTTATTGATATCCTTTTTTGCTTTCTTTAGGTCAACTATGTAATTTTGAATATTATATATTCATTGGTATTTTTTTTATCATGTATTGGCCTTTGATTTGTTGTTCCACTTTTTCTTCGAATAGACAAATAACAAGACCGTAGAAGGTGTGCGAAAATTAACTCCAACATTACAACTAAAAATAAAATGACTGCAGAAGATTTAGTGAACGATAATTTTCAACATATAAAAAATTCTATTGTCTAAACTTGGTTCTGTTCAACAACATTGTTGATTGCTTTTTTGGGTTCTTTTACTTATATTATATAATACACTGATGAAATTTGAGAGTATTATTATACAAAATTACTCATGATTAGAAGACCTTAATCAGCCTTTTTGAGCTCATTGCTCTTTTATGATGTGGTTATTTTGTCTTTTTACTCTTTCTGTAGGAATGGAATGAGAGTCTTTTGACATGGTAAGTTCTCTTAATTGTCATTTCCCTCTCTACACTGTGTGAATCTCAAGAATTGTATTTGAGGTTTATCAAAAGTTTCTATATTTCTACTTTAGGGGAATGACTTAATCAGTCAGCAAGTCATTGCAATTGTTAGTTTTTGTTTTATTTTTCAACACATTTTCTCATTTTTATGGTGAAAAAATAATAATGTTCAAAGTCAATTATGTAAAATAATAATGTATTTGACATGTATTCCTGTCATGCCATCAACTTAGTAGATCTGTTATTTATGTTCTAGGAAAAAATGTAGCACTTTTAAAGACAAAATGAAGGACATGTGCAAATGAGAAATCAGAGGACTTTTTGTTTCACAACATTCTTTATGAATTTTATCATCTTGCTGACTTCTGTTATAAGACATTCATTCTTAGTGTGTTCTTATTTATCTTTTTGTTTTCATGTGATCTCCTTTTATAGGTAACAAGATCGACATCTCATTTTAGGTATTTCTTTCATCTTTAAGTCTTACTGTGCATGTTGTTATACAAAATGCACATAGTATTTTAGAGTATACACATAATCTTGTAACTGGACAAATGGTACAAAAGTCAGATAATTCAACTGACACATGGAACAAAAGTTAGATAGTTCAACATCAATAACATACCCAGTATAATCTTACATGTGGGGTATAAGGAGGGTTGAGTGTACAAAGACTTGATCCCTACCTTGTGGAGGTCAGGAGGTTATTTCCGAAAGACCATCGCCTCCAATGATGCAAATCAAAACCGTTTAAATAGAAAATATACAAGAAAAGTTGGATCTTTAGCAATGGAAATTTCATGTTGAGTCTTAAACATACCATTTGAATATGAATAAGCTCAAAGTTACCTCTTAGGTATAATTTTCATGTGATAAAAAGTAATATCTTTTTTACCGAAAAACGTTTCAAAAATTGTACTAACTGATGTTATCGAATGAAAGAAAAATGTCACTCTGTTGGATTTGGAGTTTGGAGTACATTTAGTTTTTAGATTCTTATATTTATAGCTCAAGGAAGTTACTCCCTCTGTCCCTATTTAGTTGTCCACTTTAGAGGTGACACACATATTAAGACACCAATTATTATCATAGGTTAGTTACAATTTTACCCTTAACTTAAAAGATTATGTAGCTCTCCAAGTATAATAAATATATTTTATGGTTCCAAAAAGCATGCATTACAACTTAATAGTACTAGAAAGTTTCTAGAATTAAATAAGGGTATATTAGGGAAAAATTATTGTCCTTACTTGATTTGTTAAAATGAACAAGTAAATAGAAACAAATATAAAAAGAAATAAGGACAAGTAAATAGGGACAGAGGGGGTAATAAACTGCTCTAAGTCTATTACTGTATTTGGACAGAGACTAGCTTTCATTTTCATAGTTAAAAATCTTGGAAATTGAATTTTAGAAGAAGGATATAGATTGTACGTTAGTTGTTCATGGTTACATCTGTATTACTGTTAATGTCAATTTTTGGGTACATGATAATGAGCAAATAACTTAAAACACATTTAATCATAGAATTAGTATTCAAAAATAAAATTCTTAATTTCAAATACAATGCAGTAAAGTGGAATTTCCTTAGTTAATCTGATGCGCATATGTGAAAGTTGCAAGTCTGCTTAGTGATGTTTCCTAGATACGATTCTGGTTGTTTCCATAACAATTCTCCTTGTGGTATTACATTTCTCTATGTTATTCCTTTCGATTCAATTAATCTCCTCTTTTGATTTGTAATCGTTCTTTTCCCTTTGAAGAAATTTTGTCTATCGAGTCTATGAGAGTTGTACATTCTTTTTGTAAAGAGTTCTTTACTTTACCGTTCAGCTTTGTTAACAACATTACCATTTCTTAATAAGTACGCTAATATTTATAACCTTTGAATTTCATATAACAGTTCAACTTTGTTGATAACATTATCATTTCTCATTAAGTACGCTAATATCTATGGCCTTTGAATTTCATATTACAGTTCAGCTTTGTTGATAACATTACCATTTCCAAATAATTACGCTAACATCTATGGCCTTTGAAATTCATATTTCTTCTATAATATATAGGATTTTGGGATGACACGATATGCTTTTACCCCTTCTTTATACTTTTCAGTTTTCAGAGGTTACTTAACCTTACGTTGGTCTTAGCAAGTAAAAACACATTCTTCTTTGTGAATGCATTTTATTTGTTTATTCCTCTAAGATCACTATAAATGAATATTTGCTTACAACTTCATTTATGTACTTTCAAATATTAATAATGCTATGAAATTTCCTTTCAACTTAGTATAAGTAACTCTGAGCATAATTGTAGGCTTGGATTATATTGGAGAGACCATGAATGGAGTTTGTGAGTGCAGCAAATGAAAAGGCAGTGAAATTATTAGTTGTCAGAGGTCTGTGGTATGTATTTCTACATTCAGCTTCTGCACTATAGGTTTAGCGTTTTGCGTTAAACTATGGAACTATGTAATTCATGAACTCTTAAGTTTGCAATTATGACCAAAGTAAGGGTGCATTAGATACTGTATGGCTTTGTTAAATTATATATAATTGTGTAACTTAGGTACTCAAGTTTATAATTGTGATCATATGTCAAAACAACTTATGTATATTATAGCACGGGTCATAGCCTTCTAGTATATATATATATATATATATATGTTGACACCCAATTTTGACCCTCCCCGATAGGAATTAATTCATGAGCTTCTTAAACTCTCAAACAATTTAAAATAATTAATTTTATAAATTTACGAAAAATATAAAGTTTGCGTTATTTTAAATAATTTTTGTCGTTTCTTAAAGTTTTTAGATAATATCTATATTTTACATAATTATGCATATAATTAGTATATTTTATGATTATTCAAAAATTATCTCAAAATATTTTAAATTTAGTAAGTAGCCTTTTAAATTAGTTTAGTTTAAATCACGGTTATATTTTTTATTATTATTTTTTTATTTTTTATTTTTTATTTATTTATTTATTTATTTATTATTTATTTATTTTGAATCACTAAGTTTACGATTAAATTAATTATTTTATTTTTTATTAAGATTAAGAAGCTCGCAAAATTAATTTACGTGAATTCATCCTATTACTTTAAACCATTCAAATAGACTAATTTTGGACTTTTGCATTTGTCCCACATTGCTTTCACATCTATTTTGAACCAAAAATTGGTCCTATATAAGCCCCTCCTCATTGCACCAAAATAAAGAAGATAGGGAGGAGACCAAAGAGTACCCAGAAAATTTTTCGGAAATTCTTGGTTCCATAGTTTAATATTTTTAAAATATTTTTCGTGGTTGTTCGAGTTTGGAGAGGTGGTGGAATCGTCTCCGTCAAACTCGTAGTCTTGGTTCGCTGCCCAGAATCAGGTAATTTTTTTTTATTATTATTATTATTTTTTCTTTTAGTTTGCTTATGTTTCTTTAGGAATTTATTTGTGTATTAGTTGTAATTTAGGAGTTATGGTAATGTTCTTAGTATAATCTGCATTTCAGTAGCCTATTTAATCTTTATTTTTATTTAGTTCAATATCTGTGTAAACTTGTTGTTTTAAGATATTTCGATCTAGCTGCCATTTGTTTTCTACTTGATTTTATAATCAGAATTACTATTTATATAATGTGGTGTTTAGTCCTATTCTTATGATTGAATCTTCTAGGCATTACGTTTATATACAAAGGAAGTGACGTAATATAGTCAATTCGAATGAGTTCTGGTCTGTTTTGGTTGATCTTAATTTTTTTTGTTTTATGTATGCATATATGTATACATATATATAATTTGTCAATTACCCAATTTGCTAACTATTTGGATCTTGAGTTTAATTAGTATTAACATTTAGTTGTTATAACTGTCATACTTTTATGTGTGTATTAATTTGCCATAGCAAATTGGATTCGTTTCACATCGTGTTTGAGATGTGCCTAATTTCATCACTTTATGGCTAATTCATTTTTATTTTATTGCATGTGAAACTCTCCTCGAGTCCTCACGGACTTTAATCCATCTTGTTGCGGTTTCTCATCGAGCCATAAAGGCTCCAAAATATATTCCTCAAGTCGTCCAGCCCCCTGGAAAATGGCATACAGGTGAAACCAGCAATATGTTTGCTGGAAACAAAATTTACAGGTCTCCAAAGATTTAAAACAGATGAATACACCGGCTGTATACACTGATATACAGTCGGAAGATACGATATACAGGTCAACAAAAATATACAAGTGCTTGAGAGGCTGAATCAGGATGTATACGTCTAAGATACAGTCCGATATACAATGAAAAGTACCGAATGCAGCCCCATATACAGCGGTATACATAACACGTATACACAATTTCGTTGAAGGAAAAATGGGGCTAAAGCCCAAGAAATTTTCAACAGGCCCAGCAGGTTAAAAATGGGCAAGGCCAATTTTGGATTACATAGATTTAGGACAGACCATGAATATTTGGGCCCAAAGCCCAAACTTGATGCTCTTTCCTTTCTTACTTATATTGTATTATTTTGACTAACACTTTTGGTTTTAATTTAATTATATTTCCAAGATAGTCATTTCTCTTTATATTTAAAAAATTTACAAAATATTTATTTTATATATATTACTTAGCTTTTATCCTTTTTTTACCCTTTTATGTCATTCCTCCCTTTAAATAATTTCCCTTTTTTCAAAAAATAAATAATAATATATAAATAAATAATAATTAGATAATAATAATAAAATTTCTTATTTCCTTTACTTTAGTCAATATTCGAAAATTAAATGAAAAAGTCATTTTTAGTCAAATCGCCGGTCAACCGCGAGTTAGCGGGCATTCCGAGGGCCTAACACCTTCTCGGAATGTACATTGAACTTCGAACCCTCTTCACATGCTAAATCACATAGTTGGTCCTCTCACGAAACCTAAACTCAAACTGTTAACATGCTGAAATGAGGCAATCGATCCAAAATTTAGCATGCCGGCACGTGACAATCCGATGCAATTGTTAGCATGCCAGAACGTGACAATCCGATCCCAATGACACATCACAAGAACACGTCAAGATCAGACATTTAAGTCATGATTTCATTTTTCAACATCTATGATCAATATTGCAACATGCATACATATACGAGTATCACAATGAAACAAGCACAATTATATATCACACGGTCATAAAATCACAACCATGACCTACCTTGAAACAAGCTTGGAACCCTAAGAAACTTGATCCTTCCCTTTTTGGATTCGTTCCACTTGTTCTTGGTCTACAAACAATCAACAATATATGGGAATCAATGGGGAGTGAAAAGCTTACTTTAGCCTTAAGAATGGTTGAAAACGAGTTGAAATCTCCTAAGGGCAATTCTTTAGCTCTAAAACTCGCAAAGTATCAAATAAGATCGTTTAAGGATTTTATTTATGAATTAAAATCCTGTCATCCCGCTATAGTGACACTCATCCTGCTGTAGCGGCGTCGCTGCAGCGATACTTTTTGAATCAGTGTGCTCCTCTTGAAAAATTAAAAAAATATTATAAATTCATCCCTGTCTCATCCATTACATCGGCACCTATCCCGCTGTAACGGCGTCGCTGCAGCGGCAATAACCCCACTGCGGTGGCATGAAGCGAGACAGTGAGCTCCTTAAGGGAGTTCCATTTTCCTCTTTTTACAACACACTCTGAACCCCTACGCTCAGAAAATACCCTTGACTCTACGATCGATTTCCGGAGATCTATTTATCCAAATTCAATTTCATAAAGTCGTACGGATTCCTTAACGAGTAATCAAATCGATTATGTAATAAAATTTCTATTCACTCTACGCTATTGCTACCAGATTTTCTTACACCTTGATGAATCCGATTTCCTCCAAATCTTGACAAGGTTGAGAAAATCCTAGTACTACAAAAATGTTTTTTTCCACCCCAATTTTTCCTCGTTGACATTTCTATAATGACGAAACTCGATCGTTACATTATGTATGAACTCAAAGTTTAATGCATTTTGTTGTCTTTAGATCTAGTCTATGCAGTGGCGGATCCAGGATTTAAAGGTTGTGGGTGCTCACTTCCTTTAACATAAACCTTTTGACAATCACATAGTATAAACTATACTAACTGAAACTTTTCAGTAAAAAAATAAAAAATAAAAAAGCCCTTAATTAGGAAAAGGAAAAAGTGTAAGAAAAAAAAAGGTTAAAAAAGAAGTCCTTAAATTAGATAGAAAAAGGAAAAAATATTAAAAAAGAAAAGAAAAAAAGGGTGCAAAATTCGCTGCAAAAAAAAAAGAAAAAAAAAAGGGCGGGTGGGATTCAAACCCTGCCAGTGTCCTTTGCAGACCTCTTGATTCCTTGTGTAACCCAGCACACCCATAACTGCTTTCATACTATGGGTGCTCATTTAATTTGTAAATACGGAATCTACAACTAAGATATTTAAGTTACGGAAGCAAGTTAAATAACTAAGTTAAATTCCATTTCTAAATCAAGATCTAACGACTAACTAACAATGCGGAAGATAAACTTAGAATCTGAAAGTTAATGTATCAAAACTAGAAAGGATAACCAAGTCCAACAAGAATTCTATTGAACTAACTGACACAATAGTCTAAATCCAGAAAGTTTGGACATAGACAGGGAGAATGGCAACCCGAACGAAGTAGCTCACCCTTGAACTCAAAGCGATCACTGATCTACTAAGCGAGATATGTCAACAGTCGCGTGAAAATGTCTTGTACTCAACAAATAATAGCAATTGTAGAATCCGTACACAACCACAATATACTATTAGGATAACGTGGATATCCCACTAGTGTAACATAAACAAGTCAAACAACATTATAATAACATGAATATATATCAACATATTCAATATCATCATAAAAAGTCAACAACACTCTTCACATGCTAAATCACATAGTTGGTTCTCTCACGAAACCCAAACTCAAATTGTTAGCATGCCGGAATGTGGCGATCGATCCAAAAGTTAGCATGCTGACACGTGACAATCCGATCCAACTGTTACCATGCGTAACGTGGCAATCCAATCCAACTGTTAGTATGCCGAAATGTGGCGATTCGATATCAATAACACATCACAAGAACACGTCAAGATCAACATCTATGATCAATATTGCAACATGCATACATATATGAGCATCACAATGAAACAAGAACAAGTATATATCAATAGTCATAAAATTACAACCATCACCTACCTCGAAACAAGTTTGGAACCTAAGAAACTTGATCCTTACCCTTTTGGATTCGTTACACTTGTTCTTGGTCTACAAACAATCAACAATATACGAGAATCAATAATTAATCATTAACCAAAACTCTAACAAATTCATGAACCCTAGGTCAAACCCATGACTTTGACTAGCCAAACTAGGGTTGTTCCCACCATGAATTCTATCAAGAAACACTTCCCCATCAATTATGACCAATTCTAAAATGTTCGACGGATTGAAAAGAAAAAAACGGGGAGTGAAAAGCTTACTTTAGCCTTAAGAATGGTGGAAAACGAGTTGAAATCTCCCAAGGGTTGTTCTTTAGCTCTAAAAGTCGCAAAGTATCAAATAAGATCGTTTAAGGATTTTATTTATGAATTAAAATTCCGTCGTCCCACTATAGTGGCACCCTTCCCGCTGTAGCGACGTTGCTGCATAGACACTTTTTGAATCGGTGTGCTCCGTCTTGAAAAAATCCAAAAATATAATAAATTCATCCCCGTCTCATCCGCTACATTGGCACCCATCCCGCTGCAGAAGCAATAAACCCAATGCGATGACAGTAAGCGATACAGTGAGCTCCTTAAGGGAGTTTTAATTTCCTCTTTTTACAACATACTCTGAACCCACTACGCTCAGAAAATACCCTTAACACTACGATCGATTCTCGGAGATCTATTTATCCAAATTCAATTTCGTAAAGTCGTATGGATTCTTTAACGAGTAATCGAACTGATTATGTAATAAAATTCCTATTAACTCTACCCGATTGCTACCAGATTTTCTTATATCTTGTTGAATTCGATTTCCTCCAAATCTCGACAAGATTGAGAAAATCTTAATACTACAAAAAAATTATTTTTCACCCCGATTTTTTCTCGTTGGCATTTGTATAATGACATAACTCGATCGTTACATTATGTATGAACTTAATGTTTTATGTTTTATGTATTTAGTTGTCTTAGATCTAGTCTATGTAGACTTTTGTAAACACAAAATATTTTATGTACTTGACTATTTTTTAATTTAATCTATGTAGACTTTATTTAACAATATTTCGAGTGTTCCATCAAAGTTAGGAAGTGCATGCGTGTAGTTTCTCTTTTCAACACATTACAACATCTAAAAATCTGAAGCATATATAACATATATTGTTGCTTTATCAAAGTTATTAACATCTTCTTATGTGGTATGGTCATGTTGCACTAAATATATTTCTTAGAAAACATATTGACTATAATTATTGCCCCACTTTGGGATTATTGTAAAGTCAAGGGGCATAAAATTATTGAAATTTTCAATTTTCTTTTCTTAAGGGACTTTCTTTTCACTATTTACGAATTTTTTAATTTTAAAAATCAAACTTTTCAACTCTTTAACAAATGGGTACAAAATATTAATTTTATCTTCTCTGCAATTATATTCTAATTATCCTTTTAATAAAATGGAAAAGTAAATTAAATTCTCATTAAACACTAATTAATTATGGATGTGCATGGAGCGGGTAGGTACGTCTCTAAGTTCTATATATAACACGTAAATTTGGTTCATCTCTCTTCATCCCAGTCTTTGATATTTTTCTTAACTCCTCTCTTACAGAAATATCCTTAGTTTTTTTAATAAACACTTATTTAAAATCAGCTCCCTTTTTGATCTTTTTCTTAACTCCTCTTTTACAAAACAACATCCATAGTTCTTTTAATAAGCACTTTTTTAAAATCACCCTCTTTTTTTATTTAAAATGGAGGATAATGATTGGGATTTAAGTGCTGTAGTAAGAAGTTGTAATATTAATAAGCCTAACAATGTTACTGCTCCTAACTCAAGCTTGGTGACTTATGGAAATGATTTGAATACTTTTGACAAAAAATTTGCTGCTCACATGCCTATAGGTTTTTCAGTTGCTCACCAGAAAAAATCAAATGATCAGATCATAATCACAAACCAAAACCAAGAAATGTACTTACATCCCATTCAACCAAATCAATTTAGTCAAGAAATTATTCTTCCTTCATTACCAACAACAATGACGAGTGTGCCAACAATGACTACAACATCACAAGAGTCGATTTATCTACATCAACAACTTGAAAAATCAGATGACCATGTTATAATTATGAATCAAAATAATAATCAAGAAATTTACTTAGATCCCATTCAACAACCACAATTTAGGCAACAAATCTTTCTTCCCCCATTACAAACAACGATAATGTGTATGCCAACACCGACTACAACACCACAAGATCCGATCAATCTACAACAACAACTTGAAAAATTAGATGACCAAGTCATAATCACGGACCAAAATAAAAACCAAGAAATGTACATACATCCAATTCAACCAACTAAATTTAGCAACCAATTTTTTCTACCTCCGTTGCCAACAATGATAACCTCTGTGCCAACAACTATTACAACACCACAAGAATCAATCGATCTGCAAAAACTTGTGGTACATGATCAAGTTTATCCTAAATTCACTATGCCTGTGAAGAATTCTATGATCAAAACTTTTAAAAGGTAACTATTTGATTTGTTAAATTCTTGAGTGTGTGTTTACAGTTTTGATATTAATACTTTTTATTTGAATCAGAAAAGATCAGTCAACAAGAGTTTTCTATGAAGTGTTGCAAGAGGAACTCACAGATGATAAATGGGCATGGCAAAAGTATGATCAGAAGTCAATCAAAGGTTCTCCATTTCCGAGGTTTGCTCTCTTTATCATTTTTTTCAGATCATAGAAAATATTGTTCAATTCTCAATTTTTGTGAAAAAAATAATAAAAAGTATTAATGGTAAATGTAAACAAATGTAATATTTGATCAATACTAATTATTTTTTGTGTATATGATATATCAGGAACTACTTTAAATGTAGTACATTAACCTGCGAAGCAATAAAAATAATTGAGAAAAGCCCAAAGAATGATATTACATATGACAACTCTACTATGAGCAACTTTTGTCTTCTAGTCTTGTTTTTTTTTTTTTAAATTATAAATGGGATCAGACAAAAAAAATAAGTTTATAATTTTTGGTGTTTAACCATGTCATAGAAAATAGTGCTTCTCTAGATAGCTAGAGATAAATTATTTTTCTGTTTCGTTTTTTTTTTTTTTTTTTCCCCCTTGTAAGTGTTTTATTTTCTCAAATAGTTCTTTTTTAAAGAAAAATCATCGATCTCAAGCACTCAATTTATACTTTAAATTATACAAAATATTAGAGTATCGCAATTCAATTTCATAAGCTTGAGTTTTATTTATGCACGTATTAACCATTTTGAAGGAATTTTCACTCTTAAAAATCAATTATATGTTTGTGTGGATTACTATTAGTTTAAAAGATCGAATATGTAATTCGTTTCAGTACTCCGTAAAATTTTTCTTTTAACTAGAAAATTGTTTCTCTATATAATCAATTGTTTATAAATTATCTGAACAATCATTTTGATTTTTTTATTCCTGTTTTTTTTCTTCTTTTGCTAAAAGACAATTTTATAGTCATATTTATTTTTTAACAAGAAACATGTGTCAAATATATAATTAGAATACGTATAGGAATTTACAAAATCCTCATGGTTTTTCACGTAAAACATCACAAAATCAATAGAAACAACAAATATTATGCCAATGTATATTGTAACACAAGCAATATCTCTCCATATCTCTTCTTACCTTAATCATAATTTTCATTATCGATCTATTAGCATACTCTCTAACCTTAAATATTAATATAATTTATCCAGAAGTCTATATGATAGTACTCAAATTACATACATAATTTTCATATATTATATTACTCAAATATCAAAGGTGTATAACTTGATATATTTTTATGTATCTCACACATATTTTAGATACCTTGCATATTTTCAACTAAGATTATCCACATTTTTTAAAAACTTTATTATTACTATTTTTACTATCTCATTTTTTAGTGAAATAAATAAATCTTCATAGTTACTATTTGCTTAATTATGTATTCATTATAATTCTAAATTTAGCGATTGAAATATTAAAAAAATAAATTCAAGAACAATACTTTTCAATCTTGTAGAGATCTTATATTGTTACATATTGTATCAACTAATGTGCTTACAAGAACTCTACCTTCTAATTATATTCCTCAATTAAATATTGATATTATGTCTATCTCTTCATAAACTCTAACGTTATTTACATTTGAACAGGTAACTATTGCAATTTGCAAGTGTTCTTAATTTTTCAATTAAGAAAAAAACATTAGAACCGAAATCATTGATAATGAGGAAATTATTACTCAGTAATAATCTTCGTGATTATCATTGTAATATTTACATTGGTATATAGAAAGTTTTTGTTACATTTTTGGAAGTTTGATCATATGTTATTTGAATGTTGCTTAATGTATATCCGTTCAATGTTTGATAATTAAGTAGCTATTTTATTTCTTTTAAATTTACTGTCAGTTAAAAATTGTAATTCAAATCTTACATATATAAAGAGAGAGATATCAATTTTCATGCACCTCGATCAATTTCACTTGAGTTATTTTTCACTACCAACATATGTAAGGTAATTCTATTCATCTAAACTTAGACAAATGAGAAAAAATCACCTAATATTTTTGTTGAAAAAGAAGAAAGTTGACGATTGGAAATGTCAAAGGACCATGTTCAACGCAACTGACTGACGTGTCTGCAACAAGTGTTGATAAAGAAAGGAACCTGACGATTGGAACATGTCAAAGGAACAAGTTCAACGAAGCTGACTGACGAGTTTACAACACTGTTATAGAGTTAGAGTCGCACTAGGATTAGACTACTTATATTATGATTAAAATTATATTACGACTAGAATTAGATTACTATCAAAATTATAGTATAACTAGGATTTAAATTATTTATCAATTGCATTACTATTGTTATAGTAGTAATAGGTATTGTACTAAGACTATAATATAGTTAACTTAGGACTCTACAATTCTCTCCTATATAAGTAGCTTGGAACTCAACACTATTTTTTATCAATACAATCCTTGATTTCTCCAATCGTGAGATTTCTACATGGTATCAGAGCTTAAGCTTTCCGCTCTTTGAGTATTGATAAAAAAAAGTCACACATTGCAATGACTCATTCTACCAAAAATATGTCGACCTCCTTATATCACCAATTCGTCGCCTGCTCAATTAAATTTAATCCAACAAACTACCTCATAAAAAGGACACATATCCAATGAACCAAGTAAAAGTAGTTAATTGTTCCACTGGAAAGACTGCTAGGGAAGTTGTAGCGGTTAAGAAAATGCAAAAGATATATAGTGACATCATTGATGATTGGAAGGAGAAAGAAGTGTTGCTAAAGAGTTGGATCTCAAGCACCTTGTTCGAAGAAAGCTTGCACCTAATTGTGGGCTGATCAATTGCTAAGGAGATGTGAAAATTCTTAAAAAAAAACTTATATTCAAGCAACAAAAGCAATTATTTTGCTAGAGGTTTACGTTAGGCACCATATCACACCCTTAATCAATTTGTTAATGCTCTAACAAGATTTGATATAAGGAAAAATCTGGAAGAAAAAGTGTTACAACAAAACCATAACATGGTATTATCTGCCCAAAAAGACAGGGGAAGAGGAAACAACAATATCAACTTACCGAAGCATTGACAATACAAGTTTTTGTGGGGAATTCAAAGTTTTTTTTTTTTTTGGGATATTCGGAAACAACATCAACATACCGAAGCATTGATAAAGTAAGTTTTTACTAGGTATTCAAAGTTTGTTTTTCCTGGATATTAGATTAACCGTTCCTCTACTCACTAGCTTGAGGAGAAGTGTTGAAGAAGAAGAAAGTTGACGATTGGAACATGTCCAACGCAACTGACTGACGTGTCTGCTTCAAGTGTTGATGAAGAACGGAAACTGACGATTGAAACATGTCAAAGGAACAGGTCCAACGAAGACTGACGAGTTTATAACACTGCTCTAGAGTTAAAGTCGCACTAGTATTACACTACTTATATTATGATTAGAATTATATTACAACTAGGATTAGATTACTATCGAAATTATAGTACAACTAAGATTTAGATTATTTATAATTGCATTATTATTATTTTTATAGTAGTAATAGATATTGTAGTAGGACTTCAAGTATAGTTAACTTAGGACTCTACAATTCTCTCCTATATAAGGAATTTGTAACTCAACATTATCTTTTATCAATACAATCCTTGATTTCTTTAATCGTGAGATTTGTACATCAATATAATTTTCTACAATTTTGTCCACTAAAATTTAAACCCGGGACTTAAAAATTCCACTGTATTAAATCACTAGGGCACAAGCCCACAGCCCAGTCCTCTAAATGCTTTTAATTGTATATATTAATGATAAAACAAAACATAACTCATACATTGTTTTTTGTTTACAAGTATGAAAATATAATTATAATTTCATACTTTATAATGAAATACTACAGAATATATAGTCATATTTAAATTCTTTAGAATTTCTTTTTTCTCACAAATGATATGTTTAGTTAATAAAATATATTAACGTTGAACATAGATATATAGTTGGAAAAAATTTATTGTCTTATTATTAAAAAAATGACTTGTTTATATAAAAGAGACTAGAACTTTTAACTGAAGTTTAGATCACTAGAATGTAAAGTGAAATTGTAATCGTCCTTTTACATAATCATTAAGACATACCAATTCTTCAAAGTGATCACTATGGTTATTTACCAGAATTATTACTACTATTCATATAAAAGTTGAATTTGGATAATAAAGAGGATGCGATAAGTGAAGAGTTCTGCATTAACAAATTACGTCGGAGTACTAGAAGTGTAATTTCATTGATAAGACAGGACAATTACTTTTGCGCTGGAAGAAAGCCACGTGAGCATGCAAGAGTTAGTTACGGAATAAATATAGAAGTGTGAGAACGTGGATAGGAAGGAAAAAGAAAGTTATTTGTGATTCTGAATAATCTATTTCCCTAAATCGTTGTTTCCTGTAATTTCCATTGTTGTGTCTAATCGTATGTAATAGTATTCAGCAAGACTTATCTATTTATATTATATATAAGTGTTGGTATTGTAAAATCGGATTTGTTTCACATATTCTTATAAACTACAAAAAACACGAATGTAGAATTACTAATCTCTATATGCTAATGAAACTATAGCTACAATTTGTAATTAGAGAAACATTAACTAAGGAGCTTGATCATTTCTGTGTTGTTAACTATTTATGAAATGTCCACCAACAAATTCTGGCATAATTTCATTATAATTCTAAATTTAGCGACTGAAAAATTAAAAAAAAATCAATTAAAGAACAATACTTTTCAATCTGATAGAGATCTTATACTGTTACTTATTTTTCAAGACTAATCATCTGGGCTTCTCGTTTTTGTTTTTAGTATACATAGGATTTCAATCTATAGTTGGAAAAAGTTTTTAATTTTTTTTACAAAATACAAAACTCTCCTAACACATGATTAAGAAGATATATAACTTGTAAGTTTCAGTATACTAGTTAGAAAAAATATGAAGCGGAGATACAAGGATATTTGAGTATTTTAATAATATTAGTTTTGAGAACGTATATTATAATTGCATGTTTGACCTCTATTATTATATAACATTTATATAGGTTAATTTATTTATTTTTTGAGCTAAGAGTGTATTTTCCCCGACTTAGGTTTAATCTCATGTTGAATATTATTTTTAAATACGATAAATATTGTATCAATTAATGTGTTTATGTGAACTCTACCTTCTAATTATGCTCCCCAATTAAATATTGATATTAATTCTATCTTTTTCATATGCCCTAATTATTACTCAGAAATGATCGTCATGATTATTATTGTAATATTTACAGTGGTATATAGATAGTTTTCTATTACATTTTTGGAAGTATAACTATATGTTATTTAAATATTATTTAAAATATTGGCATTTAATATTTAAGTAGATATTTTATTTCATTTTGATTTATAACAAGAGTAAAATTGTTATCCTCTCTCTATATATAAGAGAAAACAATTTTCATGCACCTCGATCAATTTTCAATTAGTCCTCGTGCCAAATTCGAATTTCACCTTATACAATATCAATAATTTTATTTATTTTAATTACGAGAATTTAGTCTATCTAAAATGCAAGCATCCATTAATGCTTGTATCTGAATAGACTTTCTACATCACACCTTTTATACTGTGACATTGTTTCTAATTATGTGTCACGACCTAAATCGTCGTGATTGACACCCATACTAACTACTCAGTGGGAGAACCGTTAATACCATCTAACCAAAGCAAGAAATCTACAACTAAGATATTTAAGTTACGGAAGCAAGTTACATAACTAAGTTAAGTTCCATTTCTAAATCAAGATCTAACGACTAACTAACAATGCGGAAGATAAACTTAGAATCTGAAAGTTAATGTATCAAAACTAGAATAACCAAGTCCAACAAGAATTCTATTGAACTAACTGACACAATAGTCTAAATCCAGAAAGTTTGGACATAGACAGGGAGAATGGCAACCCGAACGAAGTAGCTCACCCTTAAACTCAAAGCGATCACTGATCTACTAAGCGAGATATGTCAACAGTAGCGTGAAAATGTCTTGTACTCAACAAATAATAGCAATTGTAGAATCCGTACACAACCACAATATACTAGTAGGATAACGTGGATATCCCACTAGTGTAACATAAACAAGTCAAACAACATTATAATAACATGAATATATATCAACATATTCAATATCATCATAAAAAGTCAACAACACTCTTCACATGCTAAATCACATAGTTGGTTCTCTCACGAAACCCAAACTCAAATTGTTAGCATGCCGGAATGTGGCGATCGATCCAAAAGTTAGCATGCTGACACGTGACAATCCGATCCAACTGTTACCATGCGTAACGTGGCAATCCAATCCAACTGTTAGTATGCCGAAATGTGGCGATTCGATATCAATAACACATCACAAGAACACGTCAAGATCACACATTTAAGTCATGATTTTATTTTTCAACATCTATGATCAGTATTGCAACATGCATACATATATGAGCATCACAATGAAACAAGAACAAGTATATATCAATAGTCATAAAATTACAACCATCACCTACCTCGAAACAAGTTTGGAACCTAAGAAACTTGATCCTTACCCTTTTGGATTCGTTACACTTGTTCTTGGTCTACAAACAATCAACAATATACGAGAATCAATAATTAATCATTAACCAAAACTCTAACAAATTCATGAACCCTAGGTCAAACCCATGACTTTGACTAGCCAAACTAGGGTTGTTCCCACCATGAATTCTATCAAGAAACACTTCCCCATCAATTATGACCAATTCTAAAATGTTCGACGGATTGAAAAGAAAAAAAGGGGAGTGAAAAGCTTACTTTAGCCTTAAGAATGGTGGAAAACGAGTTGAAATCTCCCAAGGGTTGTTCTTTAGCTCTAAAAGTCGCAAAGTATCAAATAAGATCGTTTAAGGATTTTATTTATGAATTAAAATTCCGTCGTCCCACTATAGTGGCACCCTTCCCGCTGTAGCGACGTTGCTGCATAGACACTTTTTGAATCGGTGTGCTCCGTCTTGAAAAAATCCAAAAATTTAATAAATTCATCTCTGTCTCATCCGCTACATCGGCACCCATCCCGCTGCAGAAGCAATAAACCCAATGCGACGACAGGAAGCGATACAGTGAGCTCCTTAAGGGAGTTTTAATTCGTCTTTTTACAACACACTCTGAACCCACTACGCTCAGAAAATACCCTTAACACTACGATCGATTCTCGGAGATCTATTTATCCAAATTCAATTTCGTAAAGTCGTATGGATTCCTTAACGAGTAATCGAACTGATTATGTAATAAAATTCCTATTAACTCTACCCGATTGCTACCAGATTTTCTTATATCTTGTTGAATTCGATTTCCTCCAAATCTGGACAAGGTTGAGAAAATCTTAATACTCTAAAAAATTTATTTTCCACCCCAATTTTTTCTCGTTGGCATTTCTATAATGACATAACTCGATCGTTACATTATGTATGAATTTAATGTTTTATGCATTTTGTTGTCTTTAGATCTAGTCTATGTAGACTTTTGTAAACACAAAATATTTTATGTACTTGACTATTTTTTAATTTAATCTATGTAGACTTTATTTAACAATATTTCGAGTGTTCCATCAAAGTTAGGAAGTGCATGTGTGTAGTTTCTCTTTTCAACACATTACAAAATCTAAAAATTTGAAGCATATATAACATAGATTGTTGCTTTATCAAAGCTATTAACATCTTTTTATGTGATATGGTCATGTTGCACTAAATATATTTCTTAGAGAACATATTGACTATAATTATTGCCCCACTTTGGGATTATTGTAAAGTCAAGTGGCATAAAATTATTGAAATTGCAAATTTTCTTTTCTTAGGGGATCACTTCCTTTTCAGTATTTAAGAATTTTTTAATTTAAAAAATCAAACTTTTCAATTCTTCAACAAATGGGTACAAAATATTAATTTTATCTTCTCTCTTATTATATTCTAATTATCCTTTTAATAAAATGGAAAAGTAAATTAAATTTTCATTAAATACTAATTAAATATGGATGTTTACGGAGTGGGTAGGTACGTCTCTAAGTTCTCTATATAACATGTAAATTTGGTTCATCTCTCTTCATCCCAATATTTGATATTTTTCTTAACTCCTCTCTTACATAAACATCCTTAGTTGTTTTAATAAACACTTATTTAAAATCAGCTCCCTTTTTGATCTTTTTCCTAACTCCTCTCTTACAGAAAATATCCTTAGTTCTTTTAATAAACACTTTTTAATAATTACCCTCCTTTTTTATTTAAAATGAAGGATAATGATTGGGATTTAAGTGCTGTAGTAAGAAGTTGTAATATTAATAAGCCTAACGATGTTACTGCTCCTAACTCAGGCTTGGTGACTTCTGAAAATGATAGGAATAATTTTGACAAAAAAAATGTTGGTGACGTGCCTATAGATTTTTCAGTTACTCACCAGAAAAAATCAAATGTCCTGGTCATAATCACAAACCAAAATCAAGAAATGTACTTACATCCCATTCAACCAAATCAGTTTAGTCAAGAAATTATTCTTCCTTCATTACCAACAACAATGACGAGTGTGCCAACAACGACTGCAACACCACAAGAGTCGATTTATCTACATCAACAACTTGAAAAATCATATGACCAGGTTACAATTATGAATCAAAATAATAATCAGGAGGTGTACTTAGATCCCATTCAACAACCACAATTTAGGCAACAAATCTTTCTTCCCCCATTACAAACAACGATAATGTGTATGCCAACACCGACTACAACACCACAAGATCCGATCAATCTACAACAACAACTTGAAAAATTAGATGACCAAGTCATAATCACGGACCAAAATAAAAACCAAGAAATGTACATACATCCAATTCAACCAACTAAATTTAGCCATCAAAATTTTCTACCTCCGTTGCCAACAATGATAACCTCTGTGCCAACAACTATTACAACACAACAAGAATCAATAGATCAACAACAACTTGTGGTACATGATCAAGTTTATCCTAATTTCACTATGCCCGTGCAGAATTCTATGATCAAAACTTTTAAAAGGTAACTATTTGATTTGTTAAATTTTTGAGTGTGTGTTTACAGTTTTGATATTAATACTTTTGATTTGAATCAGAAAAGATCAGTCAACAAGAGTTTTCTATGAAGTGTTGCAAGAGGAACTCACAGATGATAAATGGGCATGGCAAAAGTATGGTCAGAAGTCAATCAAAGGTTCTCCATTTCCAAGGTTTGTTCTCTTTATCATTTTTTCAGATTATAGAAAATATTGTTACGTTCTCAATTTTCGTGATAAAAATAATAATTAAAAATTATTAATGATAAATATAAACAAATGTAATATTTGATCACTACTAATTATATTTCGTATATATGATACATCAGGAACTACTTTAAATGTAGTACATTAACCTGCGAAGCAACAAAAATAATTGAGAAAAGCCCAAAGAATGAGAAGTATTTTTTGGTGTCCTATTCTGATGAACACAACCATGATCCTCCTCCATATCGTAGATCTCTTGCTTTATACAACAATATTTCCAAACGCAAACTTCCAAAAAGTATCAATATTGTGCCTAAGGAGTTAAACTTGAATGCATCATCGTCCTCGTCCAAGCGTGCTAAGCGTTTCAAAGTTGATGCCTCTTCAATTTGTCCAACTGCACCTAAACTTGAAATTGGGAGAATTAATGAAACGGTTGATGTTGTCGTGGCGAACAAAGACGATATTGAAGAGGAGGAGATTACATATGACAATATTTTCATGGATTTTGAATAACTCCAAGAAGTTACTACTTCCATCTTATGGGGATGATATGTACAAGAGGAATTGATCTTTTTTCTCCCTCTCCACCAACTATACTATGAGAACTTTTTGTCTTCTAGTCATGTTTCTTTTTCAATTATAAATGGGGTCAGACAAAAAAATTAGATTTATAGTTTTTGGTGTTTAACCATGTCATAGAAAATAGTGCTTTTCTAGATAGCTAGAGATTAATCATTTTTCAGTTTCGTTATTTGTGTTGTTTTTTTAATGTGAGAATCAATTTGGCCCCTCTTGTAAGTTGTTTTATTGTCTCAAATAGTTTTTTTAAAGAAAAATCACCAGTCTCAAGCACGCAATTTATACATTAAATTATACAAAATATTAGAATATCGCATTTCAATTTCAGAAGTTTGAGTTTTATTTATGTATGCATTAACCATTTTGAAGGAATTTTCACTCTTAAAAATCAATGATATGTTCTTGTGGATTACTATTAGTTCAAATGATTGAATGTGTAATTCGTTTTAATACTCCATAAAATTATTTTTTTGACAATAAAAATTGTTCCTCTATATAATGAATTGTTTATAAATATCTCAACAATCATTTTGATTTTTTTATTCCTGTTTTTTTTCTTTCTTTTGCTAAACGACAATTTTATGGTCATATTTATTTTTTAACAAGAAACATGTGTCAAATATATAATTAGAATAAGTATAGGGATTTACAAAATCCTCATGGTTTTTAATGTTGCTAGGAATAACATTGAATGCAATCTCTACGTATAAACTGTTACAAAATTTTAATTATAAATATAAAAAATTTGCAGAATTAATGAAGTAATACATTGTTTCAATATTGAACTTTGTACTACTCTAGTTCATTTTACTTGTCATTTATTTTTCACCTCTTAAAAAAGATTAATTTAAAGAGTTATTTGAATAAATTATTCTCATATAGAGTTTGTTGAATATAATGACGAGATTACTTCAACAACTGCATTTAAAAGAGTTGGGGGAAAAGCTATACATAAGGAATGGAAAAAAACATTAGTTATATTTTTTCTAATGTAAAAAATGTAGTGTATGAGTTGAAGAAAAATGTGAATATATAGCTAATATATTATTATATCTATATCATATTGTGTTTGTACGTGTTTCTAGAGTATTTAATTATTGTCACGATCCAAACAATCGTGATTGGCACCCATACTATAACTCGGGGGGAGAACCAGTTTAGCAACCAACCAAAACAATAAATCTAGATACTAAGGTATTTAAGTTACAGAAGCAAGTTAAATAACTAAAGACAAAGTTCCATTACTAAATAAATATCTAATAACCAACTAACAATGCGGAAGATAAACCTAAAATCTGAAATTCAATGTACCAAAACTAGATACGAGAACCAAGTCTAACAAGAATTTTTAGTGAACTATATAACTAACTAAAACAAGGTCTAGTCCGAAAATGGCGGACATAGACTAAAGAGAATTCCATGGCAACCCGAACGATGTGGCTCACCCTTGAACTCGAAGCGATTAGAGTTGTCAATATGGGCTAGCCCACCCCATTCGGGCTAACCCATACATGCTTCGACATTTTGCGGGCCAGGCCGGGCTAACCCATTTTTTGTGTGGGCAAAAAATCGGCCGGCCCAACCCACAAGTACGTGGGCTACAGGCTTGACGGGTCAGCCCACTATATAAAAAATTATATTATTTTTATAATTGTTTAATAAAATTATAAATTATAATCTAAAAATATTATCATAAATATCGACAAAACAATAATACATGATGTTGATATTACTACGTTTTAATTTAATCCACAAATAAAGTTATTTTTATAATATTTATTAAATTTTTTTTCAAGTTAAAGTATAAATATCTAAATAGAAATATTAACCTAATTGTTTTGAGTTTGTACTCTCTTTAATTTTAAATTTTAATATTATATTATATTTTTTAATTAATTTTTATCGGCCCATGGGCTGGCCCTACCAATATTTCTCAAGCCCCACAAATCAGCAGACTTATTCGGGTCGCGCTAAAAAGCTCTTTTCTCAAATGGGCTCCAAAAATCGTAGCCCAGCCCTATTAAATCCGGGGTTAGGCCAGGCGGCACAACATGCCTAGCCCATATTGACGGCTCTAGAAGCGATCATTGAACTCCTAGGCGAGGTCTGTCAACAGTCGCATGAAGATGCCTTGTACTAAAAAAAATAAGAGCAAGTGCAGAATCATTACACAAATATTAATGTGTACTGGTATCCACTAGTGTAGCATAAATAAGCAATTACAATATTATAATACATGCATAAATATTATTTTATTCAATACTATCATAAAAATCGACATCACAGTCCATATGCTTCATCACATAGTTGATCCTCTCACGCAACCCAAAGTAAAACTGTTAGCATGTCGAAACGTGGAAATTCAATCCAAGTTTTATGTTGAAATGTGGAAACCTATAACATCTCGTGTCTACAATTAGCTAAGATTAAGCTAAGAAAAACAAGAAGAATCAAATTTGAAAATAAGCAAGGGAATCTAGAAAATTTCCAGATTTCAAAATGAGTCATTTTCAAATGGTCATAACTTCCAAACTCATGAGGATTTTGGATGAGTTCTTTATATGGATGGAAAACTCGTCGGAAGATCTTTCCAACCGTCAACTTTGCGAATTTCTGAGGTCGTATGAGGGAGATATGACTTTCGAAAGTTGTGTTATTGAGCAGGAAAAGTTCCAAATCCGAATTTGTTAAGGGTGTTTTGGTCTTTCCTGAGTCAATCATTAATTTCGTTTTTGGGGTAATATGTTGGGGTCTAAACTGATCCAATTAAGTTTACACACTTAGAAAAGAAGTTAGGGCTTTGAAAGAAAGGAGAAAAGAGGAGAAGGGAGAAGAAGACGCAAGAACGCCAAGATTTCATTGTGTGGATTTCGTTAGGGGTGATCCCTATAGTTCTGTGAGATCATTCGGTTTTGGGTTATTTCACCCACCCTCCAACTTGTTTCATTACAGCAATTTAGAGTGTATTGAAAATAAATCTTAAAGTTCTTGATGAAAAGTTTGAAGTTCTTGTTGGTTGATTTGTAGTTGATCTCTAGTAGTTTGGGTTCTTGTTTCCAGACTATTTTCGCGTCTAAACTATTGGGTAATGAGTTAATTAGGGATCCTAAGTTTTGGGGATGGAATCATACGAGTTTGGGAAGGTTTAGAGATGAAAAAGAAAGAAGAAAATTGGAAAAAACCGTCTGATAGGCACTGGGGCGTCGCGCCTCCAAAGATCCTCAGGACAGAGTCTGTCCGTAAGGCCTCGGCGCGCCGCGCCTGCCAGAAAGGCTCTGTCCGTCAGGCTCTGGTGCTCCGCGCCTCTCAGAGCGCCCCGACCCCTGGAGACCCCGTTCTTTTCCTATCTTTTTGTACTAGTTCCTAAGTGATGTACCCTTCATTCCTAGTTGATTCTAACACTCTAGAGTACATCTAAACATCATGAAATCATCCATAAACATGAGATCATGATCCTTGAATCCATAATCCAATTCAAGGGAAGCTAAGATCAAAGTAAAAGAAGTTAAGAGTCAAAGTCTAAAAGTTAAGAAGCAAGTCAAAATGAGCTCTTAAAGTTTTAAAGAGTCTTAAACAATCATTTTAACTTTGTTTTAGGACTCAAGTTACAAGTTGAGCCAAGAGTAAAGAGTTGATTAAACATCTCAAAACTATAAGGGAACTAAGTATTCTCTAAGAGTTAAGTTTCAAGTTAAGTAAAGAGCAAGAGTTGAGTTCATTTCTCAAAAGCTATAAGGGAAATAAGTATTCCCTAAAGGTTTACAAGTGTTTCACATTTGAATAAAAAGGGAACTAGAAGTTCCAAAAGAGTTTTGAACAAAAAGGGAACATTGATTCCAATAGGAGCTTCTTAAAGCTAAAGGGTTCAACAAATTATCTCAATCCAAAGAAAAGAAAGTTTCAATTAAAGAATGAGCTAAAGTACATTTTGGGAGTAGTATTGAGCACCGATGTGGGGATGAGAGTTAATATTAACTCAAGTCTCCATGTACACCATGTAACCACCATGGAAATTGACGGGTCATACTTTTTAGATGATCACGTAAGGAGAGCTAGTGGATCCACTAAGTTGAGTAAGGTCCTATACCGATGGCAAGGTGTAGGATGGTCCTCTTGCAATGTGAGATAATACGTTGTACCATTGTTTAGGATCATAGTGATGGTTGTCGGTTAGAAAATCTCCCACAAAAAGTTATATTACTTTTATATACAAGTAAAGTTGTGTTTGTTATTGCATTTATTTAATGAACGGAGTTGTTTTACTGTTTTATAAGATTTACATATATCTCGCATCTGTTTTAAACTATTTTATATGTATATTCTGTGAGTTAAGTATATTCTTGAGTTGAGCAGAGCAAAGGTAAGTTCACTTAATCCTCTCAAGCTTAAGTCGTCGTTTAGCTCTCCAACTCGCATACTCGTACATGTTATGTACTGATACTAGTTGGTCTTCATTTTATGATGCAGACGCAGGTACCCAGGATCAGCAAGCAGCGTTTCGTTGATCCAGACAGAGTTCCAGAGTTAGTGGTGAGCCTCCTTGCATTCCAAATGACATCCTTTTTCATTGCTTTATTAGTTTACCTTTTAGGATGTTGTGGGGTCTGTCCTAACATACCTTTTCAGTCGTTTTAGAGGCTTCGTAGACAATAATATTTCAGTTTGGAGTTGTTTTCAGTTTTGAGACTTAATTGTCATTTTGGCCAAAGTTATGATATGAAGTATTTTCCTTTAATACTGTCTTATTCTTATTTAAATTGAGTTTAGTCTTCTGCTGAGTTAAGTAAGGGTTCGCTTGAGGGCCAGCAATGGTCTTCGAGTGCCGGTCCCTTCCAGGATATAGGCTCGGTGCATGACACAACCGATCCCAATTAGCATCCTGGAACCCGAAAATCCAATCCAAGTTAGTGTGTTGGAACGTGACAGTCGATCCCGATCACACATTAAGATCACACATTCAAATCATGATTTCATGGTATCGATATTCATATATCTTATTTCAACATCTATGATCAATATTGTAACATGCATATATAAACAAGTATCACAACGAAGGAAAGCAAGTGTATATCACACAATCATATAATCACAATCATAACCTGCCTCGAAACAAGTTTGAAATTCTAAATAACTTGATTCTTTCCTTTTTAGATTCGCTCCGCTTGTTTGTGGTCTATAAAAACAAATTTATACATGAGAGTCAATAAAGAAACACTAAATTCCCGAAATACTAACAAACTATGAATCCTAGTTCAAATCCATGACCCCAACCAGTCAATTTAGGGTTAATTCCACCATCGAATTCCTTAAGAAATCCTTGCCCATCAATATTGACCCATTCTAAAATGTTCTATGAATTGAGAAAACGAATTCGGAGAGTGAAAAACTAACCTCTAGCTTCAAGAATGGAGGAAACGAGTTGGAATAGTTCAGAGGTCGTCTCTTAACTCAAAAATTTGAAAAGTACAAAATAAAGTCGTCTAAGGATTTTATTTACGATTTAAAAACCCGTCATCCCGCTACAGCGGTACCCATCCCGTTTTAGCGGCTTCGCTGCAGCGGCACCAATCCCGATGCAATGGCACAAAGTGAATCAGTGAGCTTCGCCTGAAAAAATCTCAAAATCCTTTAATTCCATTTCTGTCTCGCCTTCTACAGTGACACCCATCCCGCTTTAGCGGCACGAAGCGAGGCAGTGAGCTCCTAAGAGATTTTCAATTTTCCCCTTTCACAACATACTCTTATCCCACTACGCTTAGAAAGTGCCCTTAATGCCAAAGTCAACTCCCCATAATGTGCTTATCCAAATTTGATGTCGTAAAGCCGTACAAATTTCTTAACGAGTTATCTATCCATTCATGTAATCAAATCCACATTTAATCCACCCGATTGATACTAGATATCCCTACCCCTTCAGGACTCCAAATTCCTCCAAATCTGGACAAAGTTAGAAAAAACCTAGTACTACAAAAAAAATCGGCCTCGATTCTCCTCATTGGCATTTATATAATGACAACCCGGTCGTTACAATATATTATAATTTTTATAAGTGTTCAATTTTTTAATATATTGTAAAAGATGTTATGGATGTGTGGACAAAAACCTAAATATTCCCACTTTAACCAATCTAGTTTGACATTTCTCTATCTCTGTGTTCCCTATTCGATAATTCATTTGTTGTCGTATGTCATAATATCAAAAGAAAAAAAACTCAAACTAGAAACCAAAATAGAGTAATAAAAAAAAATTAAAAAATCATGAAAAACTACGATATTTGAATTAGATTCAAATTTTAGTAAAAGAAAAATATTAGATAATTATTTTCATCTATCTAACTTTAGACGGATTGAATTACTTAATATCTATGTGGATGATATCGTGAGATATACCTCGTAAAGTATTCAAAGTGTAATCAAGTCATCCAGAATGTGAACATTTAATAAGGATAAATAAAAAAAATGAAAATTGAGGAAGGAGCAAGCAATAGGTCTTGACCATTATATTGGTATTACTTGCTAGAATTCTACACCTAATATTTTTCACTTTTGCAATTACCATTTCAAGGACCTAGTCTAGACAGGTACAAGAGTTGCTAATAAAGCATGATTAAAAAATATAATAAATAACGAAAATACTCACACAACTTCCACTTGAGAACATATATAGTAGATGGTAGTTGATGATAAGTAATTGTCACCTCACGCTTCAAGCAAGCTGAAACATACTTATACTAACAAAAGGTGTAACAAGAACAATATAAGTATACCATACACAGTAAGTAGGCATCATACGCTGACCTGAATCAGTTTCATGTAAAACATCACAAAATCAATAGAAACAACAAACATTATGCCAACGTATATTATAACTCAAGCAATATCTCTCCATATCCCTTCTTATCTTAATCATAATTTTCATTATCGATCTCTTACCATACTCTCTAACCTTAAATATTAGTATAACTTATCCAGAAGTCAATATGATAATACTCCAATTACATACATTATATTACTCAAATATCAAAGGTGTCATAACTTGATATAGTTTTATGTATATCACAAATATTTTATATACCTTGTATATTTACAATTACGATTATTCACTTTTTTAAACTTTATTATTACTATTTTTACTATCTCATTTTTTAGCAAGTAAGTGAAATAAATCACTCTTCATAGTTACAATTTGCTTAATTATGCTCCATACACATATTTTTGTTTGCTATAGATATATTCGTTTGTATATTTAGCTTTCAATATACAAACATGGTAAGTATATGCAAATTCTGTATTTATACATTTAGGAATTTTTTGAAACTCCATATGTATATTTTGCTTGCAAATATACAAACACAATAGTTTATCATGATTTTTTCATAACTTATACAAATTAAATGTATCAACTAATCGTGTACAAATAACTAGGTAAGCATATACAAAAATTTGGATTTATACAATCAGAAATCAAGTTATTCAAATTCTGAATTTATATAATTAGAAATCGAATAACAAAATTTAAGAAACTGTAGCCACTAATAAAAATATCTGAAAGTGTAACCATTTCACGTACATTTATCGTAGATGAAACATCATCTACGATAAATGTTTGTCATTTCACGTAAATTTTCCTAAGAAGTATTGCAAAAATTATTAATTAGATAAGCACATAATTTATTTTTTTCGCTTATCCTCATCTCAACACTCTCACTGACATTTTCTTTTTAAATTGCTTTAGAGTGTGTTTGGTACGAAGAAAAACATTTTTCAATTTTTCCATTTTTGTTTGGGATAAAAGTTTTGGAAAATGTTTTTCAAATCAACTCATTTTTCTCAAAATTAAGGAAAATGACTTCCCTTAAAAAATTAAGGAAAACATTTTTCAAAACTCTCCTCCAATTTCAAATTACATTTTTTTTGGGAAAAACATCAATTTAACAAAAAATATTTTCAATTTCAAAATTTTATTTTTCACTCGATCCCTGACCCCCACCCCCCCGGCCAGCCAGCCCCCCCCAACCCCACTCCCTCCCCAAAAAATTAATTTTGTTTTTTAAAAATATTTTCAACTTCAAATTTTTATTTTTAAACTCCTACCCCTCCCCCTACCAGCCCCAACCCCCAAAAAAATTAATTTTGTTTTTTAAAAATACTATCAACTTCAATTTTTATTTTTTCACTCCTACCCCCTACCCACTACCCCCACCCCCACCCCAAAAAAATAATAATTTTATTTTTAAAAAATATTTTTAACTTCATAAATTATTTTTTACTCTAGTAATAAAAGATTTCTCTCAAAAATATTTTTCATTCATAAATCAAACACTAAAAATCATTTCCAAAAAATATTTTCTTCTCACCAACCAAACATTAGAAAATTAGTCCAAAATCTACTTGTTTTCCAGAAAAACATTTTCTAGGAAAACATTTTCCTCCATACCAAACAAACCTAGATCATTGATAATGAGAAAATTATTACTCAGAATTGATCTTCATGATTATTATTGTAATATTTACGGTGGCATATAGAAAATTTCTGTTACATTTTTGGAAGTGCTTATTGTGGCATATAGAAAGTTTATGTTACATTTTTGGAGTTTAACCATATGTTATTTGAATGTTGCTGAATATATATTTGTTTAATATTTAATAATTAAGTAGATATTTTATTTCATTTTGATTTATTTCAAGCAAAAAAATTACAACTTATATATATATATATATATATATATATATATATATATATATATATATATATAGAGAGAGAGAGAGAGAGAGAGAGAGATAGATAGATAGATAGATAGATAGATAGATAGATAGATATATGTAGAGAGAGAGAGAGAGAGAGAGAGAGAGAGAGAGATTGAGAGAGAGAGATTTTCATGCACCTTGCCCTCGGACAATTTCATTAGATATGTGTTATTTTTCACCACCAACATATATCAAGTAATTCTATTCATCTAAAATTAGACAGATGAAAAAAAATAACCTAATTGTTGTAAAATAATTGGAGTGTCATGTGGAATATGACATCACTAATGACCATGTATGCATTAGTGATGTGGAATATGACATCACTAATGACCATGTATGCATTAATGTATGGCTATAAATAGCCACTATATGAAACATATAAACATACTTTGAAAGAATATATCTTCTAAAAATTTTCTTTCTTTTAGAATTTTAGTAAGTTCTTTTATAACAAGAATTTTAGTAAGTTCTTTTATAACACGTTATCAGCACGTGTCTCTGCCAGTTCAAGTAAAGATTTTTAAAGCCTCGGAGGTATAAATTTCCTTTTCTTAATAATGTCTAATCTCTCTAAACTTGAATTTCTTGCTCTAGACATATCGGGAAAAAGCTATCTATCATGGGTACTCGATGCGGAAATTCATCTTAATGCGATGGATCTAGCAGACACCATCCAAGAAAATAATCAAGAATCGAATCAAAATCGTGCCAAGGCGATGATATTTCTCCGTCATCACCTTGATGAAGGTTTGAAAATGGAATATCTCACTGTTAAGGATCCTCTGGTATTGTGGAACAATTTAAAAGATAGATATGACCACCTGAAGTTGGTCGTCCTTCCACAGGCACGTACTGGATCCACTTGAGACTTCAAGATTTTAAATCTATCAGTGAGTATAATTCTTCCATGTTTAAAATTATCTCACAATTAAAATTATGTGGAGAAAATATCACTGACCATGATATGTTGGAGAAAACATTTTCCACTTTTCCTGCCTCAAGTATGCTTCTGCAGCAGCAATACCGAGAAATGGGATTTAAAAAATATTTCGAATTAATTTCACATCTCCTTGTTGCTGAACAACATAATGACTTACTGATGAAAAACCATGAAAGTCGACCTACTGGCTCTATGCCATTTCCTGAAGTAAATACGGTAAATTTTCACCAATCTAGGCGTGAAAAAGGTCGTGGCCCCAGTCGTGGTCGTGGTCGTGGTCGAGGAAGAAATTTCAATCATGGTTATCGTCTTGCACTAAATAATAACCTTCAACACCAGCAGTGTAAAAAGAAGAATGAAAAACATGATGTAGTGCAGAAGAAAAATTCAGACAACAAATGTTATCGATGTGGAGGAAAAGGACATTGGTCACGTACCTGTCGTACGCCAAGGCACCTGGTTGTGCTATATCAAGCTTCCCTGAAGGAGGTGAAAAATAACGCTGAAGCCAACTTTATCTCGGAAGATACTGTTGAACCCATGCATCTAGATGTAGCGGATTTCTTTGAGAATCCCGAAGGAAAGATAGATCACCTGATAGGTGATGGATCTATGATAATGTAAATATGTTTCATTTTCGTCGTTTGTATGAACTAGTATGAATGTGTTTTCCTAGACTTGTAAAATAACTAAAAGGTTATGTAATGTTTTTGTTTAGTAATAATAATATAATGTTTATTTCGTTTATATCTTTTATCTTGAAGAATATATGGATACCTCAATGATCAATCATAAAGATATTTGTGTAATTGATAGTGGAACAACGCACGCCATATTCAAAGATGAGAAATACTTCTCCTACTTGCTTAAAAGAAAAGCAAATGTTACTACAATTTCTGGTAGTTCAAACTTAATAGAAGGCTCCGGAAGAGCTACTATATTTCTGCCTAAGGGGACAAAACTCGTCATAGAAGATGCTTTGTTCTCTTCTAAATCCCCAAGAAACCTGTTAAGTTTTAAAGATATTCGCCGAAATGGATATCATGTTGAGACAATAAATGAAATGAATGTTGAATACCTTGGTATTACCAAGATTGTCTTAGACCAGAAATATATGTTGGAGAAATTATCAACTTTATCTTCTGGCCTATATTATGCAAAAATAAGTACGATTGAAGCACACTCTATCGTAAACCAGAAGTTTACTGACTTAAAGACTTTTGTGCTTTGGCATGACCGAATAGGTCATCCTGGATCAATAATGATGAGACGAATCATTGAAAACTCAAATGGACATCCATTAAAGAACCTGAAGATTCTTACAAATGATGAGTTTTCATGTGCTGCTTGTTGCCAAGGCAAATTGATTATTAGGCCATCACCAATGAAGGTTAATATTGAATCCCCTCAATTTTTAGAACGAATACATGGGGATATTTGTGGACCTATTCACCCATCTAGTGGGTCGTTTAGATATTTTATGGTCCTAATAGACGCATCTTCAAGATGGTCTCATGTGTGCCTCTTATCATCTCGCAACCTGGCGTTTGCAAAATTATTGGCACAAATAATACGATTAAGAGCGCAATTTCCAGATTATCCCATTAAGACAATTCGCCTCGATAATGCTGGCGAATTCACATCCCAAGCTTTTGATGCTTATTGCGTATCAGTAGGGATAAAAGTTGAACATCCTGTAGCACATGTTCATACTCAAAATGGCCTTGCTGAGTCATTTATTAAGCGTTTACAATTGATAGCAAGACCTCTACTTATGAAAAGTGAGTTTCCTACTACTGTTTGGGGTCATGCTATCTTACATGCAGCATCACTTGTTCGTCTCAGACCGACTCATTATAATAAATACTCCCCATCACAATTAGTGTTTGGCCATGAACCAAATATTGCTCATCTTCGAATTTTTGGATGTGCTGTATATGTGCCTGTAGCACCACCTCAGCGCACCAAGATGGGCCCTCAAAGAAGGTTAGGCATATATGTTGGGTTTGATTCACCCTCAATAATTCGCTACCTTGAGCCATTGACGGGAGATTTATTTACTGCAAGATTTGCAGATTGTCGATTTGATGAAACAAATTTTCCGCAATTAGGGGGAGAGAAAAAGAAACTTAAAAGTGAAATTGCATGGAAAGTTTCATCATTATCTCATTTTGATCCACGCTCCCCTGTGTGTGAACAAGAGGTCCAGAAGATCATCCATTTGCAAAACATAGCAAATCAAATGCCAGACGCATTTACTGATTCAAAAAGGATAACAAAATCACATATTCCTGCAGTAAATGTGCCTATCCGAATCGACGTCCCAAAAGGACCATCTACAAGTGTCATAGCTTCTGAATCACAAATACGCCTGAAGCGTGGTAGACCATTGGGTTCAAAAGATAAGAATCCTAGAAAAAGAAGTACAAAAAATGACACTACAAAAGAATTTCACGAAGAAATTCAAAATCTGATTGATCCTGATATTCCTGAAGAGATCAGTGAACCCGAGACTCAAGTAAATGAAGAACTCTCAATAAGTTCTACAGGTGATGAGATAAGTTTAGATCGATCAAAAATCATAGTGGATAATGTTTTCGCATATAATGTTGCACTTAACATTATGAAAGGAAATGAGGATCTTGAACCTCTATCTGTCGAAGAATGTCGACAAAGATGTGATTGGCCAAAATGGCAAGAAGCAATTCAATCAGAATTAAATTCACTTGCTAAGCGTGAGGTTTTTGGACCAGTAGTCCAAACGCCTAGTGATGTTAAATCAATTGGCTATAAATGGGTCTTTGTACGAAAAAGAAATGAGAGAAATGAGATTGTAAGATACAAGGATTCTCTCAACGACCTGGTGTCGACTATGAAGAAACATATTCACCTGTTATGGATGCAATAACTTTTCGATATCTCATCGGCTTAGCTGTACATGAAAATCTTGAAATTCATCAAATGGATGTGGTTACAGCTTACCTTTACGGTTCACTAGATAATAAAATTTATATGAAAGTTCCGGAAGGACTTAAAATGCCTGAAGCATATAAATCTCGGGAAATGTATTCAATCAGATTACAAAAGTCATTATATGGCTTAAAACAATCAGGGCGCATGTGGTATAATCGCCTTAGTGAGTACTTGATAAAACAAGGTTATATAAACGATGCCATTTGTCCTTGTATATTTATTAAGAAAACAACATTGGGTTTTGTTATTCTTGCTGTTTATGTTGATGACATTAATCTCATTGGAACTCCAGAAGAGGTTCAAAAGGCAATTGAATATCTAAAGAAAGAATTTGAGATGAAAGACCTTGGAAAGACAAAAATTTGTCTTGGACTACAAATAGAATATTTAGTAGACGGGGTCTTCATCCATCAATCTGCCTATACTGAGAAAATCTTGAAACGATTTTACATGGACAAAGCACATCCATTAAGTACTCCAATGGTTGTACGATCACTTGAAGTGAGTAAGGATCCATTCCGACCTCAAGAAGAAAATGAGGAATCTCTTGGTCCAGAAGTACCTTATATCAGTGCAATTGGGGCACTTATGTATCTTGCTAATGCTACGAGACCCGACATAGCATTTTCTGTTAATTTATTAGTAAGATATAGTTCTTCCCCTACACGAAGACATTGGAATGGAGTTAAACATATATTGCGATATCTAAGGGGAACTAGTGATATGGGTCTGTTTTATTCTAACAAAGATAGTGCAGATCTTGTTGGTCATGCAGATGCAGGTTATTTATCTGACCCACATAAAGCTCGATCACAAACAGGCTATCTGTTCACATACGGAGGTACTGCTATATCATGGCGATCTACGAAGCAGTCTATTGTCGCTACTTCTTCAAATCATGCTGAGATAATAGCCATTCATGAAGCAAGTAGAGAATGTGTATGGTTAAGATCAGTAATACATTTTATCAAAAAAAGATGTGGTTTGAAGTGTGACGTCAAGATACCCACAATACTCTTTGAAGACAATGCTGCATGCATAGCTCAATTAAGAAGAGGCTTTATAAAAGGAGATAGAACGAAACACATTTCACCAAAATTGTTCTTCACACATGATCTCCAGAAGAATGGTGATATTGATGTGCGACAAATTCGTTCAAGTGATAATCCAGCAGATCTATTTACCAAATCTTTACCAGCCTCAACTCTTGAGAAGATGGTTCACAAAATTGGAATGCGAAAACTTAACCATCTGAATCGTGGTTTTTATCAGGGGGAGTAAAATACGCACTGTACTCTTTTTTCCTTAGTCTAGGTTTTATCCCACTGGGTTTTCCTAGAAAGGTTTTTAATGAGGCAGCAAATAATGCGTATTATGTATATCTATGTACTTTATTTTACATAGATATCCAAGGGAGAGTGTTGTAAAATAATTGGAGTGTCATGTGGAATATGACATCACTAATGACCATGTATGCATTAGTGATGTGGAATATGACATCACTAATGACCATGTATGCATTAATGTATGGCTATAAATAGCCACTATATGAAACATATAAACATACTTTGAAAGAATATATCTTCTAAAAATTTTCTTTCTTTTAGAATTTTAGTAAGTTCTTTTATAACAAGAATTTTAGTAAGTTCTTTTATAACACTAATATATTTGTCGACTAAAATTTAAAGCTGGACTAAATGATTCCCACTGTATTAAATCACTAGGCCACAAGCCCACCATCCAGTCCTCCAAATGTTTTTAATAGTATATATTAATACTAATCAGCCTATCTCACGCTAGCTTACTCACACGTACCCGATGAAATATTTGATCAAATCTCTACACCTAGTTTTGGATCCAAGATTTTTGTCTAGGGGTTCAAAAAATAAAAATATAAATGTGTATATAAGCCAACAAAACAAAATTTCAAGAAAGTAATATTATATAATTAGTGGCGGACCGTTGAATTTTTTTGAGGTTTAAAACCACGCTTTTAACATGCGTTATAAAATTAAAAACTAAAAAAAAAGTGTAAAACCGAAACTGAAGAAAAAAGATACTAATGCAAAGGATCTGAACCCTTGACATGAAGGTTAAGTTTCAAGAGATCTACCACTAGGCTATTTATTTTAGTTTGTTATTTAAGGAGTTCAAATAGTATATATACACATCAATACAGAAGATTACCATATATATCGTGTAATTTTTTGTCGAGTGGGTTCGAGTAAACCCTAGAACCAACGTGGATCCGCCCCTGTCTACACCTATATATTATTATAATCTTCAAGATTCTATTTCTATAAAAATGGTTTTAAAATTATATTACACTAAGAAAGATACTTTCTCTGTCCACAAATGTTTGACAGGTATACTAAAAATAGTTGTCCAAGATTAATTGTCAATTTAGGATTCGGCTCCCCTCCATTACCCCTTTCCTCCATTTCGTTAAGTGCACTCCTATATAAGCTACACATGTCTTATTTAAAGTATAAAGGTCAAGATTATATTATATTAACAACTATCATTACTATATTTAAGTCAACTAATTTTAGAAAACTATTCTTTAAATTTGACAAAAATTATAATATATTTTATATAAAATTTAATATTTATTTAATAGCATTAATTTCATCTTATAAAAGGAAAAGAAAGAATAACACATTAAGTTAATGAGACTATTCATACATCTAATAATAATTAGCAAATGCTTCGGTTACAATAGTGTCATATAGAAAATTATATATTATTTTCTAGAAGCATTAAAACATACATAAAATTATTATAAAAGTAAATTTATGATAACTAATGAAACGCTATGATTATGAGTTTATTATCCCATTTTTGTAACTTTATTTTAATCTAAAAACACTTCTTCCTTTAGTTCAGTATTTTATACTCGTATCTATAAGCTCATGCATGAATTAAAAATAGTAAACATTTCGAAAGATCTGATTATAAATCATTCGTATTTATATCCATCATCATTTGTCTATTGTATCATGTTCAAAAGATGAAATTCTGTTGCTTATATTTATATATATATATATATATATATATATATATATATAAATAGAACAGAATGGACCTTGCACTTTGCAAATTACTGCCCGTAAATTTGTGTCATATTCATTATCGAAAGTCATGTCAAAAAATTGTCATAATATAAAAGATCGAACTGCTAAAAAGTTGGCGATGATTCCATCTTATCCTTGACAAACTAATGCGAAAATCTTGAGGTAATAATTATTGAGAAGTAGTAAAAAACTTAGGAAATAACTATTCAAAGTTCACTATTAATTAAGAAGGTCATGAAGTTGTGTATCTTGAATATGTATTTATTGTTGTGGTTTGTGCTTCTACGTTTAGTTTATTTATATATTCTTAAAAAATATATTTGAATTTAAAAACTCTGACAATTGTGCAAAACTAAAAAAGTTGTAACCATCTTTAAAACTTGGGGTGTGCAGTAGTTTGATTAAACCGAAAAATCTAACAAAATCAAATCGAATTTTAATTTGGATTGGTTTTTTGGATTCTTGATTTGGTTTTGGATTTATAATTTACTTTGTTTGGTTTCGGGATTAGAAAATAAAAACCAAAAAAACCGAATTGTATATATATATATATATATATATATATATATCTTTTTTAGTTATTTTCATTATGATATAGTTTATTTTCTTGTGTTTGAACATCTATAATTAATATACTTTTAAGTATTGTGTTTTATGTTTTACTAGGGCTGGCTCTATGAATGGAAAAATGAGGCCTTTGCCTGAGGACCCCAAATTTTTTGTAAGAATAAATTATGTGTTAAATTTTTTACAGAAAAAATAATTATTTATGATAAAAAGTATAATTTTTTTTAAAATAAATTATTTTATCTACTTTAGAATCTTTTGTACTTTATTAAAAATAAAAAATATAGTGAAAAGTGTTGAACAAAGTAAATTACAAATATTCTTTTTATTTCTTTTTGAATTTTAGTTTCAAGCATTATTAGAAGCATATTAAAATGAGGTATATCAAGTCATCAACTTCTTGGGTTAAATTCTATGATTCTAACTATTATCTTTATTTAATACTTATCAATTTATCACTTATAGCATTATGTTAAAAATACATATAATAATTGCCTCACTTAAAAGATGTTTTTCAATGTTGAATTGATAAAATCTTACCTAAAATTAGTAACTAAAAACATTATTAAATAATAATGATTTTCATCTAAATAGTGTGAGAAAAATTAATTTTGAATAAATATATATATGTAGAATATTTATATTTTAGGCCTCAAATTGAAATTTCTCTTTAGGCCCCCAATTACGTTGAGTCGTCCCTATGTTTTACTTGTAATTTATATTACAAAGTACATTTAAGAAATTCAATATTATATATATATATATATATATATATAATTGATATTTGGTCCTTGATTTATTATTTAACCAATAATATTTTTTCGCTTTCTCTTGTTTTATTTCTGGATATAATTGCATCGTAGCAATCTCTCAAAAAGAAAAACAAGGTCAGTACATAGTTCACGCCAAGCCGAAAGACAACAACAATAATAAATTCAAAAGAAAATATATAATTTGTATTTAAAACCACAATTATAATTTTACTCAAATTTTGTTTAATTAATTATCTATTTAACCATCAACTAAGCACCAACAAAATCACAAGTCTTTCACATGTAGGGAGTTGTATTATATTATATATATAACTCTCCATTCATGTAACCCTAATAATTCAGAAAAGGAGAAAATGGCTAAACCTTTCAAATCACTATTCAACTTTGACTGCTTTTTTGTATCAAAAAAGAAGAAGAAGATGATGATGTTTTCAGGTTGTTGTATTTTCTTTTTTGTTCAAATTACATCATCCACTTGTGAAATTACACGCTGTTGACTGACTATATGTTGCTAAAATTCAAATTTCTAATCGCAGGAAAGCTATCAGAGAATATAATTGAAGAGAAGATAGTAGGGGTGAAGCGTATAAATAATGTTGATCCGGTGAGTTTTAAGTTAATTTTTAGGCCATCTATGAGTATATACACAAACATAAATAATGAACCCTTGCTTTGTCCTATCTAGGCCATGCAAATCCACTTACCCGAGGAAATAATGGTGGATATCCTCGTCAGATTACCTATTTCCTCTCTTCTTCGATTCAAATGTGCTTCAAAATTTTGGAAAACATTAATCTCAGATCAATACTTTAAGGCGAAGCATTACAATTATGCCAAGAATAATAAAAAAATTCTTATTGCCAAATTGATCTCTGGAGCTAATCATACTTCATATTATTGTTCTTCTTTATCATCGTCTCAACCATTACAAAATCTTTGCTGCCCTTCAAACCATAAACCGTGCAATTACGTAATATTATGTTGTTGCGATGGCTTGGCACTTCTTTGGTATCGTGGTGACCATTTACTGTGGAACCCATCCACCAATGAATCAGTGCAACTTCCTAATCATGAAATTACATCCGATAGCACTTACGGATTGAGATATGACTCGATTAGTGATGACTATAAGATTCTCAGGGTTGAACACCTAGGTTATCGTCCCGGACTACCAAGCAAAATCCTTGCACTAAAGAGTGGTTATTGGAGAAAAATTGGTAACCATCCTCGTGGCTTTCACAATAATACTATACCATCGAAAAACTCTTTGCCATTTGTTCGTGGTGCATTTCATTGGCTCGGTAAGGATAATTTACCTAATTATAATATTATCATTTCATTTAATATATCAAATGAGTTGTATGGAGAGATATCATTGCCGGAGGAAATTTGCACTGAGAATCGTGTAAGTTGTGTTGTATTAGAAGGAATGCTTTGTGCTTATTGTAATCGCCGAGAGGCAGGGTTGGGAACTTTTAAGTTATGGATAATGAAAGACTACGGTGTCAAGGAATCTTGGACTAAATTATTTACTATACAAAAGATCGGTATGTTTTTGGTTACACCAATATATATGTTTGCGGATGGTGAAGTGCTACTCCTCTGCCAAGAGGATAATTTCTATCGCAACTTTAGAACATCCAAAGGACCATATGAACCATTGCCTTCAAATCGTACCTTACTACAAGGATTTGTTTATACAGAAAGTTTGATCTCTCCAAAATTACTTCTTTAATATTAGCTTATGTTTGATCTTAAGTCTTTTATTTTTTTGACATGATGCTACATTAACTCTTATTTTATTAGTTTATTATGGTTTGCCAATGTTGTTGGTTTTGCTTATTTCATATTCTCAGAGAGGCGACACGAGCCCTTTGAAAAATGCATTATATAATGAATAGTATTTAAAACACCAAAGGTAAATCTACTAATTAGAAAGTACTAACAAAATAACTTAATTATGAATGATAACAACATTCAAATTAATTTAGTTAATCAAACTTTATTTATTTTTATATTCATATTTAATGTTGGACAGAGAAAATAAAATACATGTTTTTATGGCAGTTACCAAGGTATTATCTAACTACAATCAAGAATTTTAATTATGTCCTTTCTTCACGTTAATTTATTTATTTATTTGGTTTAAACGTGGTTTTAATAGCTGTTAGGTATTGTTAAACTTCTACTGTTATTGTTATGTATTGAAATCTAGAAAGTCTCGTTAAGAGTAGTAAGTAATCTTTAATTTGTTATTTAGTCAATTTACTCTATAATAGGCTTGTTATTACTAAATATATTTGAATCGGAAAAAAATTAATATTATATAGAACCCGAACTTGTTACAGGTCAATCCCCCAAATTTCACGCATCAAATTAATGTATCAGAGCATCAAATTAATGTATCTCGTGCATTAGTTTAGTGTATCATATATAAAATTTTATACATCAAATTAGTGTATTATGTATAAAATATAATGTATCTTACTTAACAATTAATGTACTCGTGCATCTGATTTATATCAGAGCTTATATTATTGTACTAATTTGAGATATTTTGTAATTATAAACTTATAAGGAATAAATGATAATTTTATCTTAAAAGTATGTGATTTCTGTCATTTATCCCAAAATTTTAACGGTTTAGTAAGAAGCTTGACGCCCAATAATAGCAATAAAAAGACCATTGGAATATTTCGTCAAAGTTGCTAAAGATAAGCCTTTATTTTGGCAAATAACAAAAAAAAAAATCACCATTAGTCAAAATTATAATAATTAGTAGCATTGATGTAGCAATCTCTCAAAAAGAAAAACAAGGTCAGTTCCAAGCCTAATGAAAATATAATTTGTATTTAAACCACTATTATAATTTTACTCAAATTTTATTCAATTATCTATTTCACCATCAACTAAAACACCAACAAAATCACACGTCTTCGCATGTGAGATTGTACGGAATTATATTATATTATATAGAGTACTCTATTATATATAAAACTTTCCATAAAACCTTTTCGTGTAACCCTAATAATTCAAAAAAGGAAAAAATGGCTAAATCTTTCAAATCACTACTCAACTTTGACTGCTTTTTTTTTATCAAACAAAAAAGAAGAAGAAGAAGATGATTCCAAGTAGTTGTATTTTTTTATTTTTTATTTTCAGTTCAGATTACATTATCCACTTGTAATATTACACGTTAACTGTATGTGTCTAAAATTCAAATTTCTAATCACTGGAAAGCTATCAAACTCAGAGGCGGGCCTGTAAGGGTACACACCCGATAACTTTTCGAAACAAACTTATAGTAAGAATTATATAAACAAGTGTGCACTTCATTAACAAAAACTTCACCTAGCTAAGTTGATTGATCCAGTGAGTTTTAAGTTAATTTTTATTCATTATTTTAGGTCTATCTGTGACTCCTATATACACAAACATAAATAGTGAACTACTTGCTTTGTCCTATCTAGGCCATAGAAATCCACTTTTCCGGAGAAATAATTGTACATATCCTCATCAGATTACATGTTCCCTCTCTTCTTCGATTTGCTTTGTCCTATCTAGGCCATAGAAATCCACTTTCTCGGAGAAATAATTGTGTATATCCTCATCAGATTACATGTTCCCTCAATTAACGTGCTTCAAATTTTTGAAAAACATTAATCTCAAATGAACTAAACACCAACAAAATCACAAGTCTTTCGCATGTGAAATTGTACAGAGTTGTATTATACTATACATATAACTCTCCATAAAATCCTTTCTTGTAACCCTAATAATTCAGGAAAAGGCAAAATGGCTAAATCTTTCAAATCACTACTCAAATTTGACTGTTTTTTTTAAATCAAAAAAGAAGAAGAAAAAGAAGATGTTTTCAGGTTGTTATATTTTTCTTCTTTTTCTTTGTTCAAATTACACCATCCACTTGTGAGATTACACGTTGTTGACTATATTTGACTAAAACTCAAATTTGTAATAATAGGAAAGTTGTCACAGAATATAATTGAAGAGAAGAAAGTAGGGGTGATGCCATCAAAAAGTATAAATGTTGATCTAGTGAGTTTTAAGTTAATTTTCTTTTATTATTTTAGGTCATCTATGATTCCTATATACACAAACATAAATAATGAACCCTTCCTTTAATTTATCCTATCTAAGCCAAGTAAATTCACTTAATTAACCTAGGAAATTTACCGAATTATAATATTAGAATTTCATTTAATATATCAAATGAGTTGTACGGAAAGATATCGTTGGCGGAGGAAATTTTTAATATTTCCAAAGTGAATTACGTAAGATGTGTTGTATTAAAAGGAATGCTTTGTGCTTATTGTAAAGGCTGAGAGGCGGGACAGACCACTTTTAAGTTATGGGTAATGAAAGACTATGGTTTCAAGGAATCTTGGACTAAATATACCCATATATTTTTTGTCACACTAATATATATGTTTGCGGATGGTGAAGTGCTACTCCTCTACCAAGAGGATGGTTTTTATCGCGACTTTAGGACATCCAAAGGACCATATGAATCATTGCCTTCAAATCGTACCTTACTATAAGGATGTATTTATACAGAAAGTTTGATCTCTCCAAAATTACTTTTTTAGTACTAGCTAACTTATGTTTGATCTAAGTCTTTTATGCTCCAAGTAATACAACATTTTCTAATATGCTTTTATAGGAGAAAATAAGTGCTTGAAAGAGTAGCATAAGTTTTATTTTGGTTATGTTTTGAAATGTTTTTTCTCTCCAAAATTACTTTAATATTAGCTTATATTTAATTTCGATTCTATTTTTTAAAAAAAGAAAAACTTTGATGTTCAATTCAGCTATCGATTTTAAGGTCTTGATATTTTAGTGAACCAAAAAATCAACATTTGAATCTATTTAGGATATCTATGATAACTACGCACCACGAGTATTATTTAATATGCTTTTATAAATAATAACAATATTTTTTATTTTTCTGTATTAATTTAAAATCAAACAAGCCTACATCGGTCGTCTTTTCGTTGGGACACATAGTTGCACATTCTTTTTCTAATTCATTTTCGCAAAGTTTATTCATTGTTGACACTCTTCATAAATACCAAAGAATCAAATCAAATCAAAGTAATTTGGTTCGGTATTTCGTGTACACTATTAAAAAGATTAAATTTGAAATTCATATTATATTCAGAAATTATATAGTCTCTCAATTATTGATATTTCATTTACAAGATCATAAGGAGATACCCAAGCGATAATAATCAGGATAATGGTCTATTGGCCAATCATTTAAATCTTATTAGTTTCATAAAGTTGAATTTTGGATTTTGCGATTGAAAGGTGAGCCAAAATAGTATTAAGCTAAGCTAGTTGATCCGGTGGACTAATCAATCCGTCTAGGCTAGTCCGACTATTGTCTTAAAAAAGAAAAAACAATAGTCACAATTCTTGTTAACATTTATTTTCATATTACAGTGGAAGATACTATTTATTTTCTATTAAAAAAAATATACAAAATGCATGCATGTCTATGTGATTATTTTTTAAATTAATAAAATTCATAATGCATAATAGATTATTAATATGCATGTCTCGTCATTACGAGATGAATATAATATCCTTTGTAATGCATATGAATATGAATATGAATTGATTAACCTCAGCCCTCTCTCGAACCATCTCTCAACTAAATTCACACTGCATATATTAGGGTAATTAATATGCATGGAGTTATAATTATCTACATTTCAAAATTTATACTTTAGTTTGATTATTAAGTCACACCTTTAATGCATTGTAGCATATTCAATTATATTATATGCATGATGACGAAAGCTGTCTTTATAAACACACGAAATTTAATTCTTTGAAGGTAGCTATATAATATATATGAGAAATTAATGTTATTTCTTCCCAAGGAGTTATAATTCTCTACATTAGCTAGTTCGAGTCGGTGCATTATAATAAAACAAAAATAATATAAGCATTCAAATTGAACAGTACAATAAAAATATTTGCGAGACAGAGAAACATATATAAAACACAACGAAACTATCCGATAGAACAACATTACATAAGCATTGCAAAACATAATTATCCAACTAATTTATTACATGCAAATATACCTTCATTTTCCTAAATTTCTTAACTTAAGTTCATTAGGAGGAGCAACCGAAAATGCAGTCACAACAACATCGAATAGCGTGCCAAAAGAAAGCCCGGACGGTTTCCCAAATCGTTCCATCAGCGGCAGCATTAACGGCAGCATCAGAAACAGCGGCGGCAACAGCGTTAGCAGCAGCGTTAGCGTCAGCAGCAACCTGAGCAGCGTGAGCAATCTCATGAACAGCAACCGCTCGCCTGAATATAAAAATTGGTGTAAAACTACATATAAACTGCTAGCTACTAAGAATAATTTTAATCAAACAGTCATTAAATTAAAGGCTCCACCGATCGAGTTATCGGAACACCGTACCAGAAAAAGGATCAGAAAGAGACAGATAGAACCTAAACAATATAATACTTAATTACTACCAGCGTCCAGCATCAATAACAAAATAGTTTAACTACATTCAGATCGCCGGAAACAACAACATATATCCATAAAAAAAAAAAAATCATATTTTTTAACTTAATACAACAAACTTATACAATAAAAATGTCATCTTTTAACTCCAAAGCTAACAATAAACAACATATCCATATATTTAACTTAAAACAATAAAAATTTCATCTTTAACTGTAAAAATAGTGAAACAACAACATATCCATGCATATTTTGAGATTTTTAACTTAAAAAATAAGAATTTCATCTTTCAACTCACATCAGCTGAATACGATGATGGACGGACTCAATCGATGACGACTCAACAAGCTGGAGGAACTTCTCTGTGAAAGCAGCATCTTCGTTCATCTTTTCAACAATGCCGTATTTAACAAAAAGGCAAGTTTCAGCAACACAAGATGAATCTGGATTAAAACCAACACAAAATACACACTCTGTCATTTTTGAATGAAGGATATTTTGCTTGAGCGAGAATATTTGGAAACAGTGAGGGTTTATATAAGGGTTTTATAGGGACTATTTGGAAACAAATGACATAATACTTTTTGATTAAATGTAAGGACTATTTTGATAAAAAAAAAAAAAATTCTCAACCGTTTCTCTCTCTCTTCTGCCCGTACTAACCAGGAGAATATTTTCATCCCACTCCAAATAGTACTACGGATAATGCAATTTTTTTTTTAAAAAAAAAACAATTATTTATAGTGGATTTACATCATAATACTTTTTCATTATTCTTGATATTCAAGTTACTTCATGACCTCCTGATTAATTAAGTTGAATAGTTAACAAAAGCACTCTCTAATATCTAATTTTATTTAATTTCCTTAATTAAAATAGGATGAAATAACATGAACATTCCCAAACAGGCGGTTTTGAAATAATAAGGAAAATCAATAAACATATTAGCAAACACATTTTGAAATCACAAAATGACATGTTAATAAACGTAAAGGTTGTATAGCATGACATAATATACACCAATGAAATGAACAACAAACAAATACCAAGTATACTTTGTAAATATACTTAATTAGATGAGAAAATGCATCTACCTGATAATTGAGGATATATATAATATGTAAAAATAATTTTCTCTTTTTTTATTTGTCAGAATAGGACAGTAATTAGAAACAACAAATAAAAAAATAAAAAAGGAGACAAATAACAAGGGACTATGGGAGTCTATAAAAGTCATTAGTCACCGACTAAAAAGACTCTCCTTTAGTTCTCGTAATAACATAATCTAATTCAATTATAATATTTACAAGATAACTTTTGTTTCGTACCTTTTTATACTCCTACCTAATTAATTAGTTATGTAATTCTACTCTTTCAAGCCTAGACAAAAGCTTGGCGTTGATGTGTTTGGCCATAAAATCTTCAATTACTTAGTATATATAGTAAGTCAATGCATTATTAGATTAAATAAGGGAAATGATTTGATATATACTACTATGTATTATTTTATTTATAGGGAATAAATCATAGGAATTGTAGTTCACATATTGATCCTCCAAATAATATTCAGTTGAAATAGAGCTAAAATGAATAAATAAATAAATACTCCAATCAATATAAAACTTATTTGCTAATTACAAAAAGAAAAAAATTGATTATATTTTTTTTCCTCACTTGAAATCGGAATAAAACCTGGCGATGTATATTGATCATGAAGCCCACAAAATAGAAAAGCGGAGACTATGCCTTACCCCGGATATACATCACAATCAAGACAAAAGGAGTATGATCAAAAGATAGAGTATGATGTATTCTCAAGCTTAGTGCAAAACCACCATTCATCTAACAAAAAAATTGGCCTTATCGTATCTAATCCTAGCATTTTGCAATTGCGATTCATCTAAGATAAATGAACTTTTAGTATTTCCAGGCATATCTTCCATTTTGTGATAAAGTGTTGGCTCATCCAAAGTGGTAGCAAGCTTAATTAGCAAGACAATCAGCCACCGAGTTGCTCTCACTAAAACAATGCTCAAAATTTAAATCCACTTTGGTGTTTAGCATAGCCATGTCTTCTACAATGCTCTTTAAGAATGTGTTTTGAGCATTTCCATTTTCCACCATCTCGAATTTCACATACATCTTTCATTCTTTTCATACCTAGTACTTCCTCATTAATACGATAGCACATGTTTTCCCAAAGAGCTCCAATGATAATTGTCTTTGTCTAACGTGGAGCCCCATTTGCAAAATGCTTCTCCATTTGCTTGATAATTCCTTTCAAAGGGGTTAAGGCTGTGAGAGTGTATTGTAGTACATGCTTCATAAGTAATATAAAACTATAAACAAACAAAAGAATATATTCTACTGTTTAACAATAGATGGGGCCCATTGAGTGCCAATAAAGGAAAAAATTAGTCAAATAATCTAATTTAATTAGTAAAAATATCAAATTGTCATTTTTTTTAGAAAGAATTGTGTATTCTAATTTACTTTCTATTTTATCTCACATTAATTACAATTTTTTTAATTAATCCTCTCTCATATGTTTTTTTTTTAAATGAAATATTTTCTCTCTCATATTTTTATCTTTCAATTCTTCTCCATTTCAAAATCTCTCTCTCTCTTTTCTTTTCTTTTTTCAGAAATTGAAAAATATATTTATAAAGATATTTACACAATACCTTTTATTAAAATATGCATCTTTATCCGTTTTTAAATAATTGTTTTATGATTTTATTTTTGTTTAAATCGTTCAAAATTATTGTTTGTAGTTGAAATCACATTTTGAGTTTGAGAAACTCTAAATCACTCTCCAATGGCAGGATCTAATAGAATTACTAGAGGTATTCAACTTAATCAACAATGTTTATTTTTCAAATATTACAATTTTCTACTTAGAACACAAATGACGATAACTTTATATTTTAATTTGTTTATTTTGTATTTCAATATCACTTTGTATACAAAGAAGTTGAATTTTTTTTTTTTTTGTATTCATCATAATGGTATACCAACAAAGTCACATTTATATTTCAATTGAAGTGAGTATTTATTGTGCTCATTTTGTATTTCAATCTTAATTTTCAGTGACAACAAGTTTGTATTTCTTTTTTATTATGTTTTCATCATAATTTTATATCTACAATTTTATATTTTATGTGTTCACTTTACGATTCAACTTAAAATTGAATATCATATTTTGGTGAGTATTTTATTGTGATCATTTTGTAGTTTATTGTGATCATTTTGTATTTAACTCTCACATTGTATTCATAAAAGTTTGTATTTTTTTTGTTCATCATAATGATATACTAACAAAGTCAATTTTGTATTCCAACTGATGTGAGTATTTATTGTGATCATTTCGTATTTTAGTCTCAATTTCAATGACAGTTTGTATTTATTTTTATTTTGATTTCATCATAATTGTATATCAACAAATTTTGTATTTTATGTGCACACTTTACCATTTAAATCAAAATTGTTATTTTAATTACATAGTGAAACTAAAATTGTATCCTATTGATCAAAATTGTACTACATAACTGTCAAATACATTTTTCTTTTATTCATATTACAAAAATTTTACGAATTATATTCCAATATAATCTAATCATTACGTATGACTGTTTTATTAAAAAAATTAAATAAATATATATATATATATATATATATATTTATATTTTGAAAAAATGACTAAGTTTCGGAAAATCAATTAATCTTATGATTTAAGAAAAATCGACTTTTCAAATTAACAGAGTCGTCACTTGATTTTTAAATAAAAAATCAAGAAAAACTTACTATTATTTTCCAAAAGATTTAAAACAGATAAAAATCAATTGAAAAGGGTTCGAAGTTCAATGTACATTCCAAGAAGGTGTTAGGCCCTCGGAATGCCCGCTAACTCGCGGTTGACCGGCGATTTGACTAAATGATCTTTTAAAATAATTTATTTTTCAGATATTGACTAAATAAGTAAATCCAAATTATTTATTTATTTATTAAACAATATTACTATTCTATTTTAATTGATTATTTTAAAGGAGAGTGAACTTAGAAGGAATCTTCCAATATGGTCTAATAGTGAAAATAAAGTTAAATATAGAATATAAAAAAAATATTTTTTATTTAAATATAAAAGAGAAGTGACTGACTTTGGGAAATTAATTAAGTCAAACCAAAATTAAATAAGTGAAAAGTAAGTCAATACAATAGCAAATAAATAAAGAAGAGAAATGAGGGAATTTGAACTTGGGCTTCTTTGCCCAAATTCAGCAAAAATGGACTTTTAGGCCTAATTCTCCAAAAATCCTGCAGCTATTTTGAAAGGGGATTTTAGCCCATTTCCCTTTGAAAATCTGGTATATATTTTGGTGTATACTGATGTATACGGCTTGTATACAATCTATTTTCGTGTATATTGGGATGTATACGAAATGTATGATGCCCCAGATCAGTTTTCCAGCACCTGTATAATTTTTAATCCTGTGTATCGTATATTTCTACTGTATATCAGTGTATACAGCAGTATATTAGCCTTTTCTTAAGCTTTCGGAGACCTGCAATTTAAATTTCCAGCAATGTATTTGCGACTTTCAACTTGTACGCCATTTTCCAGGGGAGTGGACGACTCGGAGATACGAGGGAGATAAGTCCGTCATGGACTTCTCCGGAGCAGCGAACTAGAGACGGTACGAGCAAGGAACTTGTCTTCACCACGCGACTCGGATTCAGACGACGACCGGGAATTATAGGCAATATTTTTTTACCCGAACACAACTTGGATGTATTTAATCTATGTATTCTTTGCCTATTTTTTTTGTTTGAACTACTATGAATATTGAATTGAATTCTTGAATTCTTGAATAATCATGAATTCCTCCCTCTTTCTTGAATTCTTTTAATTCTTCTATTTTTTCCCATCATGAATTAGAAAGAAGAAGAAAAGAGAAGGTATTTATAAGAGATTTTTATGGTAGATTTAGGAGGAAAATGGAATGGATTGGGATGAATTTGAATTTCAAAATTCAAAATTCAAATTCAAAAATTACTTTTTTTTTAGGGAGGAAAAAGGAATGTTGGGATGAATTTGAATTTCAAAATTCAAATTCAAATTTTAAAATTCTTTTTTTTTTAGGGGAAAAATGGAATGGATTTGGGGATGAATTTGAATTTCAAATTCAAAATTCAAATTCAAATCTCTCAAAAGTAGATGTTGAAAAATTAGTGGGTTGGGAATTGTATTGGGCTTGGCTGAAAATTGAATCTTGGCCCAAATTTTCTCAAAATTGAGTTAAGTTGGAAGTCTAAGATGAATTAAATTTAAGAAATAGCCAAATTGTGTTACATTAATAAATTTGGCTAAACCATAAATAAGATAAATTAATATTAATTAATTAACGAGCTTCTTAATCTTAACAAAGAATAAAATAATTAATTTAATCGTAAACATAGTGATTCAAAAAATATAACCATGATTTAAACTAAACTAATTTAAAAGACTACTTACTAAATTTAAAATATTTTTGAGATGGTTTTTGAATAATCATAAAATATACTAATTATATACATAATTATGTAAGATATATATATTATCTAAAAACTATAAGAAATGGCAAAAATTATTCAAAATAACACAAACATTATATTTTTTCTTAAATTTAAAAACTAATTATTTTAAATTGTTTGAGAATTTAAGAAGCTCATGAATTAATTCTTGCTAAGGAGGGTCAAAATTGGGTGTCAACAACTGTCCCTCATTTTACTTGGATTGATGCAAGAAATTTGAGGAAAATGAAATTGACCAATCCAATTTTGACCGACCACATATCCATCTTTCAGGCAAGGGATTTGGTACGGACTTTAGGAATTATGACCGAGCCCTGAAAATGGGTTTCCTACATATCTCAGGCTATATGAGAATTCAGGCCATTTGTAGTTCGATACGCTAGATTTAACGCACGATTTTGAAAGAAATCAAAAGTCATCTCGATACCGAGTTATGAAGAATTCGGGATGCTTGGGAATAAGATTTAAGAGGAAATGTTAGAATACAGCCGAGTTTTCAACATGGAGCCCGCCTACATATCCTTAAACCATAGGAATCAGGCTATTTGTAGTTCGACTCAATCGATTGAAAAGGGAATCTATTATGTTAGATAACCTTTGGTTCTGGACAAGTGACAAAATTAAACGAGTATGAAAAGGAGGCTTGTAACCTCTTAGCCATGAATGTGGTGCACTTCACACCCATAATTAAGAACTCACATGGACATAATTTTCAAAGCTCTCGGCGCATTGTCACTCAGATTGGAAACTTACTTCCGGTAGATCAAAATTTCCGGATGCGAGACCGAAACTGACAAAAATCAGAGGAAAACCCACATGCCTTCTGATAGGGGTGTGGTTTGATTGTGGTGGAAGTCGCTCCTCTGCTCGCGTCCTAAGAGTTTGATAACCTCTTTGGACTATGTCCCAGTTCGCTGCTAAGAAAAAGTTCCACGTTGTGCTGCATCCTTTTTTATGTCGTCCGCACCTGTGGTTTGTTTTTGGAGAATTCATCCTTTCGGATGCTCTCGACAAAGATTGAGATAAAACTCGTCAGCATAAAAACTTAATCAAAAAGGGAGACAGTGTCTTTTACCATGTCGACACTTCATTGTTCTCCTCGTCATTTGACGTCAACTCGATCTGTTTGACGTAAAGCAAATAGAGCTTATGTCTTATGTATGTAATGCAATCTTCAATGTATTCCTCCTTTGATGTTGAAATAAATAAAAACAGATGCAGTGCTGATATTTATCTTGATGTCGTCTTTGATGTTCTTCTTCATGTTTACTTTTATCAAAAATAAAATGATGTAGTTGATGCCGATGAGTGAATATTTTCTTCGGATGCACGATTGCCTTTCTGGCAGTGCATGATCTCTTGCGGGGCATGGGTATCTTCCCGCGATGCATAAATTTTCGGCGAGGCATGAATATCTTCTCGCGATATATGAATATTAACTCGCGATGCATGATCTTCCGCAATGCATGAATATTGACTCGCGATGCATGATATTCCGCGATGCATGAATATTGACTCTCGATGCATGATCTTCTGCGGGGCATGAATACCTTCCCGCAATGTATAAATCCCGCAAGGTATGAAATCTTCTTGCGATGCATCAATTTCAGCGAGGTAAGAAATCTTCTCGCGATGTATAATTTTCTGCGAGGCATGAATATCTTCTCTCGATTAACTTGTGATGCATAAATATTGACTCGCGATGCATGATCTTCCGCGATGCATGAATATTGACTGTCGATACATGATCTTCTGCGGGGCATGAATATCTTCCCGCGATGCATAAATTCCGCAAGGTATGAAATCTTCTTGCGATGTATAAACTTTTTGCGAGGGATGAAATATTCTTGCGATGCATAAATTCCGCAAGGTATGAAATCTTATTGCGATGTATAAATTTCTGTGAGGGATGAAGTCTTCTCGCGATGCATAAATTCTGCAAGGTATGAAATCTTCTTGCAATGTCTAAACTTTTGCTAGGCATGAAATCTTCTCGCGATGCATGAATTCCGCAAGGTATGAAATCTTCTTGCGATGTATAAACATTTTGCGAGGGATGAAATCTTCTCGCGATGCATAAATTCCGCAAGGTATGAAATCTTCTTGCGATGTATAAATATCTGCGAGGCATGAAATCTTCTCGCGATGCATAAATTCAGCATGGTATGAAGTCTTCTTGCGATGTATAAATATTGGCTTTTGATGTCATATTTGGTACCAAGTGAAGACAGTGCTTCAATCGAGCAACATAGTGATCTTCAGGGTGCCCTTTGGATAATCATATCGTCTAGACCGACAATACAGTAAAATGACCCTCCAGGTAGTGTATCGTCCCGATCGGCAATAAAATAAAATGACCCCTCCGGGTAGTGTATAATATCATATCTGACATTAGGATGCAGATGATGTCCTTTACGGAAAACGTAAACTCCTTTTTTTTTTGAGATTTTTGCTTGATTCACCTTCGAATCTAGCCGGACGTTCCTTATAGACTTCATGTTGTTGAAAATTAACTGAAATAAACCATTCATATTCCTACGTCTCCGGTATAAGCAATATAAAATAATTCTTGCATCTACAGAAACATCGCTAAATTCTGGAGAGCTTTTCTCCTCCCTTGACTTCTCCATATTCACCATCGGAGGAATTTGCTGATTTCAGAGCAAAGCTATAAACCTGCGTCCAGAGAAAAATTGTTAGTTTTTAAAATAAACTGATCTGTGTCGATTTGTTCAGTTGTCTGCTTCATGTCCTGCTATCTCTGGTTGATTTCCTGATCTCCCGACTCTTGATAGATAAGACAAAATATTTTATGCCAAAACAAATGAAACACAAAGGGAAAACTTTAAGAGAAAATAAATTTTTGAGAAATAGTATTTTTGAGAAGAAAGAGTCACTGCCAAGTGTCATGTCACGTCAGGATTAGCGAACTTCTTTGAGTCTAATGTTCGGAGGTCTACCTGATTGTTTGCTGGGGAGTATTCAAAGTCACTCCAGACCGTCGATAAACCATGTTGAAATTTTGAGGCTATTCTCAAAATTTCTGTCTCAGTTACAAGTTATGGCTTATCTTCAACTGTCGGTAAGTAAATCATGGAATTTTCGAGATCTTCTCGAAAATTCTGTCCCAGTTGCAAATCTTGAAGTATCTCCACCTTGACTCGCTGGGGAAAAATCTTCTTCTCAGGAATTTTTGAGACCCTCTCAAAAATTTTGTCCAGTTTCTACTGTAAAATAGAAATCTTACGGGAAATATGACCGAACCCTTGTGGCGCCTACGTATCCCGTTGAGGCAGGAATCAGGTCAAACGTAGTTCCCCCTCAAAGGTTAACAAAATAAGAAATTTACAAAGAAACCGACCGAGGCCGACATAGGCCGCCTACGTATCTCATTCTTGAGAATTCAGGTCGAACGTAGTTCAAGTATACAGAAATATTAAAGGGGATAAGGGGTGACCGGAACAACATTTGCCAACCAAGTCGGGGATTACGTCACCTCCACTAATCGAGACTTAATATGTTTGGTAATCTCTTCTTTAATCTTTAAACTCAACTCAAGTTTGAACTTTCAAACCTTTTGCTTCATCGGATCGAACCCTGGATTAATCGGTAGTTTATGAGATACGACATCGGTACTCAACCCTTGCATGTCACCGACTTCCCAGACGAACACATCAATGTATTCGGTGAGTAAGTGTATTAGATCCTTCTTCTGAGTTTCATTCAAATGAACGCTGATTTTGGCCTGTTTAACGCACTCTTGGTCTCCCAGATTTACAGTTTCAGTTTCCTCTAAATTCGATTTATGCTGATTTTCAAACTGCAGAAATTCTTCAGCAACATATTCCGGTACCTCGTCGTCACCTGCCTTGCTTTGTTAGTTCAGCTCGTGACATGACATGACATTGACAGGTTTAAAACTTATATTACTGAAACCATAAATAGAAAAAATATAGCAAATAAGTAAATAAACCAAATTTTAAATAAAGAGGCTTTCATTCAATAGGGAAATAATGCGAACATTGGCTATGGCAAAGGGCCATGCCTTTTTCAAACATCACGAGAAAAATTTAAAATGCACGCAATTAAGAAAATGCAAAATGATGGGTCTCGGGCCTCTTCCGGACTACCACCGATTTAAATATCCATTAAACGATCCCATTCTACCAAGGAGTTCGGGGAATCAGGATTGGCGTGGAGGTCCAATTCTGCAGCATATCTCCTAGTTCAGCATCACGGATACCAGCTAGCTCGACCTCTTCCTTAATAACAACATCGATCTCCTCAAAAAGGCCGCAGATTCCTTACCCAACATCGCCAGGGACGATTGGAGTTATCACCTTTATCACACACCAACTGTCGTCTGTCTCTATCATATTCACATTACCGCCTTCGTGATTTGGCAAAGGGTTGGTGTTGACATTAGGTGCAGCTGGTTGTAAAGAGACCACCTCTTGGTCGATTAGATCCTGAATTTTGTGCTTGAGGTTGATACAGTCCTCAGTATCATGCCCAACGTTGTTGGAATGATAAGCACATCTCTGATCTGGCCTATAGAATTTCGAATTGATATCCACGGGCTTGGGCCCCACAGGATGGATATATCTATCCGCAGCCAGTCGCTCGTACAGCTTGGTTCGACTTTCCGCGAGCGCGGTGAAATTCCTTGCAGGTTTCTTCTCGAACCGAGGTCGAGCGAGATCATAACTTCCTTGTGGGGGAGGCATCTGTTGATAACCTAGGTTGTTCGGACGTGGAGCTTGACCTCTGGGATATGAATTGGCTTGGTAGTTTGGCAATGGAGCTTGGCAATTCGGGTGGGGATTTTTATATGGTGGAGCTTGGACTTGATATGTAAGAGAGGGTGCTTGGTAGCTCGACTGCACATTGGCACAGTTGGGAGCAATGCCTTGGTAAGGAGATGACATTTGGTAAGGTGGAGGATGATTTGGATAAACAGGAGATAGATTTTGGTAAATTGGGGATGAACTTTGGTATACTGGAGCTTGGATATTCGGATAAGAGGGGGCAACATTTTGATAAACTGGAGGATCATTTGGATGACTAGCTTGCGTGTAGCAAGCTTGGTAGGAGGTTTGAGAGGGTCGAGAACGACCTTGGGAATATGACGAGTTTCTGGGGTTTTTCTTTCCCTCATATGATACGGCGGCAACTTCCTCTCTTTTCTTCCTCATCAATCCTGAAGATCCAGGTGACGCGGATACACAGGCTATCTTCCCCAATTTCAAACCGTCTTCGATAGTCTCACCAACTTTGACTATCTCGGCGAATTTAGCTCCGACCAGCAACATGATTCTGTCGTAGTATTCTGGCTCCTGCACCTGCACAAACACATTCATAATCTCTTTATCTGTCATGGGCGGCCTTACTCTTGCTGCTTCCTTCCTCCATCTATAGGCAAACTCCCTATAGCTATCAGTTGGTTTCTGCTTCATTTTCTCTAGAGAATACCGATCGGGAACTATCTCAACATTGTATGCAAATCGGTCAATAAAGTATTTGGCCAGCGCATTCCAACTGGGCCACTGCCTGGTTTTGTGTGACGTAAACCACTCGAGGGCCTCCCCACATAGACTTCGGCTGAAAATCCGCATCAACAAGGCCTCATCCCTGCCAACTCCCACGAGCTGGTCACAATATGCTCTCAGATGAGCCATGGGGTTGCCTACTCCCCCGAAGGTGTCAAACTTCAGAATTTTGAACCCTTCGGGAAGGTTCAAATCTGGGTGGATGCACAACTCTTCGTAACTGAGTTCAACGACGTCTGGGATGCATTGTAGCTCTTTCATAGCCCTTTTGATTTCCTCTTTTATATCGATCTTCGCATCCTCCTTTGCCTTCCATTCTCTTTCCTATTCTTCATAGTGATCTAACTCAGAACCGTGCACCTCGTGCTCGGCAGGAACGGGAACTTGGAAGGTGGCTCTTTTTGGGAGGGGTGGAGCTATAGAGGGACTTGGAATGTTTTGGGCGGTCTGGTAGTTCTGTGGATAAGTCTGAGGATTAGTATTTTGATGGTGAAGGGATGTTTGGGGATTAAAAGCATTTTGATTTGGATTTTGACTTTGATTTTGATTTTGCGGTGGTGGAGCGGATTGATGTTGGGTATTTTGAGGATGAGAGGGCATTTGGAGGTGGTTATTCTGAGAAGATGGTGGAGTTTGGTAAGAGGATGGAGCATATTGCGGGTTTTGGGTAATTGGATCTATAGCGGGGGGATTCTGAGCGAGCGGCACGCCTTGAGATGGATCCATGTTCGAGGACGGGAAGTAGATAGGAGGTCTTCCCTCTGCAACATTAGCAGCAAAACCCGGAGGAGGCAGATCCTGTCTCCTTTGCATTTCCACTCTCATTTCTGCAATTTGCTGCATCAATTGCAAAATCAATTTGTTCTGGTCCGCTATAGTGGGTTGAGCCACCACAACATCAGTAAGACCTACTTCCTTGCTATTATCACCCATAATCGTCTTTCCTTTGTCAGAATTTTGCCCAGGGAAGGAATCTGCGGGACCTTTTGATCTGGTGAAGTAAGGATGATCTGCCAGCTTAATCAACACAGATCAGTTCAAGATACCTGACAAAGAAAAACAACTCAAAGGCAAGATGTGTTAGTCTGTGTCGATGATATTTAATACAAATTATCACACACATTATTGTAAACACATAAGGGTCGCTTCATTTGAAGATAAATTAGCCCACGTATATAGAAATATGACTAAATAGATAGAAATTTGTCTATATTATTTTAGGACTAATGAGTTTGAAATGTCGACTTAAGTCGGGACAAAGTAAATTGTCGTACTTCTGATTTTTTATTGAAATGTAACTCTACTTTCTTTATAAGTGTTGGGAAAGATAAAATTTTCTAAAAATGGGGACCGAACCTTGGAAGGCTGCCTACGTATCTCATAAAAGAGAATTCAGGTCCTACGTAGTTCGACCTATTCTTGAATCTTTTTTTTTTCTTTTTTTTTTTTGATATGAGAGAGTACTTTTTGAAAAATAAAGTTCAAATTTATTGGGAGAGTAAAGACTCGAAGAGTATTTGGACGTACTTTCGATAGTGATTTGATATTTATGCTTAAGGAGTTCTAGAAAATATTTTTCGAGAATGAGTAGGCTAGAATATCTCCAAATGAAGCAACATAATCATACAAACAATTATAACACATAAACAGTTATTGCGCATTCTAAATAGATATGTGACCCTTTTATGTCAAGGGTAGGCCTAACGATTTGAAGGATGTATATATCATTTGAAATATCCCATTGTCCCAAAACTCAAATTTATACAAATTTATGAATAAAACTTAAATGGGGATACATAACTGGGGAAAACGGGATACAAAATAATCAGTCCCACGCAGGGGTACAATTCTGAACTATGCTTCCACAGAAGGTCCTTTCCTCTTCATTTCTTCTCCTCTCCGGGTTTCCACGTCTTAGACTAGTAACTTGTGAGCTCTTTCTTTGACTAGAATTAACAATAATCTACTATTTACCCCATGGGACACTGATTTTTCAAACAACGAATACATCTTTCAAATTTAGACACGTAAGTATGAACGTCCGTTTAGGCTGTGAGCCATTTTTGGACTCAAGATAGTCTTTTAATGGGCCCAACACTCCTTGGGTGTTGGGTCGTCCTAGTTCAAATGCTCATAAATTTGGGATTTTGGCTCGGCTCTACGCTAGTTGACTAGGAGTGGCTTTTGAAAAGACTGGGAACCCAAATGGACAATTTGGGCTAGAATTCGCGACAACCATTGGACGCATGACGAACCAATAAATTGTCGCTAATTCCGGAAGAAGGTGACTATAAAAAAGTCTGGCTGCGGTTCCGCAAACCGTCCTTTAATATACTATACATACATATTGTAGGATGCCATGAATGCAATGCCAGTTTATAATTTAAACAAATTAATCGCATATAAGCAATTTAATAATAACAATTAGTCAAAATAGTCAAATCCTTTTGGTTAGAACTTAATTAATTCCCAGCGGAGTCGCCATTTTTGTTTTATTAAAAAAATGATATAAATATATATATATTTATATTTTGAAAAAATGACTAAGTTTCGGAAAATCAATTAATCTTATGATTTAAGAAAATTCGACTTTTCAAATTAACAGAGTCGCCACTTGATTTTTAAATAAAAAATCAAGAAAAACTTACAATTATTTTTCAAAAGATTTAAAACAGATAAAAATCAATTGAAAAGGGTTCGAAGTTCAATGTACATTCCAAGAAGGTGTTAGGCCCTCGGAATGCCCGCTAACTCGTGGTTGACCGGCGATTTGACTAAATGATCTTTTAAAATAATTTATTTTTCAGATATTGACTAAATAAGTAAATTCAAATTATTTATTTATTTATTAAACAATATTACTATTCTATTTTAATTGATTATTTTAAAGGAGAGTGAACTTAAAAGGAATCTTCCAATAGGGTCTAATAGTGAAAATAAAGTTAAATATAGAATATAAAAAAATATTTTTTATTTAAATATAAAAGAGAAGTGACTGACTTTGGGAAATTAATTAAGTCAAACCAAAATTAAATAAGTGAAAAGTAAGTCAATACAATAGCAAATAAATAAAGAAGAGAAATGAGGAAATTTGAACTTGGGCTTCTTTGCCCAAATTCAGCAAAAATGGACTTTTAGGCCCAATTCTCCAAAAATCATGCAGCTATTTTGAAAGGGGATTTTAGCCCATTTCCCTTTGAAAATCTGGTATATATTTTGGTGTATACTGATGTATACGGCTTGTATACAATCTATTTTCGTGTATGTTGGGATGTATACGAAATGTATGATGCCCCAGATCAATTTCCAGCACCTGTATAATTTTAAACATGTGTATCGTATATTCCTACTGTATATCAGTGTATACAGCAGTATATTAGCCTTTTCTTAAGCTTTCGGAGACCTGCAATTTAAATTTCCAGCAATGTATTTGCGACTTTCAACCTGTACGCCATTTTCCAGGGGGGTGGACGACTCGGAGATACGAGGGAGATAAGTCCGTCATGGACTTCTCCGGAGCAGCTAACTAGAGACGGTACGAGCAAGAAACTTGTCTTCACCACGCGACTCGGATTCAGACGACGACCGAGAATTATAGGCAATATTTTTTTACCCGAACACAACTTGGATGTATTTAATCTATGTATTCTTTGCCTATTTTTTTTGCTTGAACTACTATGAATATTGAATTGAATTCTTGAATTCTTGAATAATCATGAATTCCTCCCTCTTTCTTGAATTCTTTTAATTCTTCTATTTTTTTCCATCATGAATTAGAAAGAAGAAGAAAAGAGAAGGTATTTATAAGAGATTTTTATGGTAGATTTAGGGGGAAAATGGAATGGATTGGGATGAATTTGAATTTCAAAATTCAAAATTCAAATTCAAAAATTACTTTTTTTTAGGGGGGAAAAAGGAATGTTGGGATGAATTTGAATTTCAAAATTCAAATTCAAATTTAAAAATTCTTTTTTTTTAGGGGAAAAAATGGAATGGATTTGGGGATGAATTTGAATTTCAAATTCAAAATTCAAATTCAAATCTCTCAAAAGTGGATGTTGAAAAATTAGTGGGTTGGAAATTGTATTGGGCTTGGCTGAAAATTGAATCTTGGCCCAAATTTTCTCAAAATTGAGTTAAGTTGGAAGTCTAAGATGAATTAAATTTAAGAAATAGCCAAATTGTGTTATATTAATAAATTTGGCTAAACCATAAATAAGATAAATTAATATTAATTAATTAACGAGCTTCTTAATCTTAACAAAAAATAAAATAATTAATTTAATCGTAAACTTAGTGATTCAAAAAATATAACCATGATTTAAACTAAACTAATTTAAAAGACTACTTACTAAATTTAAAATATTTTTGAGATGAATTTTGAATAATCATAAAATATACTAATTATATACATAATTATGTAAGATATATATATTATCTAAAAACTATAAGAAATGGCAAAAATTATTCAAAATAACACAAACATTATATTTTTTCTTAAATTTAAAAACTAATTATTTTAAATTGTTTGAGAATTTAAGAAAGCTAATGAATTAATTCTTGCTGGGGAGGGTCAAAATTGGGTGTCAACAATGACTACGATTAAAGAAAGATACAAAATTCTAGAAAAAGAATAGCATACATAATGAAAATTCTACAATCTGTTGAGGTTGATACAATATTCTAAAAAATACAAATTTAAAAAATGCGATTTAATCGAATTTATTTCAACAGAAATTGAGTATTATCAATAAAAATTTAAAAATCAATACTAGAAATTTAATGAACAGTGGATAAAATGATGACTTCACTATGTTAATTTTACCCTTATTATAAATTAGAAGAAAATCAATGACTTTTATATACTCTCTTATTTTTTAATTATATTTCCACTTTTGAATTGGCAAACCTATTTGACATAGTAAATTTTTCATTTTACCGCATAACAACAACGCAATTTCATTGTTTCCAAATATTCTCGCTCAAGCCAAATATCCTTCATTCAAAAATGGCAGAGTGTGAATTTTGTGTTGGTTTTAATCCAGATTCAACATGCGTTGCTGAGACTTGCCTCTTTGTCAAATACAACATAGTTCAAAAGATCAACGAGGATGTTGCTTTCAAAGCGAAGTTCGAGGATACAAGCATAGTCTAAGTAGAGTCTCGAGGATCGCTACGGAGACATATGTACTTATCTTCGAGAGGCTGTAGTAACTTTTAGGGGGAAAAATTCACTTCTTGAATCTCTATCATGTGTACTTTGTCCGATTTTTTATTCTTATCGCTTCACTCCATTCACTCTCACTTATAGTATGACTCGTGCGTAGTTGCTCAATATTGGATTTGAGACCAATATTGCTTCTGGTTCTGAGGACCAACATTGCTTCTAGTTCAAGGACAACCACTGCTTCTGATTCGACTAGGCTAAAAAAACTGTGGAAAAGCACAAAAAAAAAAAGAGTGACTAGCTTTCTTTATGTTAAGTAGGTAATTAGAGAAGAGAATTGGTGGATGGATGTTGTTTTTGTTGGATTATCGTTAAGTAACACAGTTGTAATGGTTTAATTATTAATATCGCTAACCTTTTGTTTTACTTTTGGCATATATTAAATTAAAGGGACCACCAACTTGCCCCTATAAAGGAATGAAAACCCTTAAATATTTTTATTATTATTTTTATAAAAAAGGATTTTATTTATTCATAAATTATTATAATACTACTAGAGGTCAGTTGGATAATACAATTTAGCTAGAGCAGTACAAGCATTACTAGCACGTACGGTTGACAAAACACTTTTGAGCCACTAAAAATCACATTTAAATTGACAAGAATTCGAATTTTGATTTTGTTTCTCAACTTTTAAAAAAAATAATTAAAACACAATAGAATATTTTTTCAGTTATAATCCCATAACAACATGCAATTTGATTATTCTTGGGTTATGTGATCTAAATTCACCTCGTAATTATATGATTTTATGGGTAGTTTAAGTTGAATGGTTGGCAAAAACACTCTCGAATGTCTAATTTTATTTAAAATAGGACGAAATAACATTAACATTGGCAAACGCCAAAATCAACAATATTGCCAAACGCATTTTAAAACCACAAACTGACAAGTGTATATAAGTCGAGTCTAAGTGGAGTCTCGAGGATCGGTACGGAGACGTATATACTTATATTCGAGAGGCTATAGTAAATTTAATGAAAAAATCTTCCCTTCTTGAATTTCTATCATGCGTACTTGTTCCGATTTTGATTCTTATCGCTTCACTCCATTCACTCTCAGTTATAGTGATGACTCATGCGTAGTTCCTCATGTGAGCAGTTGGTGTGTTGTGTATGGCTTGGAGGTTAAATTTGGTTTAAATGTGATAAACTTATGAAAAGGATATGTGATCAAATTCAGAATGTTAAGCGACTCGAAGGGATTGAGTTAGGTGATGGCTTGACGAAATATTTTAAGTATATTTGAATGATGAGGTTGAACAATGGTTTGAGGGACTTCATGAATATGTTATCCTTTTTAGGCTACTGAGCCAATTGTGGGAACATTACTTGTGTTGTATAGGCAATCTCTAGAGTAGTTCGGCAATTGAAAGTGAAGTGATTAAAAGGATGGCTAGATAATGAACATTATAACTTTGGAAAAATTTGGCTATTGGTTAGTAATGTTTTCATAACAAGTACTCACTTCGTTTCAAAAAGAATGTCTCTATTTCCATTTTAGTTTGTTTAAAAAAGAATGACCTCTTTTCTTTTTTGGCAACACTTTAACTTTAACTTTCCACGTGGCATGTTTAAGACCACAAGATTAAAGGTGTCACAACCCGAAACCATACCCTAGAAGTTAGAGTACAATCTTGGATTGTAACCGTCGTCGTCGACCTCTCGGAGGTCTAAGACAAGCCTCTCATATCATTCATCGCATATACATAATGAAAAGTAGTGCGGAATTAAAACTTTTCATAAAATATAACATAGTCTTTAAGATCTTTCATATAAGTAGAAATTAGGAAAAACACTAAGTCTCAATCTCATCATCTTAAGACACAAGAATACTTGGGACACGGACCATACTTCAATACGAAAATAGAAATACATAGTCTATTACAATACTTCAAAGAAAACATAAAAGACATATATGCCCTCGAGTCAAGTGAGGACATACTTCAACTTCTCTTGAACGATCTTCTAAGTCCAAGTCTTCTCTTTAAAGCTCTTCACCTACCAAGAACTATAGATAGAAAATAAAGCATGGAATTAATACAACCACATGTACTAAGTATGACATCATGCATAAAATCATAAAAACGGACTTTATTGGAAATATGCATCTTTTCATTTTATAAATCATATTTTAATCATAATAACATCATTAATCAATTTAGAAACTCATAAAGAAGCAATTAATCAACATACCAATTTTTAGGCATCACTTTACAGTAAGTTCAATTCACTTTACAGTGAATTGACTTCACTGTTTCAGCGATTTACTAACCCTTTTAATAACCAACTTCTAGCATGTAATTCCCTCACTTAAAGTCATCCTAAGATTCACTTAAGTCACTGTTTACATCCCCACTCCATCAAAATAGGACAAAACGTCGCGGAGACTCGAAAATAATGAATGAATTGATTCAATTTTTAAAGAGTTTTAAATATAAACGAGTTTTTTAAAAAGAGTCGCCACCTAATTTTAGGAAAAACTAGGAAACCATTAAATGATCTACGAAACCAATTTAATTCTAGGTAAGGGGTTCAAATTATTCCGAAGGGAAGGGGTTAGGCACCCTTCGAAATCCACAAGTGTGGATCCCGGCTGAATTCATTTTTTTTAAATTGAGGAAGAAAATAAAATAATGTAAAAGTATAATAAACATTCAATATGTACAAATAATAAAATAATAAATATAAGAAACGGCCTAAAGTTTGCCTAACGTCAATATATATAAAATAATGAATAAAAAAGTATGATTCGAACTACATTCGAATAATTTCAAGGAGAAACACCTCCGGGTACCTGTAAAGACACTCAGTAAAAGAGTTAGTACCAAATAAATATAAATAAAAATGAATAACTCAAATAATAACTTAAAAATAAAAATCCGTCTTATTAACATGGAAGGCCTTGGAAATCGACGATAATTTCTTCATCGGCCATTTTAACAATTTTAACAAACAATTTATATGAACTTAAACTAAAAATTTCCGTCTTTTAATATTGAGTAAGCCTCCAAAACCGACGAGAGTTTTTTCTTTGGCCATCTTGACATATAATTCAATAGCGTTGAAAGTTAAATGATAAAATAACACTAGGTAACCATGTGAAAAGTGGAACAAAATGGGGCAAATAATCCTACAACACAATTGACATCCTAACAATATTTAATAAAATGAAGAAAATTAAACATATGTTCGCCGAGAAACTTCTAAACAATTGCATTAGCAAAAATTCCAAAGGCTAGGAGCAAAAGAAATGAAATAACAATTTAAACACACAATTAAATTAAAGGAATAACAATTCAATCAAGCAATATAACAATAAACAAAGTCTAACTATAATAAATGTAACCCAATAAAGTTTAAATATTATAGATATACATGTGGAAAAGAAAAAATATCAACAAATATGATTTGGAGTTTAGACACTTAGTAAAGTGTTAGTAAGAAACAAAATATGAATTTATCAAATAATAACTTAAAAATAAAATCCGTCTTATAAACATGAAAGGCCTTGGAAATCGACGGTAATTTCTTCATCGGCCAATTTCAACATATAAAATATATAAACTTAAATTAAAATTCCGTCTTTTTAAAATGGGAAGGCCTCCAAAACCGACGGAGAGATTTTATCATTGGCCAATTTCAACATTTATAACATTAATGACAATGAAAAAAGTGAAAAATAACGAAATACACAAGGAAAATAGTGTGTTAATAATAATGAATGCAATGCATCATCAAAATGAAAGTAACTTACAGGAAAAACTCTTAACATTTGCACAGGGAGTGCAAAACAATAAAATTCAACATTAAGATAAAATAACAACTTAAAACAATATGTAGCTAAAAATTATCTCTAATTTCAAGTAATATATTGATAAAATAATCAAGAGTCAATGAAACAAAATGAAAATACAAGTAAATCAACATGAAAATGGTAAAGCAACTCCAAAAACAAGAACAATAAACGTAAATTATAACAAAGTAACCAATTAAATATTATTATTATTTTTTGACACAATTAATCATACAAATAAACAAATTAAATGACAATATAACAACAACAACCTAACGATGATAGTAACAAAAATAAAAAAAGTTAACAAAAGCAACACAGTGATCATAACCAATAAAAATAACAAAAGCAACACAATACACTAAAAATTCTTTCTTTTTTTTTCAAATAAAATCTTTAATAAACCTTAAATAAACACATGTGCACAAAAATAAGGCAACAACAATTAAAAATGGAGCAAACAACCAGTCAACCCATAAAATAAATAAATAAATACAAAAAAATGAATGGCATAATATAAGAGTTAAAAGAGAAAGCACAAGCAAAATGGCGCAACAAGACAAACATATTCTTCATCAGGGAAGACACAAATCTCATCGGAAAATAACGACGGCTAGAGTTCCTCTGGCCAGATCTGAAACATGGATAATAACTAAAGAGAAGAAAAAAAAAAGAAGTACCATTTGCCGTATTTGGAACATGGATAGTTGGTTGTTTAGTCTCTGAGCTCCGTTGGAGTTTAAATATCGCGGGATTGTGCTTAGTTGCTGTTGTCCAAGATTCGAGCTCGCCGGAGCTTTGTACTCACTAGTTGCCCACTGATATTGCCTCGGAACACCTGAAAATGAAGGAAAATCGTGAAAGGGGAAGAGGGGAATGGGCTGGTTTCATTGTTGGTGGCTTTGGTCGGGTGGTGGTCTGTTTGAGTGAGGTTTTGTGATGGTTATGGGTGGATTTATTCGTGGGGTTTTTGGGTCGGATTTGGCTTCTGTTTCAGCGAACTTTAGAGATTATTTCCAACTGTTTTTGGTGGTTGTTTGGTGGCTGAAACGGGTGGAAAAAATGGTAGTTCCATGGTGGGGTTTTGGGTCTTTGTGGTGGTGTTTTTGGCTAAAGAAATAAGGCGATTTTGGGGCTGATTTTGTTGTTGTTTCAGCTGGGTATGGGATTATTGTTGATGGTGTTTTGGCGGCAGTCTTAGAGTCTAAACAGAGCTGCTGGTTGTAGCAAATAAAATGGGAGGATTTTGGATCTGATTTTGCTTGGTTACTGGTGGTGCTTCAATGGTTCGAAGTGTTGTATTGGAGAGGAAACGGGTGAGGTTTTCCGGCGGCGGCGGCTGCCTGCAAAGAGAAGAAAAAGAAGAAGGAGAAGAGGAGAGAGGAGAAGAGGCGATGGGGGAGGAGAGAAAGGATAAAAGAAAGGCAGAGAAGGGGCTGCCAGGAGGCGGTTTTGGTTGGCTGGAGAAGAAGGAAAATGGAGAGTGATTTGAGGTTATTTGGGTGGCTGCCAAGGAGAGGGGAAAGGAGAAGAGAAGAGGGAGGCGGAGAGAGGAAAAAAGGGAGGAAGAGTTTAGGTTTTCTTTTCCGCCTTTTTCTAAAATTAATTTCCCCCATTTTTTATACACCACCAATTTTAACCTAAACAAATAAAATGCGATGGACCCAAATGTGTGGGCTTGCAATTGTAGGCCCAAAATTATTAATAGAATTCCTAAAAAAAAAATTCGTATTTGGCTAAATTTTAGATTGTTCTAAATTCAACATAAATATTAACAAATGTAATAAATAAAATGAATTTTAAAATAATATAATGAACGTAACGAATGACATGTAAAATGCAATTTTTAATTAACTAACAAAAAATCCTAAATTTTGATAAATAAAGATAGTTATCGATAAACTTATTTAAAATTATATAAAAATAATTATTCTAAGCTATTAAATAAATAAAACTTTAAAATTACGAATTTTTCAAATGTTAGGCCAAAATTGGGTGTCAACAGCTGTCCCTTTCGTTGTGTATGATTGATGAAAGAAATCGTGGACAACGAAAATTGACAAATCCAATTTTGACCGAACACATGACCTTTGTAGAGAAGTGCGGTTGAATGTGGTGGAAGTCAATCCCAGACTTGTCTCCAAAAGGTTCCACGCTTCATTGCGTCTTTGTTGAAGTAATTCGCACATGTGGCTCCTCTGAGAGTGCATCCTCTAGAATGTTCTAAAAAAACAAAGATAAAACTCATTATTATAGGCAAAACTAAAAGAAAAAGGGTAGCATCTCTTATGATACGATAAATGGAGATCAATACAGGTCCCTTGGTAGGACGAATGAAGATGATGATCAATCTGTAGGATTTGGAATGTATGTTCATCGGTAAGATAAATGAAAAGATTATCCATCGGTAGGATTTTGAATGCATGTCCATCGATAGGACGAATGAAAAGATTATCCATCGATAGGATTTTGAATGTATGTCCATCGGTAGGACAAATGAAAAGATTATCCATCGGTAGGATTTTGAATGTATGTCCATCGGTAGGACAAAATGTAAACATCTTTCGACGCAAGTTTCCACCGACTTGAACGTTGAATAGATAGGGTGCACATCCTTCACCTCCGAATAGATGCGACTTAAATGCAAATGCAAATATCTTCTTGGCGATGTATAAACTTTTGCGAGGGATGAAATCTTCTCACGATGCATAAATTCCGCAAGGTATGAAATCTTCTTGCGGTGTGTAAACTTTTGCGAGGGATGGAATCTTCTCGCGATGCATAAAATTTTGCGAGGGATGAAATCTTCTCGCGATGCATAAATTCCGCAAGGTATGAAATCTTCTTGCGATGCATTAATTTCTGCGAGGTATGAAATCTTCTCGCGATGCGTGAATAATAACTTGCGATGCATGAATATTAACTTGCGATGCATGCTCTTTTGCAATGCATAAATATTGACTCGCGATGCATGATTTTTTTTTTTTTGCGATGCATGAATATTGACTCGCGATGCATGATTTTCTGCAATGCATAAATTTTGCTAGGGATGGAATCTTCTCGCGATGCATAAATTTCTGCGAGGAATGAAATCTTCTCGCGATGCATGAATTCCGCAAGGTATGAAATCTTCTTGCGATGCATAAATTTCTGCGAGGTATGAAATCTTCTCGCTATGCATTAATTTCTGCGAGGTATGAAATCTTCTCGCGATGCATGAATATTAACTCTCGATGCATGAATTTTTGCAATGCATGAATATTGACTCGCGATGCATGATTTTTTTTATTTTTTTTTTTGCGATGCATGAATATTGACTCGCGATGCATGATTTTCTGCAATGCATAAGTTTTGCGAGGGATGGAATCTTCTCGCGATGCATAAATTTCTGCGAGGAATGAAATCTTCTCGCGATGTATGAATTCCGCAAGGTATGAAATCTTCTTGCGATGCATAAATTTCTGCGAGGTATGAAATCTTCTCGCGATGCATGAATATTAACTCTCGATGCATGAATTCTGCGAGGTATGAAATCTTCTCGCGATGCATGATTTTCTCAATGCATGAATATTAACTCTCGATGCATGATTTTCTGCAATGCCTAAATTTTGCGAGGGATGGAATCTTCTCGCGATGCATAAATTTCTGCGAGGAATGAAATCTTCTCGCGATGCATGAATTCCGCAAGGTATGAAATCTTCTTGCGATGCATAAATTTCTGCGAGGTATGAAATCTTCTCGCTATGCATTAATTTCTGCGAGGTATGAAATCTTCTCGCGATGCATGAATATTAACTCTCGATGCATGAATTAACTCGCGATGAATGATCTTCTACGGGGCATGAATATCTTCCCGCAATGCATAAATTTTGCGAGGGATGGAATCTTCTCGCGATGCATAAATTCCGCAAGGTATGAAATCTTCTTGCAATGCATAAATTTTTGCGAGGCATTAAATCTTCTCGCGATGCGTGAATAATAACCCGCGATGCATGAACATTAACTTGTGATGCATGATCTTTTGCGATGCATGAATATTGACTCGCGATGCATGATGATTTTTTTTTTTTGCAATGCATGAATATTGACTCGCGATGCATGATTTTTGTTTTCAATGCATGAATATTGACTCGCGATGCATGATTTTTTTTTTCAATGCATGAATATTGACTCGCGATGCATGATTTTTTTTTTTTTCAATGCATGAATATTGACTCGCGATGCATGATTTTTTTTCAATGCGTGAATATTGACTCGCGATGCATGATTTTCCGCTATGCATGATTATTGACTCTCAATGCATGATCTTTGTAGTTGCTATCAAGCTTCTCGCAGTACTTATCAGAAATTTTGAGGTCTTCCTCAAAAATTCTGTCCCAGTTAGAATTTTGGCAAATCTCAAAATGATCTTCAATCTTGACTTGTTGGCGATAACACCTCTATTGAGAATTTTTGAGATATTTTCAAAAATTCTGTCCCAGTTTTTATTGTAAGGAGAAATAATAATCACACTGGGTATATGACCGAGCCGTCATGGCGCCTACATATCCTGTTGAGGCAGGAATCAAGTCAAATGTAGTTCCAATCTCGTGGATGATGAGTACTGCAAAGAATCTAAAAGATTATCAGTAGAAAATGCACAATATGAACATGATAAAATATGAAAATGGTATTCCTTGCTATATTCAAAGCCTAAAGACAAGATATATCACATTTTTGGGATGGACAACCCAATGAATTAAAATAGGCGTCTCACACATACAAGATTAACCCGATGACACTTTTTACAATGAACAACTCAAAAGGCAAATTTTTTTTATTTATTTTTTTAAATTGGAAGATTTTTAAAAAGGTTTTAAAATATTAAAGAATGAGTATTTGCTCACTTTTTTTTTTTTTTTTTGAAAAATAAAGAATGTGATGAGATAGTCAAACCTTCACTACAATTGGTACCAACAGTTAAGATTGCAGGTAAATCTCTTATTTATTTATTTTTAAGATTGAATTTAAGGTAATTCCTACAGCTTCAAGTGGTACCTCCAATATACCTAAGGATCAACAAGATCCGTTCATCTTGCTTCAAACAAAGGTTTTGAATTGTATCAATCCTCATGTTTCAAGTGTCCTCACGAAAAAGACTTGTCCTATTTCACACATATTTGAAATATTTAATTTTAGGACATTTTCCAAAGTGCACTCACACTCACAAGAATGTTCAATGCATACAACTGTGATACCATATGCTTGACCCTTATGTAAATCTCCACTAATGTGAGAACATTTGGAATGAGATCATGTAGGGCTTGTCATTGGCTTGTAACGTAGGCATAGGGATGGGTAGGATATTCATTTGGGATAAAAGTGACTGAATTCCTTCCTGAGCGTCACCCAAAATTTGTGCTCTTAATAATTGGTACGCCTTTGCGTTAGATCCTCTTCATTGTTCTCCCCCCTTTCAACTTCTTTTGAATTCTCATTTTTGACTCTTTTTCCTTCTTCTTATTTTTCTTCCTTTGTTTCGACTTCTTCTGAGTTCTCATTTTTTGAGCTTTTCTATTCTACTCTTTTTTTTTTTTTTACCCTCTTTGTTTTGACTTCTTTTGAGTCCTTATTTCTTGGAGCTTTTCTTTTATTTCACTCCTTTCTTGTAAATTTTTCTCCTTTTTGTTGGAGTATTTTTCTTTCCACCTTTCATTGACCTTGTAAGGGTATTTTTGTCTTTCTTTATTTCTTTCACCTGTTCTTTCTTCCTTTATATTTTTTCTTTCTCTAGAAGTCTTTTGTTTTCTTGACTTTGGGAGACTCAATATCTTTGCTTTCGGAAATTTCAAACATGGATCTTCTCTTATAATTTGCACATTCTTGGTGCACTCAAGAAGGTTGGGCCAAGAGAGGATAGTGCTTGTAAGCACTTAAAAGGGTAGTGGTTAAGATGTGGTTGTCCAAAGAAAGGTTTCAGGCTCAAAGTGGGAAAACTAGGGATTAATGTAATTTGGTAGGCTATGAAAGGCACAATCGGGTCAAAAAAGACCTACAATCCTTTCTCAAACCAAACATTACTCAGGATTTTGCCTCGAAAAACATTCAGGTCAAGTTCTAGATCAACAGTGTAACACAATTGAACTTTGATCAAAAGCTCACCACACAATGCACATGAATCATAAGGTTAGTTTTATTCTTATCTTGATTGCATGCAAGAGAATTTTCAAGCATCACAAAAGTACAGATAAAAGTTACCACGAGAATCTATAGTTTACCACAAAGTCAATCTTTTCTATCATATCGAATATATTTACATGCTCTTAACTACATAGGTACCAATCGAGCTGAAGACATGACTCTTACATTATGCACAAGCTACTTTATTTTTTGAAAGAATGATTACCGAACCCGAGAAGGGCTGCCTACGTATCTCATTAAGATGAGAATCAGGTGTGCGTAGTTCATGTAGATATAACTTTGAAAATATTAACAAACAATTTATTTATTTATTTTTACCTTTTTTTTTTTTTTTTTTTACTTTTGGAAAAATAATACCGAACCCAAGAAGGATTGCCTACGTATCTCACCGAAATGAGAATCAGGTTCGCGTAGTTCGTGCAGATATAACTTTGAAAATATTAACCAATAATTTTATTTATTTATTTTTACCTTTTTTTTTTATATACTTTTGGAAAAATAATACCGAACCCAAGAAGGGTTGCCTACGTATCTCACCGAAATGAGAATCAGGTTCGCATAGTTCGTGTAGATATGACTTGGAAAATATGCACAAACCATATATTATTTTTATTTTTTTTTGTATTTTATTTTTACCTTTTTTTTTAAAAAAATAATACCGAACCCAAGAAGGGTTGCCTACGTATCTCATTAAAATGAGAATCAGGTACGCGTAGTTCGTGCAGATAAGGCATATAATAATTTAAAGATTTAGACAACTCAAAGAAATTTCTAGGTCTAGCAGTCATGAAGTTTTTTTTTTTTGTTTTTTTTTCGGCACCAATATGTTTTATAGCCTCTTAATCGTCAATATTTATATTATTTGTTGAATGTAACCTGCGAAATTCCACAATAATTTCTACGTATATTCTTTTTGGATGTTTTCTTGGAACTGTCTCCTCCCAATTTTCACGAGATCCAGACATTGTTATGACAATCTCCGATTGATGTCGGGGACGGTATTCCTACAAAAATATGAGAAATATGTGAGAGCAGAACCATCATGCAAAATAATAATAAAAATAAATGGATGCGACCTCATAGTCAAATACTCCCCTAATTTATCGTTTTGACTTGATATTATTGAGAAATGCAAGTACTTTAATTTCGCTAATCCTCTTGTCTCTTGCAACTTCGAACAAATAATGATTTCTGAATTCGGACATAAATCAACATTTCGCTCTGAAGAAGAACAACTCAAAAGGTAAGAGTGTTAGTTCTTGTTCATAATGGATAATGCAAAATATCATAAATAATGAATTAAACACGTAAATACTATTTTAATTAAAGACAAACTGAAATATATCACATAGCATACAAATAATGAATACAAGTCTTATACAAATGTGCATCAAGTCTTGTGTCATGCTTAATATAAGATTTTGGCTTCGCTCTACACTAGATGACTAAGAGTGTGCTTTGAATGACTGGGAACCCAAGCGGACAACTTAGACTGGAACTCACGACAACCATTGGACGCATGACGAACCAATAAATTGCCGATTATTCCAAAAAAGGGTGAGTATAAAAAGTCTGGCTGCGGTTCCGCAAACCGTCCTTTAATATACTATACATACATCAGAAATATGCCATGATATACAATGAAAATATACAATAATTAATTAATGAATACTGAGTACAATATGCAAATAATCAACAAAATATATAAGATATAATAAATGACACAACAAAAGAATAATATCCTCAATTTGAAAAAAAATAAACACATAATGGTTAGAACCTCTATATATCCCCAGCAGAGTCGCCATTCTGTTTACATCCCCACTCCATCAAAATAGGGCAAAACGTCGCGGAGACTCAAAAATAATGAATGAATTGATTCAATTTTTAAAGAGTTTTAAATATAAACGAGTTTTTTAAAAAGAGTCGCCACCTAATTTTAGGAAAAACTAGGAAACCATTAAATGATCTACGAAACCAATTTAATTCTAGGTAAGGGGTTCAAATTATTCCGAAGGGAAGGGGTTAGGCACCCTTCGAAATCCACAAGTGTGGATCCCGGCTGAATTCATTTTTTTTAAATTGAGGAAGAAAATAAAATAATGTAAAAGTATAATAAACATTCAATATGTACAAATAATAAAATAATAAATATAAGAAACGGCCTAAAGTTTGCCTAACGTCAATATATATAAAATAATGAATAAAAAAGTATGATTCGAACTACATTCGAATAATTTCAAGGAGAAACACCTCCGGGTACCTGTAAAGACACTCAGTAAAAGAGTTAGTACCAAATAAATATAAATAAAAATGAATAACTCAAATAATAACTTAAAAATAAAAATCCGTCTTATTAACATGGAAGGCCTTGGAAATCGACGATAATTTCTTCATTGGCCATTTTAACAATTTTAACAAACAATTTATATGAACTTAAACTAAAAATTTCCGTCTTTTAATATTGAGTAAGCCTCCAAAACCGACGAGAGTTTTTTCTTTGGCCATCTTGACATATAATTCAATAGCGTTAAAAGTTAAATGATAAAATAACACTAGGTAACCATGTGAAAAGTGGAACAAAATGGGGCAAATAATCCTACAACACAATTGACATCCTAACAATATTTAATAAAATGAAGAAAATTAAACATATGTTCGCCGAGAAACTTCTAAACAATTGCATTAGCAAAAATTCCAAAGGCTAGGAGCAAAAGAAATGAAATAACAATTTAAACACACAATTAAATTAAAGGAATAACAATTCAATCAAGCAATATAACAATAAACAAAGTCTAACTATAATAAATGTAACCCAATAAAGTTTAAATATTATAGATATACATGTGAAAAAGAAAAAATATCAACAAATATGATTTGGAGTTTAGACACTTAGTAAAGTGTTAGTAAGAAACAAAATATAAATTTATCAAATAATAACTTAAAAATAAAATCCGTCTTATAAACATGAAAGGCCTTGGAAATCGACGGTAATTTCTTCATCGGCCAATTTCAACATATAAAATATATAAACTTAAATTAAAATTCCGTCTTTTTAAAATGGGAAGGCCTCCAAAACCGACGGAGAGATTTTATCATTGGCCAATTTCAACATTTATAACATTAATGACAATGAAAAAAGTGAAAAATAACGAAATACACAAGGAAAATAGTGTGTTAATAATAATGAATGCAATGCATCATCAAAATGAAAGTAACTTACAGGAAAAACTCTTAACATTTGCACAGGGAGTGCAAAACAATAAAATTCAACATTAAGATAAAATAACAACTTAAAACAATATGTAGCTAAAAATTATCTCTAATTTCAAGTAATATATTGATAAAATAATCAAGAGTCAATGAAACAAAATGAAAATACAAGTAAATCAACATGAAAATGGTAAAGCAACTCCAAAAACAAGAACAATAAACGTAAATTATAACAAAGTAACCAATTAAATATTATTATTATTTTTTGACACAATTAATCATACAAATAAACAAATTAAATGACAATATAACAACAACAACCTAACGATGATAGTAACAAAAATAAAAAAAGTTAACAAAAGCAACACAGTGATCATAACCAATAAAAATAACAAAAGCAACACAATACACTAAAAATTCTTTCTTTTTTTTTCAAATAAAATCTTTAATAAACCTTAAATAAACACATGTGCACAAAAATAAGGCAACAACAATTAAAAATGGAGCAAACAACCAGTCAACCCATAAAATAAATAAATAAATACAAAAAAATGAATGGCATAATATAAGAGTTAAAAGAGAAAGCACAAGCAAAATGGCGCAACAAGACAAACATATTCTTCATCAGGGAAGACACAAATCTCATCGGAAAATAACGACGGCTAGAGTTCCTCTGGCCAGATCTGAAACATGGATAATAACTAAAGAGAAGAAAAAAAAAAGAAGTACCATTTGCCGTATTTGGAACATGGATAGTTGGTTGTTTAGTCTCTGAGCTCCGTTGGAGTTTAAATATCGCGGGATTGTGCTTAGTTGCTGTTGTCCAAGATTCGAGCTCGCCGGAGCTTTGTACTCACTAGTTGCCCACTGATATTGCCTCGGAACACCTGAAAATGAAGGAAAATCGTGAAAGGGGAAGAGGGGAATGGGCTGGTTTCATTGTTGGTGGCTTTGGTCGGGTGGTGGTCTGTTTGAGTGAGGTTTTGTGATGGTTATGGGTGGATTTATTCGTGGGGTTTTTGGGTCGGATTTGGCTTCTGTTTCAGCGAACTTTAGAGATTATTTCCAACTGTTTTTGGTGGTTGTTTGGTGGCTGAAACGGGTGGAAAAAATGGTAGTTCCATGGTGGGGTTTTGGGTCTTTGTGGTGGTGTTTTTGGCTAAAGAAATAAGGCGATTTTGGGGCTGATTTTGTTGTTGTTTCAGCTGGGTATGGGATTATTGTTGATGGTGTTTTGGCGGCAGTCTTAGAGTCTAAACAGAGCTGCTGGTTGTAGCAAATAAAATGGGAGGATTTTGGATCTGATTTTGCTTGGTTACTGGTGGTGCTTCAATGGTTCGAAGTGTTGTATTGGAGAGGAAACGGGTGAGGTTTTCCGGCGGCGGCGGCTGCCTGCAAAGAGAAGAAAAAGAAGAAGGAGAAGAGGAGAGAGGAGAAGAGGCGATGGGGGAGGAGAGAAAGGATAAAAGAAAGGCAGAGAAGGGGCTGCCAGGAGGCGGTTTTGGTTGGCTGGAGAAGAAGGAAAATGGAGAGTGATTTGAGGTTATTTGGGTGGCTGCCAAGGAGAGGGGAAAGGAGAAGAGAAGAGGGAGGCGGAGAGAGGGAAAAAGGGAGGAGGAGTTTAGGTTTTCTTTTCCGCCTTTTTCTAAAATTAATTTCCCCCATTTTTTATACACCACCAATTTTAACCTAAACAAATAAAATGCAATGGACCCAAATGTGTGGACTTGCAATTGTAGGCCCAAAATTATTAATAGAATTTCTAAAAAAAAAATTCGTATTTGGCTAAATTTTAGATTGTTCTAAATTCAACATAAATATTAACAAATGTAATAAATAAAATGAATTTTAAAATAATATAATGAACATAACGAATGACATGTAAAATGCAATTTTTAATTAACTAACAAAAAATCCTAAATTTTGATAAATAAAGATAGTTATCGATAAAACTTATTTAAAATTATATAAAAATAATTATTCTAAGCTATTAAATAAATAAAACTTTAAAATTACGAATTTTTCAAATGTTAGGCCAAAATTGGGTGTCAACAGTCACACAAAGAGAGATCGCACATACACCCTCTCTAGATGTGCCTAAACGATCCTTAAGATTACCTATAATAAGTTACATACATACTTACAAAGCAATCATAAACATCAAGGTAAGATTCATCTACCAAAGGTGACTTCTAAGTCTCACTTGAGTGAGTTGTGAAGCAACCGCCCTTACAATCCCTTACACACACACTCAAGAGATCCAATAGACTCCCTAGGATAGAATCATTCTCACTAAACACACCAACACATAGATGATAGGACACTCTCCTTCCAAAGACTATCAAAAGACCTACTTAAGTAAATCAAGAAGATAACGTCCACGATTGACCTCTTTAAGATTACCTAAATAGTCCTTAAGACTACCTAAAGCTTAGATCATGTCAACAACATCAAACTTTTTCCTTAACTAGAGTCATTCTCAAGTCTTCTATAGGTAAGCCATGAAGAAATCATCCTTTATGCCTTCTTCACAATTTAACTAAAGAATTCATAAGCCACTCTAGATTAGGTACTTATTCACTTACATACTTCATAACGTAAGTCATTAGTTCATTAATTCATTAATTCATTAAGAGACTCCTACAATACATAAGGACATTCAAGTAATGGTCTTAGAGAAGACCTAGGGACTCTCATTAACATCTTCAAAGCCTATTGTGCAATGTCTAGATAGCGTCTCATACCACCACCTAAACTTCATAGAACTTCTCTAATGCTAGCAAGTATCCCATATGATGAGAATAGGCAATAACCGACATAGACCATGGTAGCAAGACATGGAATCCGGAGTTCTATCCTACTCCGATGAGGTTGTTCTACTTGCCAATGGTAGAACTTGGACACATCCCATGTTGGCACATGGTTAAGGAATATGAAGGGCTTTTTTGTATTCGAGTCTCATACTTAACTAGAACTACTTCCATTACCATACTCACTCGGTGCTAGCCTTTGTTCTCATAGATTAATTCACATTAAGGTTCATACAATAGGGTTCCATATCTAGTTCATAACCCAATTACATTTACCCTACCAAAGAGGATATCTAGGGATTTCCTTCCAATGGCGACAAGAAGCTCATTATGACTTTTGCTAGGGAGATATGATGCCGTTCCAGCCAATCAACCTAGGTCCATCATCCCACATGAAGGATACCCTTACGGCGTTCGACTTCAATTTACATTACTTTTACCCTTGGTTTCAAGGTTTCACATAAAGACCTTCTTTTCATCATTCAAGGTCACATGTCATTCACACATTCAAAACTCTTAACATACTAAGTCAAATCATCACATAATCATATTCATATAAGCATCAAGCAAGATATACAAGTCAACCAAGACAAGACACCACATTCTTCACTTGAACTCATAATGCAATTCATTCTAGAAACTCCTAGAAAATATCTAACATCTTCAAGTCATCCTATATATCATTATAACATCAATAATGTACTCCACATAGACTCTTGAAGCCATGAAGGAATAACCAAGACTTAACCCTAACACTATACTCATAATGTCAAAGTCATAGTCTAACATGATCACTTAAAGCAACATAAGTAGAAGAACACACATATGACTTCACATGTAGATAGACAATGTCATGCTTCACATAATCAACTACACACATAGCCACATTACTTCAAGTAGTTGCCAATAAGGCCATGCTCATCATATTGCATAAAGTAACGCTGACAAGGCCACATAAATTGCAAGTAAAACACATAACACCGCCACCATAAGTGGACCATACCAATCACAATAGAATCAAAGTATAATTAATATCAAATTAAATAAAATGGGGCAGCATACCTTCATCCCCTCATCCACACTTCAATTCAATGCCAAATCAACCAATTCAACATCACAAGGCCCTTACCCATGGCCATGAACAATAATTCAAAGCAATAACCATAAGACTCAATGAATCTACATCAATTCAATCTAGGTTTAACAATCTAGGATCAATTATATATCAATTGAATACAATTCTTATATCATTAGAAAGCCCATAAGAAATTACACAACAATTCATTAATATTAGCTTAATATCAAGTAACCCAATAAGTAGTCAAAACTAGGGTTCATCAATTTACATGGGTTCATAGGTAATTTGTGTTAAAATCATCAATACAATATCAATTAGATCATAATTCAATGTTTAGAAATCATTTATGCAAGAACCCATGGTAGAATCCCGAAATTGGACAATTCACTTTAGAAAACTTTGAAAAACATCTTGAGAATTGGGCTCCTTGATGAAATAAGTTTCAAGGATCAAAAGCCATACCTCAAGGATGATAATTCTTCACTTTGATGAAGAATTTCCACTCAAAACGCCACACCAAGCTGCTTCTTCAATTTGAACTTCAATGGAGTCTTTGAGATTTCTAAGGGACTTTGGGGTTTTGCTTTTTGAAAGAATGAATTATTCTAAGTGTTAAACACTTATATACTCATTTAAAATATCCAAAAAGCCCCTAACAAACCGCCTAAACTCTTATCTGGAAGTGGGGTGAATTTACCAATTCACCCCTAAGTTGGCAGTAACTCTGCGCGCAGGAGACAGGCTCTCGACGCCTGCCCTTGACGGGGCGTCACGGCCACGACGGGGCGTCACAGCCCTCCGTCGCTGGTTACAAAAGCTGTCCAAGGCTTCCTCCTTCACCCATGGCCAAGTTCCCCACGACGACACCCTGCGACGGGGCATCATAAGGCCTACGAGCCATCGACTGCTCCGTCGTCTGGGTCTGCCTGGGACTGCCATAACACTAGTTTTGGGTCCTTCCTCAAGGACCCTTAGATGGTCCTTGGGGATAAATTCTCGGACGTTTCCAATCCAAATACTATCGTCTATGACTTTAACACCTCTCACATAAATTTCATACAAAACGAACACATAAAACTCGACGAAACACGCCTAGACGTACAAGGTCGATTCAAGGCATATCTTTTGAACGTCTTGGACATTCTTGGTCGTTTGACCTCCAAACTTCTCGAAACTCAAGACACTGTCTATACATGCTATAATAACTCAATTAAGAACCTTAAAACATCATGAAACACACATAAACACATAGAACCACATAGGATACATTTAGGTGACTTAGTCGTCGAACGTCTTAGTCGTCCCTTGACGTTTAACTTCCAACACGCTATTGTATCTATACCATATATTAAACATATTTAGGACCTTAGACCATCAATATCAACATGTTAGGCTCTAGTTAACCTAAGTCATTTTCGAGGTCTTACAAAGGGCATTTTGATACATTTGGCATAACTTTAATTTAGAACCACAAGATTAAAAAGTCTTCTTTCTTTTCTTAAACTCCGTTCCAAGTCAAACTAGGTCATCCTTTTTGAAACGGAGAGAATATGAGTTTCTTAGCGAATGATAAGAATGATGTTAGGCCAATTGAGGCCATAATCGATCTTTATTATGATAAGTGTATATCAAAGAAGGTCATGATATGACTATTATAATGGTACCGATTTTTACTTGGTTAGAATTAGAAATTTTGTTTTTGTGAAATTGACCTGATCTATGAAGGAATGCGTATCGTTATTGACGAAATATTGAATAAACTTGATAGTGTATTTTAGTTACTTTACTGGCAAATATGTGTGGGTTGTTTGAGTACAATCTTCTCGGGGGTATGTTATGTTCTAGTGGTGGATCTAACGGGCTTTCGCGATACGATACTAGTGGTATATGAAAACGGATACGTCAATTATAAAGTGTAAATACTTATTACTTATATAAGGAGTTATAAGTTGTACCACATGCTCGTATAATAAGACTTACATTTACATTTGAGAAACCAACTGGTTATTACTATGGATGTGTGGGTTAAAACATTGTCTATAAGGAAAATCATAGTGGTGAATTTTTGGAATCGTATTAATGTGTTTAGGTTGTAAAGCGTACCTCAAGAATTTTGAATGAGTAGTGATTTTATCGTAAACTCCATGAATGTGAATTGATATTAGGATGAGAAGCTTATGGGTAAAGGAAGTAATTTATACATTGATAAATTTTAACTTTTAATTTATTTATTTTTGCCACTGTAAATTATATTTTCCACCTGAGTTTTTTTTTTTTTTTTTTTGAAAAAGACTGTGTACGTAATACAAACACTGGTCATATGATATTAGTTGAATCATTAAATAGTAATTTATTAATCGCTCAAAATAATACTCACAGAAAATCTTGTTAATGAAAACTATTTTGTGCAAGTGTAACTTATTAATCACTCAAAATAATGAATGAAAAATAAATAAACAAATAAATAAATAGGAGAATCCAATTATCTGACAGTGGGCCCCACCAATTGTAAAACAGTGAAATATTTTCTTTTGTTTGTTTATAGTTTTAGATTAAATTTGCTTTGATTCCTATTCTTTTTTTCCTTTTTGTAGTTAGCAAATAATTTTTGAATTGATAAGAGTATGTATTTATTTATTCATTTTAGCTCTATTTTCAACTGAATTTTATTTCGAGAATGAACATGTGAACTACAATTTTCATAATTTATTCCATATAAATAAAATAATATATAGCAGTAATATATATCAAATCATTTCCCATTGATTTTATGCCAAAAGCAAAACAATACAACCTTGTATTTTGAGATGTTTGCTGGTAAGAGTCTCAACTCTCAACTTTATAATCCATTTTTTTTTCTTTTTAATTTGTCACAGACAAGAGATAAAAAAAATGAGGAAAACAAATACTATATAAAAATAATTAGTTCAATAAAAGATGAGTTAAACACTTATAAAAGGAAAAGAAAGTTGGTGGAATGATATGAGAAACCCCTGTACTTGACTCTATTTGTAAGTTAGATCCTCCTACTTATTAATTTATCAATTGAACCCCTAAATTCATCAGAACGTAATAATGTAAGCCCTTTTTTCATTTGACTATGGTGTGTGAAGTACAATTGCTTACACGTGGAATTCCATGTCATTTTTAATGACATATAAGAAATTACATGCTAAAAATTTTAAAAAACAATTAAGCCACTTTTGTAATTTCTGGAAATTTTATATAAGCATTATTTTTTAAAAAAAATATTTCAAATAAGCATGTTCTTTTCATATTTATTCCAAATGAACATTAAATTCATGCCAAATAGATGAGATTTTTCTCCATTTGATTTGAAAATTCAAATACAAGTTTACTACCACAAATCCAACTAATCTCGATCACAATTTTGAATCAATTTCACAAATTCACAAGATCCATTTGTTATTTTCAAGCTTTTTCTAACTAATCAATGGAATTTTAATTATTACATATCCACCATTATCCTTTGTGTTAATCCTTAGATCTCTTTTTTGAAACCTAAAAAACAAATAATAATCTCAATACACTAAAAAGTTATAAGACTTTTAGACTAAGTATTAGGGTGGATGATTGATTTGTAATGAAAAATGAGTGTGGGTTGAGAAGAAAGTGGATGAAGGAGAGAATGAAGAGGAGTGTGGTCATGTGGCGGATGAAATTCCATGAAGAAGAAGAGAGAAAGGGGGTTGGGGACGGAGGAGAGAGGGGAGCGGTTGGGGTGGGAGAGAAATGGTTGAGGAAGATGGTTTTTAAATTTTTTTAAATTTTTTTTGATAATTATTTTATTAAAAAAATATTTTAATGTAAAATACATTTTTCACTCGCTGGTGTTGTCACGTAAATTTCCAACTCAGCATTATCAATGACACATAAGTTCAGTCAATAGTCAAAGACGTTTAAAAAATTGTGTTCTGATGAGTTTAGGGGTTCAGTTGACAAATTGATAAGTAGAAGGGTCCAACTTACAAATAGAGTCAATTACATGAATCTCTCAGGTTATTCCGCGTAGAAAGTTTAACACATTAAGTTAATTAGACTATTCATACATCTAATAATAATTAGCAAATGTTTCAATTACAATAGTGTCATAAAGATATATTATATTTTCTAAAAGCATTAATGCAAACATAAAATTATTATAAAAGTAAGTTTATGATAACTAATGAAACGCTATGATTATGAGTTTATTATCCAATTTTTCTAACTTTATTTTAATGTAAAACACTCCTCTTTTGGTCCAGTATTTTAATACTCATATCTATAAGCAAATGTATAAATTAAAGATAGTAAACATTTAGAAAGATCTAATATAGATCATTCGTATTTATATCCATCATCTTTCGTCTTTGGTATCATGTTCAAAAGATGCAATTCTGTTGCTTATAGAATAACTTATTACGAAAAATTTTAGCGAAAAATATACATAAATAGAACATAATAGACCTTGTACTTTGCAAATTGCTGCCTGTAAATTTGTGTCATATTTATTAGTGAAACTCATGTCAAAAAATTGTCATAATATAAAAGATCTAACTGCTAAAAAGTTGACGATGATTTCATCTTATCCTTGATAAACTAATGCAAAAATCTTGAGGCAATCATTATTGAGAACTGAGAAGTAATAAAAAACTTAAGAAATAACTATCCAAAGCTCACTATTAATTAAAAAGTCTATGAAGTTGTGTATCTTGAATATGTATTTGTTGTTGTAGTTTGTGCTTTTACATTTAGCTTATTTACATATTCTGAAAAATATGTTTGAATTTAAAAACTCTTACAATTGTGAAAAAATAAAAAGTTGTAACCATCTTTAAAATTGTAAAATATTAATTCAAATTTTAAGTCTTTATTTTAAAAAAAATATCATTTCATTAATTATTACTTTATTATTATATAGAAACCTTTTTGATAATCAATTTTTAATAACATATATTTTATTGTTTTTCAAAAAAATGAAAATTCAAGAACGTGTACTGCAGTTTCTATCGTTATTATCCCATACGCTAGAAAAGATTTGAAAAATCGTTTCAAAAATAATTTTAATTATTTAAAAAATAATTTTCTGTGGCATTATCTTAAATATTCATCATGAAAGTAATATTTTCAATCTTTTTAAAAACAATTTTGAACTCAAATTATTTTTCAGCTTTTTAAATTTTAGTAATAGATACAGTTTTACGGTTATTCCCTATACCATGAAAGTATTTTTAAGAAGTTGTAACCATCTTTAAACCGTAAAACATTAATTCAAATTTTAAGTCCTTATTTTAAAAAAAAAATCATTTTCATCAATTCTTATTTTATTATTAGATAGAAACCTTTTATAATCAATTTTTAATAATATATATTGTATTGTTAGTTAAAAAATGAAAAATTCAAGAACGTGTATTGCATTTTCTACCGTTATTCCTCATTTTCTAGAATAGATTTTAAAATTAGGGTTACATGAAAGGATTTTATGGAGAGTTATATGTATAATATAATACAACTCCGTACAATTTCACATGCGAAAGACTTGTGGTTTTGTTGGTGTTTAGTTTATCGATTAATGTTTTTCAAAATTTTGAAGCACGTTAATTTGAATCGAAGAAGAGAGGGAACAGGTAATATGATGAGGATATCCACAACTATTTCTCTGGGAAAGTGGATCTCTATGGCCTAGATAGGACAAACCACGTAGTTCACTATTTATGTTTGTGTATATAGGAGTCATAGATGACCTAAAAAAATTCTTATTGCCAAATTGATCATATTTCATATTATTGTTCTTCTTTATCATTGTCTGAACCATTACAAATTCTTGATTGCCCTTCAAACCATAAACCGTGCAATTATGTTGTTGTGATGGCTTGGCACTTCTTTGGTATCGTGGTGACCATTTACTGTGGAACCCATCCACCAATGAATCAGTGCAACTTCCTAATCATGAAGCACTTACGGATTGGGATATGACTCGATTAGTGATGACTATAAGATTCTTAGGGGTCGTTTGGTAGAAAGAGTGATAATGCAGGGATTAACAATACAGGGATTAACAATGCTGGGATTAGCAATGCAGGGATTAGCAATGCAGCGATTATTTTTTATCAAGTGTTTGGTTCATTATTTTCAACCTAATCTTGTGTGTGGTTTAAGACTCTACGAGAAGCTTATTTCCAATCATACCCTTGAATTATTATGTGATATTTTATTTTATGTAAAACACTATGACATATTTTCATGTTCATTCCGTTGGTAAGCTTCCGTGCATTTCATTAGCCAATATTACTCATCACATTATCCTATCCCCTCAAATATGACTATTTCAAGAAATGAATTGTTATAGTGCCTAATATTTGTATTGGATGGTTTTGATATTATTTAAGTGATATATCACATTTTTAAGTATTGAATATTCGATACATATATTGAAATTTCTAAATTTGATAGAAGTTCATTCATAGTAAAAAAGGAAAACCAACTATGTCTTATAAAAGATTTGCCGTCTTCAATCTGCATTACCACTCGACCTGTCTTTTGCTAACTGATTTGTAGTTGCATATTTCTACATCACTAGCACATGATATCAAGAGGAGTCTAAATAAAGAGGAGGATGGAAAACAATTCACATTGTCCATCCTGTGTTTCTAAACCAATTATGTGAAGAGTGTATAAAGAAGTTGAGGGCAGTTCAGTTATTTTGTCTTATCTAAGGCTTATTAAACATGGCATTAGTAATCCCTAGGTATTTTTGGTATAAGATAAAACCACATATGGTGTATTAAGTTATCTATGTATTAGGTGAATTTGAGTTGAAATGTGCTACCAAACAATGTATTGGATGAATTAAATTTTAATTTAGGGACTATTTTAATTAATACATCCTACCAAACGACTCCTTAGGGTTAAACACATGGGTAATCGTGCTGGACTACCAAGCAAATCCTTGCACTAAAGAGTGGTTCTTGGAGAAAAATTGGTAACCATCCTCGTGGCTTTCACAATAATTCTGTAACATCTAAAAGCTCTTTGCCATTTTTAAAAAATAAAATTATTTTTGGGGGGGGGGGGTTGGGGGGGGTAGGAGTTTAAAAATAAAAATTTGAAGTGGAAAATATTTTTAAAAAACAAAATTATTTTTTGGGAAGGGGGTGGGGTTGGGGGGAGCTGGCCGGGGGGAGTCCGGGATCGGGTGGGAAAAAAAATTGAAAATATTTTTTTAAAATTGATGTTTTTCTAAAAAAAAATGTAATTTGAAGTTGGAGGAGAGTTTTGGAAAATGTTTTCCTTAATTTTTGAATGGAAATCATTTTCCTTAATTTTGGGAAAATGAGTTAATTTGGAAAATATTTTCCAAAACTTTTGTCCCAACCAAACATGGAAAAATTGAAAAACATTTTCCAGAAAATATTTCTCTTCATACCAAACACACACACTCTGAATGAATTAACTATTTTATCATCATTTGAAAAATATATTATTAAAACAATTTGGTTATAAAACAATAGTTAATTAATGACTTTACATCTAAAATAATTAGAAAAATAAATTCTAAATAAAAGTATATAAGATTGAAAAAAAATTATATTAGGGCTCCTCTCTTAAGCTTTGCTTTACACCCCTAATATCGTTGAGTCGGCCCTGATTGTTATTATTGTTTCTTCAATGTGGATACTGGATTCCAAAAGAGAATTGTTGAAAAGAAAGCCAATAAGAAAGTTTCTTTAGGTTTTTAATTCTATAGAAAAAATAATTGGATTATTAAGTGTATGATATCTTTATGATCCGGAACCAAAAGGGCAATAAATTTTTTCAGAATTTTCAAAAGGGCAATTCAATATATTTTGATATCAAAAGAGCAACATTTTGTTACTAAACGTAACGGTGTTAATTTTAGGATTGTAAAAGGAAGGCTAAAAAATGCACGAGCCTTGTATAGCGCAATTCACGTCAGCTTAAAAAGATTGCCTTTTTTCCCCTATTTATTCCTTACTTACTACTTACTAGGGTACTATTCTAAAACTTGAAGCATATTAATTAACCTATAAAGAATATTTTTGAAATGAGATTTATGCATTGAGTGATTGTAATTAATGGCAAAATACTTACTACCTCCGTTCTAAATTATCAGTCGCCTAGATTTATTATTTAACCCATAATATTTTTTCGCTTTCTATTTCTGGATATAATAGCATCGTAGCAATCTCTCAAAAAGAAAAACAAGGTCAGTACATAGTTCACGCCAAGCCGAAAGACAACAACAATTATAAATGCAAAAGAAAATATATAATTTGTATTTAAAACCACAATTATAATTTTACTCATATTTTATTTAATTAATTATCTATTTAATCATCAATACCAACAAAATCACAAGTCTTTAGGGAGTTGTATTATATTATATATATAACTCTCCATAAAGCCCTCTCATGTAACCCTAATAATTCAGAAAAGGAGAAAATGGCTAAACCTTTCAAATCACTATTCAACTTTGACTGTTTTTTTGTATCGAAGAAGAAGAAGAAGATGTTTTCAGGTTGTTGTATTTTCTTTTTGTTCAAATTACATCATCCACTTGTGAAATTACACGTTATTGACTATATATTACTAAAATTCAAATTTCTAATCGCAGGGAAGTTATCAAAGAATATAATTCAAGAGAAGATAATAGGGGTGAAGCGTATAAATAATGTTGATCCGGTGAGTTTTAAGTTAATTTTTAGGCCATCTATGAGTATATACACAAACATAAATAATGAACCCTTGCTTTGTCCTATCTAGGCCATGCAAATCCACTTACCCGACGAAATAATGGTGGATATTCTCGTCAGATTACCTGTTTCCTTTCTTCTTCGATTCAAATGTGCTTCAAAATTTTGGAAAACATTAATCTCAGATCAATACTTTAAGGCGAAGCATTACAATTATGCCAAGAATAATAAAAAAATTCTTATTGCCAAATTGATCTCTGGAGCTAATCATATTTCATATTATTGTTCTTCCTTATCATCGTCTCAACCATTACAAAATCTTTGCTGCCCTTCAAACCATAAACCGTGCAATTACGTAATACTATGTTGTTGCGATGGCTTGGCACTTCTTTGGTATCGTGGTGACCATTTACTGTGGAACCCATCCACCAATGAATCAGTGCAACTTCCTAATCATGACATTACATCCGATAGCACTTACGGATTGAGATATGACTCGATTAGTGATGACTATAAGATTCTTAGGGTTGAACACATGGGTAATCGTCCCGGACTACCAAGCAAAGTCCTTGCACTAAAGAGTGGTTCTTGGAGAAAAATTGGTAACCATCCTCGTGGCTTTCACAATAATACTATACCATCTAAAAGCTCTTTGCCATTTGTTCGTGGTGCATTTCATTGGCTCGGTAAGGATAATTTACCTAATTATAATATTATCATTTCATTTAATATATCAAATGAGTTGTATGGAGAGATATCATTGCCGGAGGATATTTCCACTGAGAATCATATAAGTTGTGTTGTATTAGAAGGAATGCTTTGTGCTTATTGTAATCGCCGAGAGGCGGGGTTGGGCACCTTTAAGTTATGGGTAATGAAAGACTACGGTGTCAAGGAATCTTGGACTAAATTATTTACTATACGAAAGACCGATATGTTTTTGGTCACACCAATATATATGTTTGCGGATGGTGAAGTGCTACTCCTCTACCAAGAGGATAGTTTCTATCGCAACTTTAGGACATCCAAAGGACCATATGAAGCATTGCCTTCAAATCGTACCTTACTACAAGGATTTGTTTATACGGAAAATTTGATCTCTCCAAAATTACTTATTTAATATTAGCTTATGTTTGATCCAAGTCTTTTATTTTTTTGACATGATGCTACATTAACTCTTATTTTATTAGTTTATTATGGTTTGCCAATGTTGTTGGTTTTGCTTATTTCATATTCTCAGAGAGGCGACACGAGCCCTTTGAAAAATGCATTGTATGATGTATAGTATTTAAAACACCAAAGGTAAATCTACTAATTAGAAATTACCAACAAAATAACTTAATTACGAATGATAACAACATTCAAATTAATTTAGTTAATCAAATTTTATTTATTTTAATATTCATATTTAATGTTGGACAGAGAAAATAAAATACATGTTTTTATGGCAGTTACCAAGGTAATTATCTAACTACAATCAAGAATTTTAATTATGTCCTCTCTTCACGTTAATTTTTTTTTTCCGTTTAAACGTGGTTTTGATAGCTGTTAGGTATTGTTAAACTTCTACTGTTATTGTTATGTATTGAAATCTAGAAAGTCTTGTTAGGACTAGTAGTAAATAATATTTAATTTGTTGTTTAGTCAATTTACTCTATTTTTAGGCTTGTTATTACTAAATATATTTGAATCGAAAAAAATTCAAATATTATACAGTATCCGAACTTATTACATGTCAATCCCTCAAATTTTAATTGTTTAGTAAGAAGCTTGAGGCCCAATAATAACAATAAAAAGACCACTGGAATATTTCGTCAAAGTGGCTAAAGATCAGCCTTTATTTTGGCTAATAACAAAAAAAAAATGGAAAAATTAGTAAATTTCTAACTTAATTAGTAAAAACATCTACATTTTAAAAAAATTATTTAAAATATCAAAATATCAATATTTTAAAAATAATTTATATTCAAATACTATTATTTGTCTTTCCTTTTATTTCTCAAAACAGTTCAACACTAAATATATTCACTACCCTTAGACTTCTTCTAGAGTTTAATATCATTAAATTTATTTTCATCTTTAAGATTTTCAATTTTTTTTTTCTCTTTTACCATTTTCACCATTATTTTCTCTCTCGTTGAAGAAGAACTAATTATTCAAGTGCATACCAATTTTTTCAGATCTATCAATTAATTCAAGAAACTCTCAATACATAAAGGTATGTTCGAGATCATCATTTATTTTGCGAGATTTCATGAGATTTTATTTTCGAAATAAAAAATTATGTTTAATTTTGAATTGTATGTATTACAAATTTTTCGTCATTTTTTCAATTTTTATATGAGTTTGTTAACATACTCATCAAATATTTATGCATTTCGAAATTTTAATATTTGAAACACTATTTTTATGATTTTATTTTCATATTTGAGATTTGATAAATTGTAATTTATGGTAATCCACATAAGCATTCATACATAATATATTGTTTGATTTTTTTGTATATTCATATTTAATAATTTCGAATTTTGCTTATAGGGTTATTAATTCACAAATAAACACAGATTCACATTTGAATTTGGTGAAAAAATTTGGAAAAAAGGAACATAGCAGACGAAGAAGAAAGAGAGAGCCAAAGAAGAAGGTTGCGAAATTGTATTCATATCAGAATAATATTCATATTAATTTTTGTTTGTCAATTATTTTTCTTTTACTCATCATTTGTATTTTTATTAAGAACATTGTATTTTTTTTTTATTTGTAGTAATTCAAATACTTATCTCATATGAATTTGTATTTCTTAAGCATAGATGTATCCTATTTTTTAACAGTCAATTTGTATTTTTTTAGAATATTATATCATTTTCACTATGTACGCTATCTCACATGAATCTGTATTTCTTAAACATATATGTATCCTGTTTTTCAATAATTAATTTGTATTTTTTTTAGAATATTGTTTCCTAATTATATATTTTACTATATATGCTATCTGTTTTCCAGAATCTTGTATTCTTATTTCTTTCATAGTCAATTTGTATTTATTTTTTTAGAATATCCTTCCTCAACAGATTTATTATTTCTACCAAGTATGCTTATTCCCCCCCCCCCTCTCCCAAAAAAAAATCTTGTACCCTTTTATAAATCATATTCACATATAAATAGATACGTGTATATATATTTGGCAATCAAGTAATATAATTTTGATCACCGAAATATAATTTGTAGTTTGAAAGGAAAAAAAAATCAATTTTAATTTGAATGTTAAAGTGAGCACATAAAATGTAAAAAATATTGGTATACAATTATAATGAAAACATAACAAAGGAAAGTCGATCTTATAGGATGAAAAAGGATTTTTTTTGAAATTGTAAATGATGAGAATTTTAAGTAATATGTTCCTTTTCTAAAAAACATAATCTCACTTTTTCATCATACTATTTTTTTGTATTTTATATATTATTATACAATATTCTAAATAAAAACTAGAATAAATATAAATACAAATAAAATACATATTGAAATGAATACGAAATACAAGATTTTCGAAGAAACAAATAAATACATATGAAAAAAATATATGAATACAATATGTTTCTTAAATAACTATAGATTCATTTGGCATACCTATTGGAATGAATACAAACTACTAAAAAAAAGTTAAGATTCTGGAGATAAAAAAAGAACAAAGTTTGAGTTTTATTTGAAAATGTAACTGATGAGAAAATTAAGTGATGTTTACCTTTTTGTTGAAATATTCTCTCCCTTGATTTTCTCTCTTTTGTTATTAAATAATTGTATTCTTTAAATAAAAACAAATAATAAAAACATAAATAAGATACATAACACATTAAAATTTTGACATTTTTACTAAATATTGAAAGTGTTGCTAATGAGCCATCTTAAATGTTAAAATATTGACATTTTAAAAAATTTCCCAAAAAAAATCACCATTAGTCAAAATTATAATAAGTAGCATTAATGTAGCAATCTCTCGAAAAGAAAAAACAAGGTCAGGGCAAAAGCTTTGAATACTATGCATATCAGGGCAAAACAGAAGCTTGACACACAGGATAATCTTTTTTCTTCGATAATCATTGTTTGATGCAGCCTGTATGATATTCATGTCTACACCCAAGTGTCCCAATGGACTCTTCGTGCTTAAATTTTGCTTGACATATGGCACAATTCTTTTCGGTTTCGTTGGAATTTTTTACTCCATCTTTAGACGCAGTAACACGATGAGTTCTTGTTTTAAAATAGCTCAATAGTATAGCATCATCCTCCGTATAAGCCTCTTGATCATAACAGAATGGCCTAGTACGAATATAGTGCAATAATTGCAGATTATATATAAAAGATTCAGGGTAACTTATTGTTCAACACGAGCAAATTCAACAAAAACAATTATAGAACAATTTTAGGTTTTCTGGTAAAAAAATATTTTTTTGAAGGAACAGAGTATATATATAGATGGATATTCCTATTTATTTATTTCTCCTACTTTCTTTAGGAATAGTATTTAATTTCCCACTAAATTTTGAGAGTATTAAAAATAATTACAAAACAAAGTAAAAAAAAGATGGAATAAAAAAGGGTTACTTCCATATATATATATATATATATATATATATATATATATATATATATATATATATATATATATATATATATATATATTACGTAATTAGTTAACAATAATTATAGTCTTCTCTATTTACTTTTAAAAAAAACGAATATCATAATAAATATACACCAATTATACAATATAGTTTGTCAAAAGTCATAGAAAATAGATAAATGGGCCTTACTTCAAGCCCAATACTTGTAGAAAAGTTAACCCAACCCAGATAGTTCTGATCATTTGTCAAACAGGCCCAAATTATGAGTTAATCAGCTGAAGGTTGAGCATTTCCCTTCTTCAGAGCTCCGAGCGGATCTCAGAGTTACAGTCGAGCGAAGAGTCGAAGAGTGAGTCGGAAAAATGTTTCTCCGAAGAATAGCGAGGCCATTGATGATGATGGCGAAAGTAAAGGAGACGACGGGGATCGTAGGTCTTGATGTAGTGCCAAATGCGAGGGAAGTTCTGATTAATCTTTACAGGAAAACCCTAGAGGAGATCAAGGCTGTGCCGGAGGACGAGGGATACCGGAAAGCCGTGGAGAGCTTCACACGCCACCGTCTTAGTGTCTGTCAGGAGGAAGCAGATTCGGAAATGATCCAGAAGCGGCTTGGTTGTGGCCAGGTTGAAGAGTTAATTGAGGAAGCTCAGGATGAGCTAAAGCTCATCGGCCATATGAACGGTTCGTACAGAAATAAAACTCATGTCTTCCATTTTTACTTCATCTGTGCTGTTTCTTTTATTTGTCAATTTTTTATTGAATGCTGAATTTCTATGCAATTGTTAAGCATGGGGAATTTTTTCCTCTTTGATTATACTGAGTGAATGATTGATGAGACAATAATAGATCTATGTTCTGTTTGGTACTATGATTATGGGGATTGACCTAGTGAAAAATGTAGGAGAGTTAGATGAACTTCTGGTAATCTACCAATCTCTTAATAATTTTCAACCTGGATTGACTGCATATGATAGATAATGGACAAAAAGTCTGGCAACTTTGGCAAGATTAACACAGTTAGTGTAAATCGTATCGAATTGTGACTAGCAGAGGTCCAGTTTTGCTTCACTTGATGACTTGATTAGGAAGTACACTTTGTCAAAAAATATAATCTTGGTCTTCCTACTCACCACTGAAAAACTATAGATAATTTCGTAAAATTGAGCTATGAATTTGACTAATTTTATTTGTATATCACTCTACTAGCAAGAAACTTATTTTCTCTAGTATAAGGCAAGGGAAAACAAACAAAACTTGAAGCTGGAATGTCGGCAATGTGCTAATATTCGCGAGGTTAGGAACCCTGCTATGATATGATAGCCAAAAAAACAAGAGGCCACCTTGGTCGGCTATTTCCAAGGATAAGGGATATCAATTTAATTCCCATAACTCCATATCTTGAACTAGACCTCATGGGCGATATCTAGGTAACACTTGTTGAGATGAAGATTCATCTTCAATGCAGGGATTGACTTATCTTCCTCAGTTGCAGAAGTGTCAGTATTCGCTTCTTCATTCCGGGGATTCGCTTTGAACAGTTTCTTGCCTTGCAAGTGTTGCCTCTAATTCCCTAACTTGGGCTCATAATTCCTCTAATTTAATCTCACGGACATTTCTTTGATGAGGATTTTGATTTCTTCGAGGCATGTTTTGGTCTTGCAAAGGCATTAACATGAACAATGAACCAGGAAAGTTTCAAGAAAAGACTGGAAGGTCACAAATGATTCTATTTAAAATTTAGATTCAGGCAATGTGTAGCCCCTCGGACAAAACTTTCCTTGACATGCACTAGTTCACAAAACTGTGTGACTTAATAGTGTGACACGTAAATGACAAGATGTACTTTTGCAAATAAGAGACACTTAAGGGGCAAAGGTAACAATATGAAAAACTCAAGGACCAGGATGCAAATATGGAAAGATAGAAGGACACCAACCTAACTATAAAAAGATACAAGGTAAAAACAATAATGAAATGGGAAGGACGAAGATACAAATATACGCCAAATAAAAGGCAAATAGGTAAATACCCAAGCAAAAAGCTTTGTTACCAAGATGACATCGGAATGTTGGGGCTGTGACAATATTGGCAAGGTTAGAAACCTATGAGGAATAAGATAGTGATAAGTTCTTGCATCATCATACGGTAAGCGGCAAAAACGAGAGGACATCTTGGTTGGGTATGTTTAAGGATCACTCACTTAAGAGGAAACACACTAATGACGCATGAGCTTGTTACTTGCTTATGCAATAATTTTTTTTTGTTGATGCAGTCAATTCCCACATCTTGTCCACCACGAAGACACTTCCACCTTGTCCGGTATATCCTAGTTTTTTATTTCGTCTCTCTTAGTATGCCCACTCATTCATCTAAACATCCTCATCTCTGCTACCATCATCTTTTGAATGTGTGAGTTCTTGATTGACCAACATTCCACCTCGTACAACATAGTTGGTCTAATAACCACATTATAGAACTAACCTTTAAGATGAACCCCCTTAAAGGTAATTTTGTATATATATAATTAGTAGTTTTGGATAGCCTCACAACAGTTTGTGACAAAGCATTACTGGGATATGCCATTGCAACTGTTGAAGTCTTTGTGTTTAGTTGGTTCTTCTATGGTGACAAAGCTTCCAGGCTGCTCATTAGCCTCAGTTCCAAATCAAGTTCGTCCACACTTTTTATTTGATGGTCTAAACCTGTTAATCTAACACTCGTCAAAAAGGAATGTGTTATGTGGTAGTATTATAGTTGGTTTTTTCAAAATGAGTTAAGAACGTAAGATAAATTTGCCATTTGCACTATGTAAATTTTGGTTTTACTCTACAAGATCAGCACCACTTCGCTGCTGATATTTACACAGCCTTTTGCATCAAAGGGACAAATATATGGACTTTACTATATGTTCTAGCCTATTGGGCTTCTTGTTTGTTGTTGTGTTCTCATTTCTGTCTGTTAATTTGTCTCTCACACTTGTGGGGAATCTGAACATATGCTTATTTTGTTTGACAAGCTAGTGGACAAGTCTTTTGTTGGAGATCCTTTAGTCTGGCTTCAAATAAATAGAGCTATTTGCGCTATAAATTAATGGCCATCTTTAATTCATTTTATTCATCTTCTTTTTAGTCTGTTAAGAAAATATACCTTGGGCTTAACTCAAGCCCCAAAAACCATGTTAAGATACTGAATTTTGGGCTTAATTTAATCTCAAAAACTAACTTATGAAATGAGAATTGGGCTTAACTTAATCTCAAAAGCTAACTTATGAAATGAGGATTATGAGACCATGTAAGTAGCTATAGCCGATTTTCTCATCTAAGGCTAGACACTTCACATATACTCCCTCTGATTTAATTTGTTTGGCCTATTCTGACTTGGCATGGAGGTTATGAAACTGTAGAAGACTTTTGAATCTTGTGGTCTAAAATTAAAGATATGTCAAATGTATCAAAATACTCTTTAAATCTTGTGGTCTAAAATTAAACATGCCTTGTGGGAAGTTGAAATTAAAGAGTTGCTTAAAAAAGGGAAGAGTCTTTTTTTTTGTAACGGACTAAATAGGGAAGTAAGTCAAATAGATTGAAGCGGAGGGAGTACTTGTTTTGTGCTAAGTAGATTACTGAGGTGAAAGGAGTTGGGATTGAATGTAAAGAAAGGATAAAAAGAGAACATTCCAAAATTAGAATTGCTTGATTTTCACTTAAGCTATAGGGGATTTAAGTAAAGTTAACAAAAAAAAATGTATTCCCTCCGTTGTCCCAATTTATGTGAAGGTATTTGACTGATCTTGGAGTTTAAAGGAAGACCTTTATGATTTAAAAAAGCCATAGATATTTGTGGGCTATAAAACATCTCCCTAGGGATAAAATGGGAAGTCTAAAATTAAATTGTTACTAAATGTAGAAATTTGTCATACTTTTTGGAACGGACTAAAAATGAAAGAGTGTCACATAAATTGGGCCAAAGGTAGTAATTACATACTATAGATCTCCTAATTTCACAATTATATAGATTTTGATTTTTCCATATTTACAAGGTATGGCTTCTTGGCTCTTGCTACATTTACATATTTTTAATATTCTTAACACTCCCTCTCAGGTTTATGTTTACATGTTGTATAAGAAGCTTGCTGTAAATATACTCGGTTCTGGAATTTTGAAATAATCTAGTAAGAATATCTACTATCTAATCATTCGAGTTGATATAACTTGTAAATAGTGCATCTCACTCAAAAATTTTGTCGAATAAAGTGACTTTCTATATGCTTCGTCCTTTCATGAAATATAGAGTTTAAAGCAACATTTAGCTGCTTCCTCTGATAAATACTTGTCAAAAAATACAATTTATTTAACAAAACTGAACTGACATTGTATGCTTGTTTGAATTTACTGTTGATTCGTAAATTGTAACGATCATCATGTGACTGATTTATTGAAACTTTTGTCCTATTCAATAGTTGGGATTATATACTGGGTTTGTTGTAGTCCTATTTCATATACTTATTGTACTATGTACATCTTGTATTTTACTTTCCTCGAGTTTTATGTTGAAATGAGAAATATGTTTGATCATAAAAACATATTATTTGTCTTTCTTCATGATCCATTAAGGGAGACTTCCACAGGCAGATCTCCTATAGGGAAGAAGTTGATTTAAGATTCTGAATGGTATGAGTCAAACCCTTTATGGGTGAAGTTATAATTTGTTGTTACAAGTGGTAAGAGTATTTTCAATTTTATTTTCTATATAACTTAAAGCTGTGATCAATGTTTTTTTCTTACAGAGTGGAAACCTTGGGGTATTCCCGATGATTATGAGTGTGAAGTTATAGAAAATGATGCTCCAGTGCCCAAGCACGTTCCCCTTCATCGTCCTGGTCCTCTTCCTGAGGAGTTTTATAATACGCTAGAGAGTGTTACTTCTGGCAAATTGGAGACTTCAAAGAAAGATGAACCTGCAATTGCATCAGGTGAATCACAATCAAAGTAGAATCTTCAATGGTCTATTTGTACTGATCAAACCCATGTCAGGATCCAAAACTGAATGTGCTCATCCTTGGGTTCTTCTCTTTGTGTTATTTCTATATAATCCTTTTAATTGGTCTGACTGGAGTTTGTTGACACATAAGCTTGAATTATTAGTTAATAAGAACAAACCAGGCTGGTTACTGCAATGGGTGTATTGATTTCTGTAGTTAAACTACATAACGATTTTCCAATCACTGAAAGCATCACAATGTTTAATAAGGATCCATTTTTCATTTGTGGTTGAGGTAAAGGTGTTTGGTTTTGTACAGATTGGGGCAACCATCTGTAATTTTGTATCACATTTTTCAATTCTTTTCTTTCTTGACAATGTGATGGTAGAGTTGAATCCCAATAATGCTAATTAGAATGAGAAGTTTGCTTGGATTTTGTTCTTATAGTATGAGTTTAACACGTTAAAGTGAGCTTGGTAGAGACATTTTAAAAGATGTTGTGCCCACCTAATTTGGTTAAGTCACTTCAATTGGCGTATTGTAAGCAAGTGGAGTTGAACTTTAATAGTTGAATGTTCAAAAGAAAACGTTAAAAAAGCCTCTATTGAGAAAGAATGACAAATCAAATATGAAATCATTAGCATTTCAGTGGAGATTAGCGAGTATTATATTATCATTAGCCAATCAAAACCTCTTTTCCTAATATTTCGGGTTAAGGTTTGGAATTGAGTTATGCATATATTAAATTATGTATAAATAAGAGCGATGTTTGATTTGTAATTAGAAACCGATAAGATAGAAGATAGAATAATAATTAAGTTTTCCATAACGAATATAATAATGCAAGTTGGGCAATTATGCAAGTGGATAGAGAACGTGAACAGATGTTTACTCACCATTTGGTCAATGAGATGAAAAGATAAATTTATCTTTACTTTATTTTGTAGTTAATCAAATGCAAGTTGATTAACTGTATAGTAAAAAATAATCAGAAGTTAATCAGCTGTGTGCATACACACTAATAAGATTTGGAGGTTTTTGGAAGTAGATTTGACATTTACATCAAATTAATAAATACCACACATATTTATACATAATTTTATATCATTGTTATCTATACTCATTTAATGTGTACTTCACATTCCTAGAAGTACATAAGTAACTCTAGCAGAAAATAGCAAGAAATCACTCTTCAGATCGCTAATTAGTACTGGATTATAATTCTTTTTACAATTTTAGCTGTGTTTTAAAATATAAATAATGTTTAAACAATTTTTTCAGATTAACAGATCCAGTTCATAGTCAATGCTTCCGAAGAAAGATTAGTTTATTTGTTACTCCCTGTGAGAAAAGGCTAATACATAGAGTCAGACTATATAAAATATACTGTCCAGATTTATTAGTTTATTCCACTAATCTCCAATCAAATTAGGTGTTGAATTAAATATATCTTAGAGCATATGAATTTTATATTAACAAAAAAAATTAAAATCATTTTTTTCTATTTCATCGATCGAAAAAATATATATAAATCACTTTTTAATTAAACGTATATTACCTCTAAATCACGAAATTAAGAGAATATATTAGACTGTTTCCTCTGAATTCAAATAACTTAACTATACTTCCCAAAAAAAACAAAAAGGAGACAACCTCATAAATATCTCATTTGATGTCAACATTTTGTTAACTTTTTTTTAGTGTAGCCATAGCCTCAGAATTTCCTATTTTTCAACAATGAATGCAATTTACATTAATAATTACATAGAATTTCAAGTATAATAAAATGATTCTCGTAACAGATACCTTAATTAGTTGAGGAAGGTTTGAAGATTAAAAATGAAAAATAAAAAATAAAAAATAACATTATTTATTTAAAAGATCGATACTTGAAGTCTTGAACAACCAAATAAGGAATATAGAAAGATCAAAGTAGACTTTTAAGCTTTTCACTACACATAAAAGAAAAAGTTGAAAATATTGAAACTTTCTTGCCAAATTTTAATGTAACCGGAAGAAGTCCTCATTAATTTATAAGATAAAAGAGTAGTATTACCTCAAGCAAGAACTAATAATAACATAGTCAGATTGAATCACAGTATTATTGGTCACAGTTAAATTTATTGTGACATGAATATAGTTGGTCAAAAGAATATATTTAAATAGGTTCGTTAAAGTTGTAACTCTTGCAGGATCAATTTTTCTTATCAATTTTGCTGAAATAAATTAAAAACTCCCCGAAATCAGAAAAAGTTAGGGTGTTCAAAAGAAAATTGACAAATCACACTGAATGTATAAATAAAAAAATATTAAATTTTTTGACATGATTTGATATTAAAAGAAAAATCAAAGTCAAACAGAAACCAATCCATAATATATATTTATACAAATCTTATAAATATCACTTTATATTATACTTTAAAATATTTATTATAATATTGTATAATTTATAAATTCTTAGGAAGAACTAAAAGTTAAAAGAGATTTATGAAGAGATAACAAAAACAATTCTTTAAATCTTAGTTTAAGGACTCCAAAAGACTAAATCAGGCAGATTGAGCAATCAAAGAGGAATTTCTTTTAAGGGAGCTGAATACAATAGTACACATTATAGAATAAATCACAAGTTCTGCAATGGCCACAAATCCCTAGCTTTAATAGCTACTTATCAATTATGAGATGAGAGATGAGAGAAATCTCAAAACGCGACGGAACTAATTTATCAATGAAATTTAATATATATATATATATATATATATATATATATATAAAAAGAGGATTCAAATTCACTTTACTAATATGAAAATCATTTAATCATATATAAGCAATGTACTTTTTCATCGTAAACCTCCTTGACACTACTTAACTCTACCCCTATCTTCAAATGCAGAAAGATTACTAAACAAAAATTAGTGCACTTTGTAATTAATAACATTAATTTAATCATTCGAATAAATAACATCAAATACATCTATTTTATGATGAGAATTACATAAACAATACCAAACGGAGACTCAGAGAAAAAAAAAACAAATAAAAAACATCTCTTTGAGTAGAAAAATAACATAACTAGGAAAAGATATATAAAAAATCAATTTATAGCTAGATTTTATTGCAAATGTAATGTCCGCTTGGTAGTTAAAAATAAATCTTCAATTAATTTAAAACATAATTAACTTTTTATTATCATTTATACAAATAACTTAATAATGAAATAATAATTTTATTATACTAAAAAAATTATATATATATATATATATATATATATACACTTTCCTCTAAAAAAGTTTTTAGAACTAATAGCAAGTAAAATAGGTTTAAGTTTAGTAGTTAGACATTAAATAAATATTTTTCTTAGACTTTGACCTGTTAAACCCTTTTCTCTGTCTTTTCCTCTTTCAATACAAAACTCGAATAATTGAATCGATTTTATTTATATATAAAGAGCCGAAATAAGCCAAGGTCTCAATCCATTCCAATTGCCTTTTCCCTCTTGTTCTAGATACTTCTTCGGAGTTCCTATCCATCACCAATGGCGTCCGATCTGGAGACTAGGGCTAAAGAGGCTTTTATCGACGACCACTTTGAACTCGCCGTTGACCTCTACACTCAAGCCATAACGCTGAGCCCTAAGAACCCTGAACTTTTCGCCGACCGTGCTCAGGCCAATATTAAACTCAACTACTTTACTGGTATATTCCTTTTTAAACCTAATTAATCCGTTTAATTTCATTATTGGTAAGAAACGGCCTTGATTGTATTATTATGCTATGTTATTATTGTCTGCCGCGATTTATTGAATTGGTTAAAGGTTTTGTGGATTTGTGCTTAGTTTTATTGTTCCTGTGCTTGATTACGAAAGTTAATTACCGCTATCTGCTACTTGACTGCGTGTGGGTTTTTTGGTGAAGAATTTGTTAAGCCTTTTTTTTGGATTACGGTTTTAATGTGTTGTTGGTACACTTTTATTAGATCCGGTGTTTGTTTTATTGGTTAAATGTTAGATTTAGAGAATCTTGGGAATCCTAATTTGACTTGTAAGTTTAATTAGTTGTTTAGTCTTGGAATGAGATGAAGAATCAGAACGAACAGGGAGGATTCACAAAGTCAAACCCTATTGTCTCTTTCTTTTGGTAACAGAAAAAGCTGTGGTTGTGGAAATTTTTTTCCTGTGGTATATATAGTTAGCTTTCTTATGTTCTATGAGATTGAATGGGGTTCATAGGCATCGCATCATATGTATGTCCGATTACGTATATGTATGCATCAACGTTTTGTATTTTCTGAATACAACTTGTATGTGTCTGCATACATCATCATATTTCACTATTTACTGTGTTAATAATTATCATTCTAAACCGGATAGCAATTGTAATAATGTTTACATGTGAGCAGAAGCTGTTGTTGATGCAAACAAGGCCATTGAGTTGGATCCTACAATGTCAAAAGCATATTTGCGCAAGGGGTGAGTATATACTTACTTCCTATATCCTGTGCGTGAATCTCGTTTAGGTTTCCTCGCTGATTGAATTTTGTGGGGTTTATTTCTTGTTCACTACATGTTTTTGTTGGTCTCATATCATGTGCTATGGTATTGTTTGTCTTGATCTAACAACGTTCACCTGAAAACTGACGTGGTGATTTAGCTCATGTAATTTGGGATGTTGCAATAGGTGATGGTGAGATCTAGATTTGTCATTTTCATGATTTATTGGTTTGTTGAATATGTCTGATTTTCATCCTCCTCCAAGAAGACTGTGCAACATCATAGATTTTTCCACTTCTGCACACTGCTTCACTGCAATTCCCCAAAAATGTTACTACAGTACCATGTAGTTATTAAGTGTTTTATAATGTACTCTTCCATTCCTTTTAGTAGTCCAGTATACTAAAATATTTCTTTCCTAGTCCATTTTAGCAAATCAAGGGAGATTTATTACTTTCTTCCAATACTCTCACTATCATTATGTTACCCACACTTCCCAATCATTGCTCTATTGATAGAATTTTAATTACCATTAATAAGATAAATTTAATTAAACAAACTCTTAACAAATGATTTATCAAGGGAAATGAAAAGTCAATACTAGACTAGTGAAAAGTAATGGAGGGAGAACTTTCTTAGCTTTTGCCTGCACTTTTGATAAACAACAAATACAAAATGAAACAACACTATTTTTTTCAGTAGCACTTGCTATCTGTCACTGCTTGCTTTATTAGATACTGTGTTGTTGAATTAATTTCTTTATTTTTGTTACTTCTAGGTTGGCCTGTATGAAGCTTGAAGAATACCAAACTGCAAAGGCAGCTTTGGAAACTGGTGCTAGTTTAGCACCAGGAGAGTTAAGGTTCGGAAAACTAATAAAAGAATGTGATGAACGCATTGCAGGTAAATTATTGCTTTTGTGGCTCTTCTAACATTTCCCAAATCTGGTTAATTCTAACATACTCGTGGCATCTTTGTAGACTTTGTATTATATAGGTATATTAGTTTTTTGTGGCTCTTCTAACATTTCCCAAATCTGGTCACTTCTAACATCAAATCATGGCATCTATGGAAACTTGGTACTATATTTTACTATGACAAGCGGTTTTATGATGATATGAGAAATTTGGCTGTTTATAGTTAAAGAAACTACCCAAAGCCACGATTTTCTTTAAATCACTTGGTTATGTTCCTGGCAGATTTATGTGTATATTTCACTAGGCTATTGGCAACATTAAGTGCTTAGTGAAACTAATCAATGGTATTTTGCTCCAAATTCAGAGGAAGCTGGCGAATTGCCTAATCTGTCGGTGGATAAAACCTCAGCTAGTGTTGTTGCAGCTCCTGCATCTGAGTTGTCGGACGATGTTGCTATTGCGCCTGAAGGTGCTCAACCAACTGTTAATCAGTCCCATCAAGGATCTGCTGCCAAACCAAAATACAGGTTTTATGCCAAAGCTTTTGCTGTGTTAGTGAGTCGTTAAGTCCAGTAACTCCAAGATAGTTCCTTTTGATAGGGTAAATAATCTTATCAATGTGGGGATACTTATGAAATTGTAGTAACAAAGTACTACAGTCAAACCTCATTATAGTGTCAGACAAATTTCATGGCTGCTATAATGAGGTGGTGTTATTTATGTGTAGTGTCATATGATGTTTAGATCTCATTTTGCTGTTATAAACAAGAGTACACAAAATTAGTTTAATGGTTTTGTGTATAAAGAAGAATGAATGTATTTCTCAACCAATTTAACCAATTTTTTTTGTATGAATGTGAAAAAGGTGAACAGCTCATGAAGTTATGAACATAATTGATTGGCACCATTCAGATACAATTTTTTTCTTTCTTGGAGAACATGGGCTAATCTAATGTATGTAATTGCAGACATGAATTTTATCAGAAACCAGAGGAGGTGGTGGTGACTATATTTGCCAAGGGCATACCAGCCAAGAATGTTGTTGTTGACTTTGGTGAACAAATAGTATGTTTTACCATCTTATCCTGTTGAGATAATTTTATTCAAAAGATTGGATGACAAAGTTCTCATTTTTTGCTTGGTTGCTTTACAGCTTAGTGTTAGCATTGATGTGCCAGGTGAAGAAACTTATTCTTTCCAGCCTAGGTTGTTTGGCAAGGTGAGGCTTAGCGTAAAATACGGCTGTGATATTTTTGGATGGAGCTCCATTTAAAATTTCTGAAATTGTTTCCTGAGTAACTGAAGATGCTTACTCTGTGATCTCGTGCTGGTCCTCTCGTGATTGGCAGATAACACCTGCAAAATGCAGATACGAAGTGATGTCTACCAAAATTGAGATCCGCCTTGCGAAAGCTGAGCTGTTACACTGGACATCTCTCGAGTATACAACGGAACCTGTTGTAATTCAGAGGCCTATTGTGTCATCAGGTAAACCTGCTTGCTCGTCTAATATGTTGTTCTGGCTATCAATGGGGTTCCTCTCCCCCTTCACGCAATTGTCAATTCAATAGTTTCTTCATGTTTACTTAAATGGAGTCGCTTACAACGACCAATGAATATTGTTACCAAATCTGTTGTTTAATAATTTAGAAGAAGAGCTTACTATAGTTTTGCATTTTACAGCTGCCCCGCGGCCCAGTTATCCTTCCTCAAAACTGAGAAATGTAGATTGGGATAAACTAGAAGCTGAAGTGAAAAAAGAGGTATTTAAAAAAATTACGGTGTTGTGTTTGATGTCTTTGTCTAAAGATCACAATAGACTCTGCAGTTTAGTTTCTAGGTCCCTGAATGCTTGGAATGTGTTCCAGGAAAAAGATGAAAAATTGGATGGAGATGCAGCATTGAACAAATTTTTCAGAGACATTTACCAAGATGCTGATGAGGACACCAGAAGAGCCATGATGAAATCCTTTGTAAGCCTGATCCTTTCTATATATTATATATTTCAAAAAAGGAATACCTATAACGTCCTCATGGAAGACATAAGTTTCTCCATTATGATGGGTAATCTTACTAGGCCCGTGCTTTGGGGCTAGTACTAGATGCAATTATCGCTCTATCTGTTGCATTTTCCTTTGGGGAAGATGCCTACCAACCTATAATATTGTCGTCTTCTTTTTCCTTTTTAAATATCTTTAACCATCCTTGTCTTCTTTTCCTTTTTAAAGTTCTGTTACTCAACTGTCTGTAGCCTATTTTAAGTTTTCTTGTATAGGGTGCCTGTCAGATTTAGGTTGTTAACCTCTGACTGAAGGACTTGTAAACTTGGTAATTTGTTGCATTTGTTCCTTGCGGGTGACATAAGTGAAGAAGTGTAATATGTTTTTTATGTGTGCTGCCTGTCAGGTGGAATCTAATGGGACTGTTTTGTCGACAAACTGGAAAGAAGTTGGCACAAAGAAGGTTGAAGGAAGCCCTCCGGATGGCATGGAGCTGAAGAAATGGGAGATCTAGAACGGATCCCCTGTTGATGTTTTTTGGCTTTGCATTTTAAGCTGTTTCATTGCTATTTTTATTGTAGAAGAATTTGTTCATATTTTCTTTTCTAAGGTTTTAAGTTTTGTTCTTTGCTGTTCAACTTGGTTATACAGTAATATATCTTTTGTGAAGGCTGTCCAAATTGTGGACAGCTCATATTTTCAAGATTTTGTTAGAATTTCATTTTTATTTTTCTAACTACATCTGTAGAAGGATTCTTGTATTGCGAAAGAGTCATTGGTTTGAGTTATCAATGGTATGCAACGGTGGATGTGCATTTAGTCGGTCAGTCTAATAGAATTGACATGCTAAGAGATATTAATTGTACTTCTGAGTATTTAACTCTAATACTTTGTCCGACTAGAATTATCCATTGTTTGATTGGTATAAAAGTTATCCTAATCTGCACAAATTTGTAATAATTGTAATGTATAAATTAATATACGACTTTTAAGTATTCGAGGGAAAAAGGAAAATCTTAGAGACGATGACATCTTTGTTAATACTCATATTTTTATCATTGTCTTATAGGTATAATTTGAGCAGATGCTTTTTACCAAAAATAAAATAAAAATAAAGATTAATGGTACCCGATGCACATTGTTCAGTTTGGTTCGGTTATAAAATTATATCAGTTTGGCTCATTGCTTATCGATTTTTAGAGATACTAAATTGTTATGAAATCATTAAGATATTAGTTTATCGATTTTTGACAGTTATCGGTTTAACCATAAAGATTTGGTAAAAAAAATATATTTGAAAATCACTTTAGAAACAATGTGACAATCCAAATAAATCATGCAAATGAGTTCACAAGTTACATCATAAACATTTTTACGTTGTAGATAACCAAGTGTTTGAGACAACAAAAATAAAAGTAGGTCTAAGTCAAGGACTTTATATACAAAATGATATAAATATAATTGTTTAATTTACTATCGGGCTATTGGTTAACCCATTAAGAAAAAAAATTTAAACCGTTAAAAATCGATAATCCGATAACAAAATAAATCAAAATCGTTATCAAAATCGCTAAACCAATAACTCAAAAACTGATTAACCAATAACTTTTTTTTTCGATTCGATTATCGGTTTTGGTTCGATTTTGAACAGCCCTACTTCTTACTAATCAAACGGGCCATTGTTCCGGTAATGAACTTACCCGACCCGGAGATGGGAGGATCCGACTGCTCGCCATCTGTGGAATCTCTAAAATCAAAAACAAAATTCTCTCTACCTGAGCAGTCCACAAAGCTTCTCAATCACAATCGATCTACAGTAAAGGTATTCATCTTCTTCCTTGTTTGCGTTTTATGAAAATGTGCTTAGGTTTATGTTAATTAAAAATCGTTTGGGTTTTGTCAGTTGATCATTTGATTTTGGAGAAAAATTGCTATCAAATTTGAAATTAATGCGGTTTTGTGATAGGTATTTGTAGAAGATGCAGTTCTTCGGAGGATCAGAGATCAGCCCATCGCCACCGCCGCCGACAGTATCAGGAAATAATGCACATATGCTGTATGTATTCAACAGGAATGGAGTGTGTCTTCTTTACAGGGAATGGAATCGGCCTCTTAAGACCTTAAACCCTCAGCAGGACCATAAGCTCATGTTTGGTTTGCTCTTCTCTCTCAAATCTTTGACCGCTAAGATGGATCCCACAAGGTCTCTCCTTCTCTTCTCTATTGCCCAAATTGGATATTTTGATCTAACAAATGTATTTAGTATTGGAATGAAATGGGTCATAAATTATACTATGGTTTAATGAATATACAGAATTTGTATAGCTGATTTGATCCATCTAGTTTGAGACTGAGGCATAGTTCATTGATTGGATTGTTTGCTCAACCCTTAATCTCCCCCTCCTAACTCCCATCTTGTTGGAAAAATTTTCGTGTTAGGATTAATTTATCAAAATGTAGTCTCTTCTCACTTGAAATCTTTTTGGGCAGTGCTGAAAAAGGTAATCTTGGGGTGCCGCAATTACCTGGACAAGGATGTTCATTTCACAGCTTTCGGACTAATACATATAAACTCAGTTTCATGGAAAGTCCATCTGGAATAAAGGTCAGTCAGTGATGCATTGAACTGTTTTTTTTTTATAAGTTCCACTGAAAATTGTTCTAGGTCTTATCATACAATGAGTTTTTCTGTCAGGACTACTATCATTGTATGATTATGATAAGTTCCATTGAAATTGTTCGTGGTCTCTTCCTGGTGCCATCTTTTGATTTGGCCAGTTCATTTTTTGAGAATGATAACTCATCCACAAGTATACTACATCAAAGTAGCCCCCCTCCAAAAGTATTACGAACTAGACTGACTCCATCTGTGCTTTTTGTAACAAATAGTCTATAACATCAAAAAGTTCTTCTGCCGGTACTAAAACTTACTGTTTACACCAAAAATAATAAAGAGCTATACAATTCATCTTAAAATTCTGCAAATTGTTCTTCTTGCCCTCAAAACATCTTTGATTCCTTTCTTTCCACACTGTCCACCATATAAAAGCTGGAACAATCCTCCATCTCTCCTCCTTAATTGTAGTATTACCTATATTGATCCAACAACTTAGGAGTTGTGCTATGTTTCTTGGTTTCACCCAAGTGATCTTCCTAAGGCTGCTGAATATTCTCCATAATTGATCTGTCCATTTGCAATGTCCATTTGCAATGCAGAAAGAGATGGTTGACTGTCTCAACCTGTTCCTCACAAAAATAGCATCTTGAGCATAGTTGGAACTTCCTCTTTTTTATATTTTCTTGTGTCAGCACTGCTTCCTTTGCTAGTAACCATGTGAGACAGTTTACCCTGCATGGGATTTTAGGTTTCCATATCACCTGCCATGGCCAGAGCTCCTTCCTGTCATTTGAATTTGAATGATTGAGATCTTTGTAAGCTGACTTGACACTGTAAACCCCTTTGCTTCCAATCTTCCACACAACCTTGTCTTCGTGTTACTCAAGGGCTAGTGGACAGTTCGTAGCTGTAGTGCAGTCACTAGATACTTGGTCTGTTATGAGGTTACATTCTGATTATGTTACATATATAAGCCTTATCTTTCTGAATCGGGAGAGAGGATGGATAGTCTGGATGCATTCAGTTGAAAGAACTAAAGGAAATGATTCAAGTAATGTTGCTACTTATCTAATATCTATTCCAACTGATTCTAGGCTGTAATAGAATAGAAAACCTACATAACTCTGGAAAAGGAAAGATCACACTGAGAGAGGGAGAAGAGCTTTACCAGTATATTAAAAATCATCAGGAAGATGCCCAATAAAAACATAAGGCTATTTGTGCCGCTTACATGAGTTTACATTAGTGAATTGAGAAGAGGTCTTTGAATGAGAAAAAAAACATTGTGCAGCTGCTTTCTAATTCTATGAAGGAAATTATCTGATATTAGATTCTTCATCTTTGATGAGAATGTTGGTTTGGCTACATGCTCGTATAGGCAGCCATCACTAGCCACCGTATGGCCTAATTCTTGCAGCTTTATGGCTTGCTTTCTTCTTGTGGCACTATTTTAGTCCGCCTCATTCTGTAGAAGACAAGTCATAATCCCCTTCTGTGATGTTCAAATAAATGGTTTTATTAATGTCAATATGCTTCTGTAACTGTTGTTAGAACTCTCTATCAGTATGTGTATAAACTGCCAAGCTGCATCACTGACTTGTGGTGCATGTGTTTGAAGGATGAGATGATTTACCATATAGATAAAATTTTGAATCAGCTGAACTTGGTATCTGTTTATCCTAATGTTTATGATCTTATTCCTCAAGAAGAAGGAAAAATAAAGGGTTATTTCTTGTGGAATGTGATTTGGCAAATATATTTTTCCCTTTTAGCACCTTCATTAGTACCATTGGTAAAACTGTAAGTGGTACTTGTTTTTGGTCATAGTGGTTGAATTCCTGCTATGTGTGTCAAGTGTGGCAAGTTAAGTGGTACTGTTTTAAAAAAGCAAGTACCACTTACAGTACTGTTTAAAAAAAGGCCCTTTCTTTTATATAAGGGAAGGAAAGGCTGCTTCTTTCCATTTGGAGATAAAATAAGTGTAAAGGATCTGGATGAGAGGGTATGACAAGGGTACTTGAAGGATGAAAATTATATCTAGTAGAGTATTTCATCGTAGAAACATTGTAATATTAATATTTTTTCTAGTGTGGTAAGTGAATCTTTGTCTTGCTAATTATTTGATAGCTGTTCTTTATAAAAAAAATATTATTTGATAGCTGTTGTGATAAAGTACATCTTATAGGTATTACTTTATCACTGTTCATGAGTGTATACTCTTTGTGCTTCTCTTTTCTCCTTCAATAGGCAACAAATAACTAGTGGTTCTATTTAACTTTACAAGCATCTGGTGCATGTCTGAATTATGTTAAATTGTTGCAGATCATCCTTGTCACACATCCTAGGACTGGTGATCTAAGGGAATCTTTGAAGTATATTTACAATTTGTATGTTGAATATGTGGTGAAGAATCCGCTCTACTCCCCAGGGGCTCCTATCAAGTGAGTGCTTAATAATACAGGTGTAGCCTACCAACCCTGTACGAGATTTGGTTGTTTCTTATCTCACTTCTAGAATATGTTGTTGTTGCAATAAGTTAATTGCACTTTTCTGCTTAAATAGTGAAAGTCTCACTTATGTGAGTTTGTTTTTGTAGTTTTTTTTTAAAAAAAAAGTTACGGTGTTTTCCAGGCTAGCTTGCACGCACCTCGACTAATTTCACCGGGGAAAAACTACCTCCCACCAACACGCATAGGTACTGGTAACTTTGCCCACCAAGGCTTAGGCAGAGTAGAAGAAATCAGCCAGTGTTTTTTTCCCTCCACTGGGATATGAACATGGGACGTCATGGTTCTTCCCCACTTCATTGATCAATAGGCAACACCTTTGGGTGCAAAAATAAAAGTATGATGATTATATATGATCTTCCACCTTACCAGTATAGTACCTAGTAATATACCATATGATGTTCCACCTTGGCGTGGTATTCTAAAAGAGAAGTCCCTACTTGAATAACGTGATGTTGGATAAGCATGGTTCATTTTCTAGTTAAATAAGTAGTGATATAGGGAAGATTTGGAACAAGGCTTTCTACTTCTTGATTAAGAGTATTGCAGCTAAAATGATGAACATGCATCTGATAAGAGGGATGTCACTGTTAATGCATGATTGATGATGATTTCAAATTCAAAAGAAATTAAGAATTCGAGAATTTGCCATGGTTTGATTCCTGTTTGATTGTTGAAAAGTGATTTTGAAAGGCTGTAGATTTTAACAGTTCATGATTCTTAAAGACATGAAAACTGTGAGGTTGCAATATTGTATTGTGTTGAAGGAATGAAATTTTAGGATCTTTTCCTTTCTCCCTCAGAAGCTTTCTTCAAAACTTTTGGATTTTATACAATATCTGGATTATATTATTTTAGGGAAATTAGCTCAAATAGCCGTCTGCCAAAAAATAGTTGTCAAATGTATAATATATGTATAATTAGTGTATGGTATATGTATATTGGCTAGTTGCTGTAAATATTTTTGACCGAGCAGCCAGATGTTTCCCCTATATTTTATGCATATTCTTTTCTTTATGACCAAAATCTTATGCATGTTAAGAGTATGTCTTTGATCTTGATGAACATTCCCTTGAATGTATATAATTCACATGTACTCTTGAAGAAGTATTTTCTTAAGTGACCGTTATGTTGGTTTCATTTTCAAATATAGTCTGGAGACTTTACCCAGAAAATGGGTCAAAAAAATTGTTAGTAGCAACCTGGGTATAGATCTGATACCAATACAGACTATCTATTTCAATTGTTGTGCTTTCTGAAATGTATACCTATATGAGGGTTCAAATTTTGATCGATATTTGCAGAGCAATGGGTTCTTCTTCTTAAAAAGAAAAGAGAATGAAAAATAAATATTTCCCAGGTTGTACTCTTGAGAATCACAAAATGTTGCCGTCTCTTTTTCCCTGTGAAATTTCCAATGACCATATATTTGGTCATTGTTTATGTAGGTGTGAGCTATTTAATTCTACCCTCGATCAGTATGTCAGAGGCCTTGGATGATTTTTTCAAGGTACATTTCTCATTGTTCATTACCTTATTGTTTAAAAAAATTTCTACTTTATCAACTGAAAAAATGAACATAAAGTTAACTCTACATAGAATTTTTGTTCTTAAGCATTTCATAATCTAATTTTGCCTTGGCGGATTACAATACCTTCAGGATCAAATGGATTCAGATATCGCATACTGCATTTGGCTTAGTCGCCCCCTTGAATTATGACGTTCTATCATCAGTGATGGAAGAATGGCTCAGGTTGAGCTCAATACATTCTCAAAACTTGCTGCACAGCCTTTAGACAAATTGTTGTGCCAATTGTGTTCCTAATTACAGTCTGACCTCATTTTGGTAACTTCAGTATATTGTCTTTCATATCATTAAATGTGTTTAAACAGTAAGAGTTGGATAAAGTCTGTATTACATTCATTAGATGCTGCTTTTCCTTTGATGTTTTTACGTGGTATGTATACACTAGGTTTAAGATAGTTTTGCAGTGAATGTGAAGTGTGCTTGCTTTTTAGCATTGGATCTGTTCCCTGTTCAAGATTTGACTATTAGGTAAAGAAGCATATCAGCACAATTGAAGCTGATAATGGGTTTCCTGAAAAATCCATTTTGTGAAATCGTAACCCTAGATTTTGTAGTTCGTCCCATCTTTCAATGGGATGGGATAGCATCAAGTTTCATTTCCATTGGAAATACCTGTGTGTTGATTTTAAGCTCCTCTGGTTCTTTCATGCACACTTTGCCCCCCTCCCATCTTTTTTTTTTAAAAAAAATATAGAACTCTATTCTCAAACAGAGTCTCTGTGAACACGATGATGCTTTCTGATCACTCTAGTCCACTTCTTTTCTGGGTAGACCAGGAGTTAATATTAGATGAACCATAAAAGAAACAGTCCGGTGGGTTGTCTTGGTGCATGAATGAATGGATTGATGGAAGGAATATTGAGAGATTGTATACGGTCTTCATGTTTTTGGTTCATAGAGAAGGTGACACTAAGCAGGATTTTGCCATCTCTGGCTCAAGCTGAAGCCAGTAAATGAGCTTCTTGTTGGTAACAAAATGAAGATGGATTTTCTACGTACTTTCTCCGTTCAACAATTAGTGTGATTCACATTTATCTGAGAATAATAGACGAATTTCGTCCGCATCTCTCCTTAGTCTCTATTTCAGTGTATCTGGTAGCATAAAACATGTATATATAATTGTGCATCTGATTTGAAATCTAATATGTTATTAAATAGTGAGATAAATTGTAATTGTTTCAAACTATACGGAGAAAATTAGTAAATATAATAGAAATATTTGTGTAATTAGGTAGTTGGTCCTCATTTTGATCTCTCGATGTGCTTGGCTAAATCCACCCATTTATTCCTCAACAAGTTTTGTAGTCACAAGTCACAGAAAATTCTTAAGTGGGAATAAATTATGTAAAAGTTGGGGGTATTATGTCCTAGTTGACGCCTTCGAAATGTACAAATTAATACAACTGTCTTGATCAGGTAAAAGTTAAAACGTTATAATTTGAGCTAAAAGAATAAAGAGAAATAGACAGATAACAGACGATGATACATTAAATTAATATTATACTAGAGCAAGCAGTCTTAATATATGACCTACGACATATTTGAAAAATATTCGATTTATATATACTTTTCAAATATATTGACATTTTACAATATGCTTGTAGACATTGAAATTTTGTTGGACTCTACAAGATGCGTTCAGTTTGAGTTGGGACTCTACAAATTGTGTTCAACTCAAATTAGGATTTCTGGAGGCTACTCAACCCTAGTTTATGCCTATATAAAGGGTACTAAATTCTCTTAAAATGCATCTCGAAAAATTTCATAAAGAGATTGAGATCACGAATATTCCACAAATTGATAGAATATTCATATAGAGAGATTAAATCTAAATCCTAGTTCGAGAAATACGCCACCCTTGAATCATCGAATCATGGAAAAATCTTAGGAGAGGAGAATCAAGGGATCAACAGAATTGTACTCACAATCTATCTTGATCAATAAAATTATGTTTCTTCATATTTTATTTGTGATTGCAATTTATTTTATCACTTTAAAATTTGTAGCAAACAAAGCTATCTACTATAATTTGTAAGTTCATGCAAATAGAAACGATTATACGCGAACCAAGGACTATCGATATATTTTGACATGCTACTTAATTATATGTCCCTTACGATCGATTTGAAAGGGTCACACACATGAAAATTATTTTTGATAATGAACAATAATAAGAGTCGAATTCAATTCTTCTGTCTGCTCTAATATCATATTAAATTGTGTGATCGAAAAAAGGTTAAGGTGTTACACTCATGTTTGATGCGACACACTTTTAATATGTCTTCAATATTATCTCAAAGTAATTTAACTTTTATGGCGTAAAACAGCTACATTGTCTTGTCCAGTGCCTTGTAGTTAAACTCAGCTGAAAAACATCGAGGGCAATTAACATGAAATTGATAAATACATGCAATAATTAGCAGCATTGTTAAGCTATAATTTCAAATTTATAGATTCTATATATATACCACAAATATTTATATTTACCAGGTTCGGAATAAATTATGTTATACATATTAAATAAGTAGTTTGTTTTTGCACTCTAATCAACATGCAGCCACCACCTTGTATTTTGTCTTAGTCTCAAAACTTCAACATATATGGTCAAAAGTACGTGGAATAGATTCAAGCATCCGGGCCAGTAGATCTAAGACAAATAAACTAGGATTTCGTTATTTTTATTTTGATATTAATCCGAAACAACTTACGGTGATAGTCACAACACCAAAAGCTTTCTAAGTAGTTGCGGAGCCAGGAATTTATTAAAGGGTGTCCAAAAATAGCAGCTTATTATGTTAAGGGTGTCCAAAATATGTTATTTAATCATTTTCAATATCATTTTACTTATATATATTCTATTTTTTTCAATTGAATGAATTTGTCTTTACATTATAAGTTTTACTTGTATGGTCCCTAATTCTTAGCGTTGAATTCATTGAATATAAACACAGTGAATTCAATATTGGATTCAGATGAATTCGAAATAATTTGCCACTTGGTTGTGGGAGGTAGGGTTTAGTGGGGGTGAGACAATACATTAAGGTGCCAGAGAAATAAAAGAAAACATTCACGTGGTAGCAAAAGAATAAGAAGAACCCGTGAACAAACACTGATTCTGTAGCAACCAAACAAATGCAAACCAATTATCCATTGCCTTCTTCACTTTTTTACTACTACCTTTTCCCTTGCATATTACTCCCTCCTATTCAATTTATGTAGCACTACTTTTTTAGTAAAGCTGCATAACCTCTTACATGTAAAAACGTAAATATCTTATTAAAAAAAGGTCATAAAATTAAAATAAATATAAATAACCTATAAAACTAATTCTGTTGAAAAAGATGTCGTATAAATTAGAATAAAGAGAGTACTGTTTACTACGACCATGATATATAACGACAAGATCTTCGAATTATTCATACCCCATTTGTTTCATTTCATGTACCCGTGACGTCGCTGTTCCTCAATTTTTCGTGGTTGAGCTTTCCCTCTCATTATATTTTTTTTTTTCTCAACATAGACTTATCTTTTTATATATATGTCTTACTTTTAATTGATTTCTTATGAAAATGATTATATAATACTCCCTCCGTTTTACAAAGAATGACCTAGTTTGACTTGGTACGTAGTTTAAGAGTATAAAGAAGACTTTTGAATCTTGTGATCCTAAATTAAAGTTAGGTTAAATGTATAAAATTGCCCTTTGATCTTGTGGTCTTAAACATGCCATGTGGAAAATTGTTATCAAAAAAAGAAAGAGGTAATTCTTTTTGAAACATACTAAAAAAGGAAAGAAGGTCATTCTTTTTGAAATGGAGAGAGTAAGTAAATAGATATATTTATTATTAATTAATTAATCATGAAAGTGATTTTCTAGAGTCTAAATAGCTTTCACTAGAATTTTGGACCCTAAAGAGCACCCGTGAAACTATTGATCATCTAAAGTATATTTTAAATGGTTTGATTCTTTTTATCTCAAGCTGAGAAATAATCTCTTGCTCTTTGAGGTAAGAGTAAGATTTACACTCTACCTTTTTCATATAATGATCATCTAATGGTCCAAACCAGACAGAAAAGTAAAACAAGTTATTGAAGTATCTCATTTTTTTTAAAAAAAAAAGAAACATTTTTACTTATTTAATGATATTTTCAAATACAAGTTTATCAAAGTTAAAATTTCAGTTGGCAAAATAATGAAAGAAGAGAAATGTTAGGATTATTTTTGTTACATGAATCAACAATAGAAAACAAACATGATAAATTGACAATTGATGAAAGTGATGGATCTCTCTCAATCACTTTTTTGATCTTGAAACTCTTCTAATCAATACAATCAACCAAAGCAATCGATAAAATAGGAAGAACCCAATCAAGATATATATATTTGTCCATCTTTCATTTTCATGGAGTCCTCTTTTATCCAACACATCACTTCCACTCACCATACACACTCTGTTTTTCTCATCGTACCATATCAAACACTTGGCGACAAGGCAAGAATACTCATTGATCAACAAAGCATCTAACCCATACTTGTACATGGACAAATAATGCAGCATTGTCCAGAATTTAGGCATTGTCTCCTTCGTAATGAAGTAGCCGGAAAACAAGAAAGATCCGGCCAGGAGTAGAGTTACCAGCGAAGTTCCGGTGATGTAATTTGGTGCAACAGAGCTTAAGAAGAGGACGAATGAGTTTGCCATCAAAACGATGACCCAAATTGTTAAAACGAAGTATGTGAATGCTTGCCATGAATAACAAAGACCCACTAAGAAATAAAGTGAAATTGAGTACAAGATTGCGATGACTAGTAAATAAGGGAGGAAAACTAGCGTGTTTGCGATGAGATAGGAAGATAATCGATAAACCCCACTTGAAGTTTCTCTTAGTAAAATGGGTCTTTCGTTTATGAAGATTGGGAGAGTTTCAGTTGTGGAAGAGAGAAGGAAAGTGAGAGTGAAAGCGAAAAGTCCGAATCTTTTCTCGATTCCAGCTTTACCAAATCCAATATTGATGTAAATTGTACCTAGAACAAGACCAACTCCTAATGCCTGTAAGGTGTTTGTTAAAAGTAACTGTTTTGTTCTGTAAATGATTTTCCAGAATCTGCTGTACAAAACAGCTATTTCATGTAATCTTGAACTTCTATATTTGATTTCCCCTGTTTTAGCCTCAGGAACAGGGGTGGTGGTGGGATTTTGATGGGGTGAAGGAGGTGAACTTGTTGGTGTAGTGGTTTTTTTTTCATTGAGTTGGCTGAGCATTTCCATGGCATATTCAAGAGAATTGAGCTGTGGGGGGACAGTGAAGCCATTTTCAAGTAAAAACTCTTCAAGAGATGATAATGTACCATGATGGACAACAGTTCCTTTTGATAGCAGCAGGATTTTATCAATGGTGGCAAGAATCTTGAAACTTGGTTGATGAATAGACAACAGCACGGTACGTTGACGCGAGTCAGTTATTGATCTGAGTGTCTGCATTACATTCAAAGCTGAATTACTATCAAGACCTGATGTTGGTTCATCAAGAAGTAAGATTGCAGGGTCATGGAGTAGACTCAAACCAATCGAAACACGCCTTCGTTCTCCACCCGAGAGTCCATGAGCAAGCCTTGTGTGAGCCAAATGTGTAAGCCTGAGCTCAGCCAGAAGAGAATCCACAATGCACGAAACATCATTGAGTTTGGGGTTGAGTAGACGGGCAGAGAAGGCAAAAGTTTCCGAGACAGTGAGCTGTGGAAGGCTACAATCATGTTGAGGGACATAAGCTGAGAGCTTGCGGAATGTAGAAGGACTATGAAGGGGAAGAGAGTTTAAGAGAAGAGTGCCACTTGTAGGCGAAGTTCCAGCTGCTAAAATGTCGAGTAACGTGGATTTTCCTGCGCCACTCGGACCAACAATAGCAAGAATCTGTGAAGGATAAGCAGTGAAAGAGATGTTTTTCAAGATATTAATTGGTGGTGTTGTTTCACAAGGCTTAAATAACAAGGCAGGAGAAATGGTGGTTGATTTTGAATAACCTATTGAAGAAGCTGTTAGTTTATATGTTTTAAGTGGAGGAGATGGTGGTGTTGGAGATGATTCAATTTCCATGGTGAAGTTGATTGGATAGAAGGAAAACTAAGTAGAAGTGAAGTTGAGTAGAAGAAGAAGAATAGAATGGGGTTCGTGAGAGAGCCTCCATCATGAGATATGGTTTTTGTAGTTTTAGTAATGGTAGAATAATGTTAGTGGATGTCAAAGTGGAAAATGAAGAAATGAAAAAAGTCTATCTACTGCTTAAAAGTTCCATTACCGACGAGAGGGATTTGCTTCGATGGTAAACACCCTTCACTTTTCAACCCGAAGGTTGCGAATTCGAGTCACCGAGGAAGCAAAAGAGGTGGGAGGTCCTAGGGTGGTTAAAAAAAAAAAGAGAAGTTCCATTACCTCAAAGTTTAGGGATGAAAACTAAAAACATTTTGTCTTTGGTCCCATTTTGAAGTTTAGAGCACCTCATGGTACATAGTAAAAAGAAAAATATGATTTAAGTAGTATAAATTGATGGGACCATTGTGTTGGGTTATCCCACATCGAAAGTGGAAGGGGCTGGTGGTCAATTTATAAGTGTGAGAGAAAGCCTCAACCTTTGAGTTAGCTTTTGGGTTGAAAAGGCCCAAGACCACCCAACATTGGTATCAGAGCACAGGTTCTACTCATTTACAGAAATATTTTTTGCAGCTTATTGTACTATACTCAGTGGAAAAAAATGTCTGGAGTAAAGTACGAGGTAGAAAAATTCAACGGTGATAGCGGTTTCTCAACGTGGCAGAGAAGGATGAGAGACTTGCTCATCCAACAGGGTTTGCACAAGGCACTAGGCGGCAAATCCAAAAAGCCCGAATACATGAAACTTGGGGATTGGGAAGAACTGGATGAAAAGGCTGCCAGTGCAATCAGATTGCACTTAACAGATGATGTAGTTAATAACATCATCGATGAAGAGAGTGCATGTGGCATTTGGACAAAGTTAGAAAATCTATACATATCCAAAACGCTGACAAATAAATTGTACCTAAAGAAACAGTTATACGCGCTACATATGGGTGAAGATACAAATTTTCTGTCTCATTTAAATGTACTTAATGGACTAATCACGCAGCTAGCAAACCTCGGAGTAAAAATCGAGGATGAAGATAAAGCCATAGTGCTCCTAAACTCGTTGCCATCTTCGTACGATACTTTAGCAACAATCATTTTACATGGTAAGGACTCCATTGAGTTGAAGGATGTCACATCAGCCCTTCTGCTTAATGAGAAGATGAGAAAAAGCCTGAAAATCACGGACAGGCTCTCATCACGGAAAGTAGAGGCAGAAGTTACCAAAGGAGCTCAAGTAACTATGGTAGATCCGGAGCTCGTGGAAAGTCCAAAGTCCGATCAAAATCGAAGGCCAGAAATTGCTACAATTACGATCAACCAGGACACTTCAAAAGAGATTGTCCAAATCTAAAAAGGGGCAAAGGGGAAAGTAGCGGCCAGAAGAATGATGACAACACAACTGCCATGGTGCAAAATAATGACAGTGTTGTTTTCCTCATAAATGAGGAAGAAGAATGCATGCACTTGGTAGGTGTAAAGTCGGAATGGGTGGTCGACACAGCAGCATCTTACCATGCCACACCGGTAAGAGATCTGTTTTGCAGATATGTAGCCGGTGATTTTGGCAATGTGAAAATGGGTAACACTAGTTACTCAAAGATTGCGGGGATCGGAGACATTTGCTTAAAGACAAATGTTGAATGCACATTAGTGTTGAAAGATGTGCGCCACGTACCTGATTTGCGGATGAACTTGATCTCGGGAGTTGCTTTGGACCGAGATGGATATGAGAACTACTTTGCAAATCAAAAATGGAGACTCACCAAAGGGGCATTGGTGATTGCAAAAGGAGTTGCTCGTGGTACGTTGTACAGGATAAATGCAGAAATATGCCAAAGTGAATTAAATGCGGCTCACGAAGAGAATTCTGCAGATTTATGGCATAAAAGAATGGGTCATATGAGCGAGAAGGGATTGCAAATTCTTTCCAAAAAATCATTCATCTCTTTTGCCAAAGGTACAACGATAAAACCTTGTAACTACTGCTTATTTGGTAAACAACATAGAGTCTCATTTCAGACATCATCTGAAAGAGAGTCGAATATACTTGATTTGATATATTCTGATGTTTGTGGTCCAATAGAGATAGAATCGATATGAGGTAATAAATACTTTGTTACCTTTATTGATGATGCTTCTCGAAAATTATGGGTTTATATCTTGAGAACAAAAGATCAGGTGTTTCAAGTATTTCAAAAGTTTCATGCTCTGGTAGAAAGAGAGACAGGTCGGAAGTTAAAACGTCTCCGAACTAACAATGGAGGTGAGTACACTTCAAGAGAATTTGAAGAGTACTGTTCAAACCATGGAATCAGACATGAAAAGACAGTTCCTGGAACCCCACAACACAATGGTATAGCTGAGAGAATGAATCGCACCATTGTCGAGAAGGTGAGAAGCATGCTCAGAATGGCTAAATTACCCAAGACATTCTGGGGTGAAGCAGTTCGGACAGCGTGTTATCTTATCAATCGTAGTCCATCAGTTCCGTTGGAGTTTGACATTCTGGAGAGAGTTTGGACCAACAAGGAGATGTCTTACTCGCACCTAAAGGTGTTCGGTTGCAAAGCTTTTGCACATGTACCGAAGGAGCAGAGAACCAAGCTAGATGATAAATCAGTTCCCTACATATTCATCGGATATGGAGATGAAGAGTTCGGGTACAGACTATAGGATCTTGTAAAGAAGAAGGTCATCAGAAGCAGAGATGTAATCTTTCGAGAAAGTGAAGTTGGAACTGCTGATGATCTATCCGAGAAGGCCAAGAAAAAGAATGGTATAGTCCCTAATCTTGTTAGCATTCCTTCTTCTTCTAACTATCCCATAAGTGCAGAAAGTACGATCGATGAAGTTGCTGAGCATGAAGAGCAACCTGATGAGATTGTTGAGCAGGGGGAGCAACTTGGTGATAATACCGAGCAAATGGAGTACCCAGAAGAAGAAGAACAATCTCAAGCTCTGAGGAGATCAGAAAGACAAAGGGTAGAGTCATCCAAATACCCTTCCTCAGAGTATGTCCTCATCAATGATGAAGGGGAGCCAGAAAATCTTAAGGAGGTGTTGTCTCATCCAGAAAAGAGCCAATGGATGAAAGCCATGCACGAAGAGATGGAATCTCTACAGAAAAATGGCACATACCAGCTAGTTGAACTTCCAAAAGACAAAAGACTGCTTAAGTGCAAGTGGGTCTTTAAACTCAAGAAAGATGGAAATGGCAAGTTGGTCAGGTACAAAGCTCGATTGGTTGTAAAAGGCTTTGAACAAAAGAAAGGTATTGATTTTGATGAAATTTTTTTACCTGTTGTCAAAATGACTTCTATTCGAACTATTTTGAGCCTAGCAGCTAGTCTAGATCTTGAAGTGGAGCAATTGGATGTGAAAACTGCATTTCTTCACGGAGATTTGAAGGAAGAGATTTATATAGAGCAACCAGAGGGATTTGAAGTATCAGGAAAGAAACACATGGTATGCAAATTGAATAAGAGTCTTTATGGGTTAAAACAGGCACCAAGGCAATGGTACAAAAAGTTTGACTCTTTCATGAAAAGTCAAACGTACACAAAGACCTATTCTGATCCATGTGTATACTTCAAAAGATTTTCTGACAATAATTTTATCATTTTCTTGTTGTATGTGGATGACATGTTAATTGTAGGACAAGACAAAGAGTTGATTGCAAGGTTAAAGAGAGATTTGTCCAAGTCATTTGACATGAAGGACTTAGGCCCAGCACAACAAATTTTAGGGATGAAGATTGTTCGAGAACGAACAAAAAGAAAGTTGTGATTATCTCAAGAGAAGTACATTGAACGTGTACTAGAACACTTTAACATGAAGAGTGCTAAATCTGTTAGTACGCCTCTTGCGAGTCATCTGAAGTTGAGCAAACAGATGTGTCCTACAACAAAAGAGGAGAAAGAGGGAATGAACAAAGTTCCTTATTCTTCAGCAGTGGGGAGTTTGATGTATGCAATGGTGTGTACAAGACCTGATATTGCTCATGCAGTTGATGTTGTTAGCAGATTTCTTGAAAATCCTGGAAAAGAACATTGGGAGGCAGTTAAGTGGATACTCAGGTACCTAAGAGGTACCACAAGAGACTGCTTGTGTTTTGAAGGATCTGACCCAATCTTGAAGGGCTATACAGATGCTGATATAACAGGTGACCTCGATAATAGAAAATCCACTACTGGATATTTGTTTACATTTTCGGGGGGAGCTATATCATGGCAGTCTTGCAGAAGTGTGTCGCACTCTCTACAACTGAGGCAGAGTATATTGCAGCTACTGAAGCTGGCAAAGAGATGGTATGGCTGAAACGATTTCTTCAAGAACTTGGATTGAATCATTTTTGAGTATGTCGTCTATTGTGACAGTCAAAGTGCAATAGACTTGAGTAAGAACACCATGTATCATGCAAGGACAAAGCATATCGACGTGAGATATCACTGGATTCGTGAAAAGATAGAGGACGGATCTATGCAGGTCATGAAGATCCCTACTAGAGAAAACCCTTCGGATATGCTGACCAAGGTGGTATCAAGAGACAAGTTTGAGCTATGCAAAGAACTTGTCGGCATGCACTCAAGCTAGAAACCTAGATCTACCTCCTTCAGGTGAATGGGTCTGGAGGGGGAGATTGTGGGGTCCATCTCCATGTACCAAACTTTGAATTGTTTTCTGCCAATTTCAAAGTTTGGCAGAGAAAAAATTATTTTTTCTTCAATTTCAAAGTTTGGCAAGAGTTGGTAAGCTAAGAAAAAAAAATTGTTTTTTCTTCTGTAGCACATTTGGAGGATAGTGTATTTGTTCTTTATAAAAGGGAGGACAATTCTTCATTCTCAATGTACAAAAAAAAATTACAAAAGAGAGAAAAGAAGAGTGAGGCATCACAGAAGAAAATAATCTGTGAGGAAAAAATAGAGAGTGCAAGCGATATTGTAGTGAGGTGAAAAAATCAAAAGAGGGTTATTTCTTTTGAGTGTGTAGTGGTCTTTGGAGTTTTACTCAGACCTACAAGTGTAAAAATCCTTACTATAGTGATATTCAGTTGCTCCTCTCGAGTCGTGGTTTTTCCCTTATTTAGAAGGGTTTCCACGTAAAATCTTGGTGTCATTATTTCTCTTTTTTATTCTCGTTGATTAACCGTATTGTTGTGTTTCGCTTTTATTGATTTTATAACCGCAAATATTATTTCTATTACGAGTTTATTCCCAACAATTGGTATCAGAGCCCAGGTTGTCAACAAGTCTCAGCCCACCGGGAGAAAACTGGGTTGTCGCTCTCTCCAGCCCAAGGCCCGATGTGTGAAGGGGGAGATTGTTGGGTTATCCCACATCGGAAGTGGAAGGGGCTGGTGGTCAATTTATAAGTGTGAGGGAAAGCTTCAACCTTTGAGCTAGCTTTTGGGTTGAGTAAAACTCCAAAGAGAAGTTCCATTACCTGAAAGTTTAGGGATGAAAACTAAAAACATTTTGTCTTTGGTCCCATTTTGAAGTTTAGAGCACCTCATGGTACATAGTAAAAAGAAAAATATGATTTAAGTAGTATAAATTGATGGGACCATTGTGTTAACAATTTACTATTTTATTTTTAGGCTATCATATCAAATTTATTATGAAGATGAGTTGCTCGTTATTGTAAATTATTGGATACTTGTGTTCGTGAAAGATAATTAAAATTAATCGAATTGAAGTAAAATAAAAATAAGCTACTAATGGAAGTAAAAGCAGGATGGCTAGCTCGTCCCTTGGAGACTTCACACTTGGCAGGGAAATAATCAATTAACAGAATTACCTCTGTATCATTGATTATTTTGACAGTACCTAACTTAGCTTGTAGTGATCTTGTCTTATGATTGTTTTCCATTAATTTTGTGATATGGTTATATATATATATATATATGTGTGTGATATGTGTACTAATATCCTTATCAGTTTTCCTACTCTTAGGGGCAAATTGGTCAAGACGTTCAGTGTCTTCACTACAGCAAAAATGATCATTAGCGCCATTTAATTTTTAATTGCCGCTAAATATGTATTTTTAGCGGCAATTGTCACTCTTTGTATATGTCCCTAAAGCCTTTAGCGACATTGGTTCTAATGACACTTAATTAATGTCAATATAACTTTAGCACTTTTTATTAGTTTCAGTATTTAATGTCGCTAGAAGTTGTTTTTGTTGTAGTGCTTGCATGTTAGTAAGGATGTCGACATGAAATATTATCATATGTTTGATTTGGTATTTTGGTGCATAATAAAACGTTGTATATATCCTTCAAAAATGCAACTTAGTTAAAATGGGGAGTAAAAATTGAGATGGAAACTAAATAGAGTAGTATGGAGGATTGATTTTCTAGGTCATTTACAATTATTTTAGTGTTTACAAGTTTTATAGACTTTTTACGAGAGATCTAAAAAGAGAATTTTCTTATAATTAATTTGTAAGTGAGTTAGAGATTTTATTTCCTTTACTAGTGCTTCGGTAAATCATAAATGGTAATTATGAATATTCATGTAAAAGTTGGAAGAATATAAGATAAAAAATACTAACAAAGTTGACAGGAAAAAAAATGAAGAAATGCTGACAACGAAGATGAGGTATCAATCGAAAAGAATATAAAAGAGAGAAAAAGGACTAAAATGCGTTTTTTTATAACATTTAAATAATCAATAAGTTGGAAGCCCAGACAGAGAGTTCACGAGTTCACTCCTCTCCTTTAAGAACCAAGGGCCTGCATAAGGAGATTCTTATTATATATATCAACAGAAGCGGCGTAAATAGATATTTGTGGTCCGATCTTTTTTTGAAATTTGTACATATATAACGAAAGCTTGGTGTATTGAGCTATTTTTTTAAACATCTGTCGAATGCCTATATATACACAAAATGTTATGTACATACTTATACGTGGTAATATATATAAAAGGGGAGTCAAAATTTGAAGTTTATAACACTACAATAAAAATAAATTTTAGCGGCATTAAATATTGACATTAATAAAGAGTGCTAAAGTCTTTACCGGCATTAATTATGTGCCTTCTGAACCAATGACACTAAAGACTTTAGGGACATATACAAAGAGTGTCAATTGCCGCTAAAAATACATATTTAGCGGTAATTAAGAATTAATTGCCGCTAATGATCATTTTTGTTGTAGTGTAAATGTGTGAGTCTAGGTTTTTTAAGTACTAGATTCGAGATTCTGCATATTGTGGAGATGAGGATGTCGAGATAGATCTGGAGGCATACTAAAAGTGACAAGATGAGTAATAAGGTTATTTCGGAGAAGGTGGAAGTGACCTATTGCGGACAATATTACGAGGAAAGCGAGATAGGGATAATCTGGACATGTGCAAAGTAGATGCGCCGACTCCTCAGTGATGAGGTACGAGGCTTTGATTATAGAGACTCTACAAAGGGGTAGGCTAAAAAAAGTATTGGGAAGAGGTGATTAGACATGACATGACAAAACCTCATATATATTACCGAGGACATGACTTTAGATAGGAAGGAACGAAGGTCGCGTATTAGGATAGAAGGTTAGTAGGGATATACATAGTTGTCTTGCCTTGCGAAGGTTTGGTTTCTATCATAGTATAGTCATACCCTTATAGTTCTTGTCATATATTTTTTATTGTATTTCGGTTATCACTCTATTTTGTTGTTATTATTGTTTTTCTTTTCTTATTGATTGTTATGCTTTCTTCATTGTTTTCTCCATATCTTTTACTCTTGAACCAGGATCTTTTGAAAACAGTCTCTCTACCTTCACAAGACAGTAATAATGTTTGCATACACTCTACCCTCCTCAGATCTCATATTTCACGGGATATATGTTGTTGCTATTATTAGATTCTAACTTAATAATTAATACATAGTTGATGAATTTATTAATATAAATACTTTCTCAACATATAATACTGCTTCTTTCTTTGTTTCGATCCAAACAACTTCACTTGTGGACGAGACACATTAAATTGGTTGCCCATCCGTGATTCTTTAATTTCGTCCTCTTCTATAGTACTACTGATTATTTGCAAACACTATGCACCAGCAGCCATTAGCCAACATCCCCTAGGTTTTTTTAACCTTGTATATTAATTTTTTTGTCGTAATTTATGTGATACATTTCGAATTTTGAATTCAAACATGTTTATCTTTAATCGCAAATTCTTTTTACATCTTTTAAGTATTTTAAATTGTCAATTATATATTGTGACTTATAGTACTTTTTTACGTAGTTTAATTTACAAATATATAAATTTCGTTTGAAGATTTCCTGTGGAAATTCTCAATCAAATTTAAACTATTTGACTCTCAAAAAACGAAATGTATTAAGTAAATTTTAGACAGAGAGAGCTAAACAAACAAAGGTGAATATCTATAATTCAACTCTACTCCCCCACTCAAAAAAAAAAAAAAAAAAAAAAAAAAAAAAAAAAAAAAATCTTGTCACGAGGAGAGGGGTTTGGTGGTTTTTGTCAATCAGCATTATACAAGAATAAAGCAGTTGAGTCACGGGGATCAACCACAAGTATATATATATATATATATATATATATATATATATATATATATATATGGCTTTTGGAATATGCATTGTTTGGAAGTAGATTAAATAATTATTTAGAAATATTTTCAATAATCATTTAAACAAGTTTTTTGATACTTAACAACTTATGTTGATTAAAATAGTATGTGTTTTTTGGGAATACTATACAACAACTCGATTCACGGATATCTAACTATTTGATAATTTTCTTATATGTGGTGACGAAATGTATAACTTGTATATAATTTTTTCATTTTAAGTAAGAAGGGTCACCACATTTTCCTCTCTTGCATTGATAAGGTTTAATTTAAAAGAAAAGGCTATAGGACTAGGGAAAATTACAACATGTTGAAGTTTGAGTCATTTTATTAGTAGGTAATCTATTTCGTTATCAACATGGGTTGTGGGTATACTGGTGGGAATGCTTCACTCTTAATTAGAGGTCTCGAATACAGCTTATTTAAAAGGGAAAGAATTATAGTATACACTTAAAATCTAAAGATTTTCTATAAAAAATCATTGAAGTTTAAACTTTGAATAGTTGTAGTAGGTTAATAACATTAAGTAGGCTACTAATCTACAGTTAATAGAATGAAAATTCAGTGGTTGACTTTATGCATACTGATAATATCTAAATTCATATAAAGCTAAATTAGTTTCTTAGAGTAATACCACAAAAGAACTAAGAAAATGATATGGGATACAAAATGGATAACTTACCAAAATATCATTGATTTAGGAGTTGATTACTTAGATACACGTTAATTTGCTATATTATGAATTTTACTAGATTTAATTTTGGTGCATCTACATACGTCCGGATATAAAATATATGGGGTTAAAATTAGGTGTAAGTTGTTATAGATACATTAATGTTCACAAGTAGATTCGCATGTATCTAAGATACATGGACAAATCTCGCTCGCCTCCTTCCCATCTCTGCCAATATCTTATCTCGATCATGTATTTGGTATCCCAAATATATGTGAATCACACAATATAGATGTACTTGTGTGTATCTAGTGTGATTCACATGTATATGAGATACATAGATATATCTTGTTTGCCTCTCTCCCTATTTCAGTGTATCTGATAGAAAAAACATGTACCTCAATTTACACGACTTGAAATCAGATATAAAATTAGTATTATTGAGATGAAATATGGAAAAGGGTCAAAATTGCCCCTGAACTATGTAAAATAGATCACTTATACCCTCCGTTACATTTTAGGATCAAAAATGCCCCTGTCGTTATCTTAAGAGACCACAATTACCCTTAAGACTTAACAGAAGTGATGTGGCAAGCCACATGGCACTAAATCCGCCACCTAGGCTTGCCAACTAGAATACCCACTAGAAAATTTGACCCAATTCCTAATTCAACCCTACCTGTTTTTATTGGATCCAACCCACTAAAATTAAAAAGGAAACATCATTTTCAAATATGCATCCTCCATATAAAAAAAGCACGAAAAAAGTTATCAGATATTTTGATGTGCATAAGATCAGATCAATTTCAGTCACTGACTTCGACGCTAAAGGTTTCTCAAGGATAGCAACACAAAAAAATGTAAAGGTATTCATTTCATAACAATAACTTAACTGCAGCAAGCAACCATATAATTGCTAATCACCTGTCAAATATAAAAATTTTGCCCACAACAATACTGGAATTCAAACCACAACAGTTAACACCTTAACTAACCCAAAATAGACCAAGAACCTAAACCGAAAACAGGCCAAATAAATATTCATCCAAAACAAAGCTTCCATTCAAAATAAAACAGAGTCATTTGTGTATTGTTTCCATCCATAACATAACAAAATAAAAATAGTAATGCCATTGTATGCTTGCCATAATATACAAAAACCAACATTTAAGTATCTCAAAAAAATAAATTAACACAAGCTGGCACATACTTAATACTTCCAACTACCAAGTCTAAATTTGGGATCTTCCATTTGCTTTCTTAGTCTTCAACTTCCCCACCTTCTTCTCTTTTTCTCTTTCCAACTGATTACTAGTCATAGCTTCTTTTTCTTTCCATGTGACTTTAGTGGGTAAGTAAGGCAAGTCTGTAGGCTCACTCACTCCTTTATGATCACCTCTGAAAGTGATCACTCTATTAGCAGATCTTGTTTGTTGGTTCTGCCTCATCTTAAGCCTTGTTAACTCTTCAAATATTGTATGAGGCCTTAAAACAGGATCATTTTCAAGTTCTCTAGTTGGACCAAAAGGTTCATATTGTCTCTGACTTGGTGTAGATATGTCATTGTCAAATGATGTTTCCCTTTTAATTTTAGTGGGTTGGATCCAATAAAAATAGGTAGAGTTGAATTAGGAATTGGGTCAAATTTTCTAGTGGGTATCCTAGTTGGCAAGCCTAGGTGGCGGATTTAGTGCCATGTGGTTTGCCACATCACTTCTGTTAAGTCTTAAGGGTAATTGTGGTCTCTTAAGATAACGGCAGGGGCATTTTTGATCCTAAAGTGTAATGGAGGATATAAGTGATCTATTTCACATAGTTTAGGGGCAATTTTAACCCTTTTCCGAATGTAATTATTTTTAGAAATGTATGTATAATGAAGTAATTTCCAATTAAATGCATGGGCTAAATAATGATACCAGAAAATGGATCAAAATGGAAAGCCCACTAAGAAAAGAACCTTGGCCCCTCCCCGTATGCAGTACAACTGAAAGGCTAAAGCCTAAGAATGATTAATATTTGATATAGTCTCTATTACCCTAATTTTTCAAGTTAGGTTATATTATATACTTTCAATAACAATATTTTACAATAGCAGCATAATATATCAAACCAAAAAACACTGTTATAGAGATATTTGACCGTAGTCATAACATTTTTTACCAGCAATAGTTTAAAACTATGTCATATATACATAATACATATGTATATATACCACCCCGCTTTTTCATTGGGGTGGAAGCTTTCCATCACTACTCCCTCTGTTCCATTTTATTACGCATATGTGATATGATTTTCTTTTTAGTTACGTTTCAAAAAGAATGTGATTTTTTAAAACTTTTTTTAATATTGCTCTTAATAATACTTTTTATTGCCATAAAATTTTCATCTTATGTCATATTCTTTATTACAAGATTTAAGATATTTTGAATTTAAGCTGAAAAAAACTATTTTTTATTAAACTGTATGCTCAATAATACCACATATATAAAAATAAAATGGAACAAATATTTTTTTCTCATTCGGTGTTTAGAGCCTCAATTAATTTGAATCACGCACTGTAGGATCCATTTGGAGGTTGCGGTCCCAACATTATTTTTTCCTTACCTAGGACTCTAAAATGAGACCTCTTGTCAAAGGTAAAACAGTCACATCACTACACCACAAATTCAATAAACTGAACAAATATTTGATTGCGTGGAAGTCTAGTTAGTAATAATTAGATACAAATACTAGTGGATACACCCCTAATTGATGGTTATTTTCTTCAAATAGTGGCATCTGGAAGTTTAAATTTATTTCTTTGAGTGGATGATAAGAAGATAATATGGCTAGCTAAATCATGATTACTTATTGCTTTATTAGCAAAAAGTCTATGAAGATTCTAATGAACCATGATTATTGGGCTTACTAACTAAGACTAGAATTTTTAATTGGTAAACTAAGGAAAATCAAATATAAGAAGAAAACAAAAAAAAAATAGTCATGTTTGTAAAACGGCATTATGGAATAGATCAAAGGTAGTATGTTTATGTATTGGTCGTATGGTTTATAATTATTGCATTAACAAATATAATCTCTATCAGTATATTTGCGTAAGTAATCCAATGTACTCATCGTGTATAAATATTTTGTATGATTGTTTACGGGAAGTATAATCACATAAATGATACAGATTATGTTATGTAAGATAAAATACTATACGAAATCAAAATTAAGAATTTCATACTGATATAGAAGAATCTGAGATGCTACGGAAATCAAACTAGGGTATCATATATTGTTCAAAAAGAAGGCTTAAGTAGCTTTGAATCATGTTTGTCAAAAAGCTATATATGTATCTCAATTGTTGATCGACACGACACTTAAAAAAATTTATTTTTAATTAATCTATCAATCGATAAACGTAATTAAAGACAAAGCTCTAACCATAGACCCCTCCAGAGTATTGTTTATGATAGCATTTACTACATATTATTCAAACATATAAGCAAATCTTTTCCTTGCATCACTAGTCTATGAACCAAACAACACAATCTTTTAAAATTTAGTTATATTGATTCCTTTATCATGATGTGTACCCCTTCTACAAGTTATAAAAGTGCGCGCCTAAATGTAATATTGTAATCCTCCTAATGATATCTTTTGGAATTATTCACTTGACTTGACTTGAACATGAGTCACTTAAATGCTAAGTAATATATGTATATTTATAGTCTTGTAATATTTATATATATATATAAGATCTCTTGATACACTTACAAAATTGAATAAAAGAAAAATAAAATTTTGAGATCTTTTATGTATAAATATTAACAGTCTCTAATAAATAAAACATAAAATATAAAACAAAATTATAAATGACTACATAAAACGAAATTATATTGTGCTATTAAGTGCTAAGTATTCCACCAGGTCGTTGCACCCCACACACATATATAGAAGAAGTTGACAGACTTCAGTGGCATAAACTTTATTCGTGATCAACATGAGTTGTAATGTTTTATTAGCACTGTTTCACCCTTAATTAGAAGTTTTAGGTTTTATCTTTCGGTATGGAGAAAACTCTATTGGGAGCGTCACCCCCAAATGGATCATGTAGTGTGCGATCTAAATTTAATCGAGATTTCAATATGTGCTGTGAATACTAGGTGAGTAACAAAAAAAAACTTTATTCATAATGTTTAGATATTATATATATATATATATATATATAATCATGGTTGATAAATCTGAATTTTACTTTATTCATTAAGACATATTTAATAAATAAACTGCAAACTTATAGAGTAATATCAGAAGCTTCTATAAAAAAATGTTAAACCAAACTCCACTTTCTCAAATTCTTTCCAATGATAAAAAGAACTTTGAAATTTAACAATAAGCACCATTCTTGTCTTATCAATTTTCACTAGTACTTTCATATTTATTTTATATAAATACAAAGTTTTCCTCATTTTTTTTACATATCTCTATATCTTCATATATTCAAAAAAAAAAATTAACTTCAAAATTAAATGGCAGCAGAAGAGGAACAACAACTTCAGACTAATGGACATGCAAAGCCTACCGAAGAAACACCCAATTCCACACAATCCAATGAGCTTCGTAGAAAAAAACGCAACAAAATCATAGTGTATGTTGCATTATTTATTGTGTTTCAAATTACCGTTCTTCTCTTTTTTTCATTATACATAATGAAAATCAGAACTCTAAAATTTAGCGTGCGATCCACTACATTTGATCATATGGTGACGGAAAACGCTTCGTTCAATATCACAATGAACGCTGAATTGAGTGTCAAAAATGATAATTTTGGACCTTATAATTACAAAAACAGCACTATTTATTTTTATTATAATGATGTGAGTATTGGAGAAGCCTTTATTTATCAAGGCAAAGCTGGTTTTAAATCTACAAAGAAATTTAATGTGATTGTGAATCTTTCATCTAAGGAATCGAAATTAAAGAATGATTTAAATTCTGGAACTTTAATTTTGACTAGTAAGTCAAAATTAGAAGGAAAAGTGAAGGTGATTTTTTTCATGAAGAAAAAAAAATCTACGGAGATGAATTGTAGTATTATTATTGGATTGGCTGGTAAAGCGGTTCGGGATATACAATGTGATTAGTTAAATTCTTGTTTGTTGAGTTATACCAGACGAATTTAAATTTTGAAATTTATAGATTTTTATGATGATATTATATATGAGAATCTGGTTCCCAATTTATTATTTATATACATATATATATGTGATGGAATTCTTAATACCTATACATATGATTTGAATGAAATTTACGGATTTACGTGATACTAATTGTTTTTATTTATTTTTGTTCCTTTATTTGAAGCAAATTGGACAAATTATTAATCCAAATACATTTTGTGCACAAATAACTAGTATGTTTTACTTCGACTTCAGTTTGAGTCATTTTACATATCGTAAATCTATGGAATTTGTGAGTATTTTTTTTTTGGGACTAATTTCAAAATGAAAAATAAAGTAAGATATTATGAATGAGTTACATATTGAGTGGATGACTGAATAATTAATTTCATGATGAAAATAAATAAATTAAATTGAGATATTATAAATTTGACGTGATGACATTAAGTGAAACGGAGATGCGTTGGTGAAATTTGAAGTTTGCTTCAATGTACAAATGCTAACTTTCAGACAAGATAGTTTAAAGTTTGGTGTTGTCGAACCTAATTAAAGACTTATATAGTAATTGAAGTTTGTTTCAAAGTGGCTAAATTTGTAAATTGTAAGTCCTTTGACTATGACTTAAATAGTGCTCCAATATTGATATTTGTGCACTTGCCCCTCTTCTGGACACATAATGGGCTGCAACAGCAAAATGTCCATTGTTTTCCGGAAATTTTCGTATATGTATATATGTCAAATAATTATATATATGTAATTGATATATATTTATATTTGTATATTTAATGACCGAGATTAAAAGAGGGTGGAAATAGCGATTTAGGGTAGTCTAACATAGAGAACGAAAGACGAGGCGAGAGAGAGGGCAGATAACGAAAGAGACGAATTGAATACGTATGTCTGTCAGATTATTGTATATATGTAACTGGTATACATATGTATTTGTATATCTAGCGAGCGAGAGTGAGCAAAAAATGAAGAAACTAATTTTATTTATATATCCGTCATATAATTGTATATGTATATGTATAATTTGTATTTGATAATTTGCATTTGTATTTATATTAACGAGGAAGGAGGTAATAATATTCATATTTATTATTAACGCTAAATATTATATAATAATAATTAATTATTGCCCCTAAATCTTTTATTTATTGTAATGTCACTTCTTTCTTCAAAACATTTAATAAGAGTGCAACATAGTAGAACATTTCTTATTTTTTAGGAGATGTAAATCATTATAACTAGAGAAACTCAACTAATCAATATTGGAGACTCTACAATCTTAATAGAAAATCAAATGATTTTCATTGTTGACAGACAATGCTAGCCAATTTATGTCGTTCATCTACCAATAATTATCTTAAAAATCAATTTTCCAATGATTATGCTGGCAAAAATTGCTAATCATGCTAAAATTGATTTGTGAAAAATATTGTAAATTTAAATAGGTTCAAGGAAATATTAACAAGAGTCCACAGAAAATTCTCTTAAAATTAGAAAAAAGTGGGCAAAAAAATTATAATTATAAGTTAATTACACGGTGAATCACAAAATTGAAATGTTAAAGAAAGTACTTCAACAATGAAATGTTGAAGAGAGTGTTTTTCAATAATTGAATGCTGGTGAAAAAGTGCTAAAACAATTGAGGGGCCGTTTGGTTACGGATGAGGGAATCTATGTATAAAGTCTTGCAGGGTAGAAGGTCGAATAAGTTATGTGGGTATTAGTTATACATGTATTAAAGTGATAAATTAAATATTTACCCTATTAATTTATTTTATTGTTTTTAATTGAAAACTTTATTATTTTCCTATATATAAATTTGTTGTTTTATTTCTTTTTATATTTAGATCATTTTTATTTCTTTTAATTTTTTTTAATTGGAAACTTTATTGTTTCCTATCAACATGTGTTGTTTTTATTTCTTATTATATATAGATTGTTTTCATTTCTTTTTATATACTTATCATTTTAATTGATTTATGCAAATATAAATATTTTTTTAATATTAGAAATTGATTGTATATTTTTTAACGATACATAAGCTAATCAAATATTAACATTATACATTATTCAATATATTTCACATTTTATTAGCATGTATTATTATTTTGTAATTAATATATATTAATAATTTACAATAAGTTTAACATTTAATAGTTAATAATTCATGTATTGTAATCTCTAAATCCTCCATAACTAATACATACATAACTAAACCCTGCATAGCTAATACATGCATAGCTAATATCTGCATAACTAATACCTGCATAACTAAACTCTGCATAGCTAATACCTGCATAACTCTAACCAGTAACCAAACAGCCCCTTGAAGACATGTGTTTCAACCAGTGAAAGATTATAACAGAATCCGGAGCCAAAAGAGGGGGGGAAATTGTCAAAAATTCGAAAAAAGCATATCAAAAAAAATTTAATCAAAAGAGCAAAATCGCCTCTCACGGAGCAATTTTCTTCTGATTTATTCTTTTTAATATCACTGCGCGTGAAGCGTTTTTCAAAAAAAAAAATAATATAGGCATTTTGGTCCGGGCCTCCACCATTTGTTAGAATTTCTTTTGACATGGCAGCGATTTTGAGGAAAAAGAAAAAAAAATCGATGAAATCGCGTATAACAACGATTTTTGTGTTTTTTTTAAAACTAGTAACACGTCAATTTAGTCAGAAGAAAATTGCTCCGTCAAGAATAATTTCTCCTTGTTGGTTTAAAAAAAATTAATATACCCCTTTGAAATTTTCGACAATTTTTTTTGCTCTTTTAATTTCGGACTCGATTATAACATGTACATCAAAAATTTAATGCACGTATAACTTTGATTTTGTGGGAGAATGTTGAAAAAAATAATTTAAAATTATAGAAAACCATAATTAGTCAGAATTTGATATTTTAATCATGTCTAAATAAGTTCTATAGTTGGAATCATATAAAATGGATTTTTCCAATTTACAGGCAAAGTAGATTTTGCATTAAGAATGATTTTACTTAATTTCGTATGATAATAATCACCAGGCTATCCTCGAATTTTTCCCTCCAAATATTATTGAGGTGGGCGGGAAGGATAGAGCCCAACTTATTATATACGAATACAGATATTCCTTGTATTCTAATCTTGCATATAGTTTTAATATCTTTTTTCATACTGCACTTATGAGATTTCATTGGATATATATCCTATTGTGGATTGTGGTAGATCATAGCTAACGGAGAACGTATTGGAGAAATTATAGAAATTGTAAAAAGCATCCAAAATTTTATTGTGCAACGTTTTAAAGTTATCTTCATATAATCTATAGGTCATGAATTCGAATAGTGTAAGTAATTATTACTTATTAAAATATATGACACTGCTTAAAGTGCGACATTTTTATGAACCCACACAGTATATATACTTTTACACTGAATTATTTTTCTATGCATCATTTTCTTAGCCGATTAATTAGTTGAAACATGTTAATCAACACGAGTGTTACTACAATTAAGCGTAAGTATAGGTCTTACATCCATTGAATATAATCAATTAGAAACAATAGTTACCTTTTGTAGGCCATCATAATGTCACTTACGAGATAATTGTTTTAATTAACATAATGAAAACATAGAAGTAGTTAATATTAACTCTACTGAATTATGTGAATTTAGAAAGAGGAGACAAGAGAGAAACAAGGAGACAACTCTAAAATGTATTGTCCTTTAACCTAGGAACGGTGTCTACACTTTGTTTTCTTTGTATGTCCTCATCCATGGTATATCTTCTTTCTATTTTATTCTTACTCTAATTATTATGGTTTATGTTATCTAGAATTAATCTTTCATTGCACATTAATTAATTTGTACCTAAGTAACCCTCACCTTGATTTTTGTCTCTTGCATCATTCATATACCCAAATACTAGTGGTCCAATTTAATTAGTTGTAGTGTCGTAAAGTCAACTTTAAAAATTGCCTCTCTAACATGCAATTGTCCAATGTTCCATAATTTTTTCGATAAAGGGCATACAAAAACTAATTAGACTATACAAATATATTCAATTGAAGATGTGATATATTATCTGTTTTGAATCATATTTTTACCGTTTTTCTGAAAAAGCTTCATGCCATTAATAGTCAATGCATTATAAGTATAATTTTTGCTTCATGCCATTAATACTCAATGCATTATAAGTATATTCTTTCTTTTCTACTTTTCACGTGAGACTTTGGTCACGCACACTCAATAATCTCCATCTTAATTTTATTAAGTTTTACATGTCTTAGTATAATTTGGAGATTAACTATGTGATTCCTAACATTAACCAAGTTTTACATGATTTACCTTCGTCGGAAAATTTTTGCCAATACATAGGTTAAATATCAATAGTTTTTGATATATGGTATTTGTTGAACAACATCTACAGGCTAAAGAAAGATTGTTCATTTAAGAGAACAAAAGTGGCGTTCCCGTTTTTATAATCTCATCAAGGTTTATTTTTTAACTTGTCTTAAAGTATGAACACCTTTGACGAAAATGTTGGCACTATTACTGACCTCGCCACATCAAGAGTGTATAGATCAAATACTATAATTCTTTTATTTCTACTTTAATTTCCATGTGGGATATTATTCACACATTCTAAAGAAATAATATATAGAAAATGAAGTTCTTGACTCAATAGAATGTATGGGCATATTCCCTTAAATCGTTTAAAATCATTGAAATAATAAATTTATGCATGTTTAATTTGTCCTGTTTCCTGTTGATGTAGTTATGCAATCTATAGTGGGATTAGAGAAAATCTATATGGTTCTTGGATTAGAAAATTATGTTCCCAAGCTTTGCTAATTAAGACTAGTCCCTTTCCTTTGTACTGGATTCACTGTATTAATAAACACACTGCATTATGTTTTCACCCATTTAATTTATTTATTCATGCATGCATGCATGACATCGTTTCTTTGGATTGTAGTAACTACTTTTGCTTTTTCATTGTGTCAAAGTAATACGTACGTAGAGGTGATAAATGAACGGATTGAAATAAATTTGAACAGATTAAGATCTAGGTTGATTCAATAAATGATTCATTCAAAAGTTACTTAGATTGAAATTAGTTAAAGTGCATGTCAAAATTTAATCTACACAATTTTTATTAAGTTTAATTTCTTTATTTGTTTTTTTGAAGAAAAAAATTAGTACTTAAGTAAAATTATTGTTTTGTCTCCTCTAGAATGCAATAGCTTGATATACATGACTCAAATAAACTCTGGCATGTTATTAAGTTTAATAATCCACCAATAAAGATATTATACTATCTTCTTTCAATAAGATAAATTTTTCTTTTTTCATAAGAGTGCATATAACCTCACCTTTTAGTTAATTTTACAGTATTTTTCGTATACCATCACAAGATAGAATAACACATATATATAGGCCTGATCGATAAGCCTTCCATAGAAAAAAATTATGAGTTAATTAGTGGGGTAATAAAATTTATAAACATAAGTTGATAGATGATTTAGTGTTTAAGTAGAGGTGTCGTGGTGGAGAAAGTTGTAAAATATGTGAGAGTGATAATATGGAATTATGAACACTTCAAATAATGGATACTTCGTTACGTATTATTGCCAATGTCTCATTTTATGTAAGATAATTTAATTCAGCGCGTAGTTTAAGAGAAAAAGAAGACTTTTTAAAATATATGGTCCAAAATGAGTGATAGAAATTTGTGCAACTGTAAGTCATTTAATTAAGGATAAACTAGATATTTTATACCTAAACTTTAGTTAATATAAAAATGTGTCATTTCTTAAAACTGACTAAAAAGGAAAAAGCAAGTCACATATATTAGAATTGAGGGATAGTAAACATGCGAAATACAACAACAATAAGTACAAGTGAAAACTACATCTTTGTTTTTTTTTTTAGTCCGATGTCTTAAGTCTACATTAGAGTCTTGATTAAATTAAAATCGCACAGTCCATGATCCATTTGAAATGTATGATACTCCTAATAACATGATTTTCTTCATACACATGATTACCCAGTGGGAAGCCACTTGATTATTTTTATTGTATTCTCTATTTTCCTTGCAGAGTGATCTTATAATAATAGCCTACAAACTTAGTACAATGCTCTACTGGATAAACACAAAATTGGTAGTAGTAGTAAAATAACCTTATAGAGACATAAAGTAAAGTAGGCTTATTAATTTGGTCCGAAGAAAGTAACATTATATTTGCAAACTCTCTTACTGCTTTTTTTTTCCTTTTTTATATGTATTTCACTTTTATTTCTTTTTCTACTTTTCCTACTCTCACCTTCTTTATCACTTTGTAAATTACATTTATGTGGAACCATTCTTTTTTTTCAATCTTTTGAGAGTATTCTCCCAAAAGAATTATGAAAATTAGGGACTTTTTACAAAGATAAATGAATCTTGAAAAAAAAAAAAGTCAAAACTTTGAGGCATAATATCTGACTAACGAGCGTGACCACACTTTAATTTGCTACATAAAGGTCAAAAAGCCAATGCCTTGGTGTATTAATATATTGAAAACAAAAGAAAAAGAAAAAGGTGAGTGTCCCTCTCACAAAAACAAAAGCATTTGCGATATCACATATGAATAAACTTCATTTTTTTTCAGAGTTTAAACTATAAAAAAACATATTTATTCATAAAATTTTAGAATTTAACTTAAACCTGAATTGCAAGATTTTCAGAATTTGAAATATAATAAAATAATGTTTTCACTTTTATTACTCACAAACAAAATAAAAAGACATCTCTATTATTCCAATATCATTTTTCACTTTCAAAATAGAAGTTATTTTTTTAAAAAGAAAAATCACAATGAAACATTATCTAATTCATTGTATTTTCGAAGTTAATTTTATATTTATTATTTATTGCATTATCAAACTTTCAGAAAAAGATCATTTATGTCATCGATTAAAAGTTTGGCTCATTTATGCCGTTACCGTTAAAGTAAAGGCTCATTCATGCCATTATTTTTTAACAATGGTTTTGCAAAATCATTTTTGACACGTGGCCAATTATAATTCGACCACGTCATCAATTTAATAAAAAAAATTAATTCAATTTTTTTTCAGAATTTTAATTTTTTAATTAAAATTTGATGACGTGCCAGTTATAATTCGGCCACGTCATCAATTTTTTAAATAAAACATTCAATTTTTTTTCAGAAGTATGATTTTTTTATTTAAAAAATGACGTGACCGAATTACAATTGGTCACGTGTCAAAAATGGTTTTGCAAAACCACAGTTAAAAAATAAATGACATGAATGAGCTTTTTCTTGAATGATAATGACATAAATAAGTTAAATTTTTAACGGATGATATCAATGAATCTTTTTTAAAAATTTAATGACATATATGAGCGTTTCTTAAAATAAAAATTATTAGATTTAGATGAACTCGTAGTCAGAGCTTCTCTGCCCCAAAATCCGTTCAATCCCTTTTACTCTTCTTTTAGTTTGTCTCTTGCTGTACCTTTGATTTCTAGCTCTGCAAAAGTAAGTAAAAGAAAAAGACACATTTTTTTATTTGATACTGTTTAATTTAGATAAGACTGGCCTACTATATGAAAGTTGATTTTAAAATTTTAATCAAGTAAAGGATGAAACGAAATAACATTGTCTGTGGCAATATTTAAAAAACTAATATTTGAAACTAAGTTAAGAAAAACATATTCAGAATTTTAAAATACATTTCATTACAATAAAATTTGGTCAAGACAATATTTCTACTTGAAAACAAAACAGTAAAATATTTTTTATGATAAAATTCAAATTGTAAAGGGAACGTTGGGAATCTTTTGAGCAGAAAAAGTCTGCAAATTCAAATGTGTTTCCTGATGTTTATTGGGCATATCCAAACTTCAGTCTGTTACTCTATAAAAATAACACACTTCTCCGTAGTCTATACGTAAGCATATTTCTACGAATTTCAATGTATATATCCGAGTCATTTGGTAGCTCGTTAAAATTGAGTCAGATATTAATAATGTAAAAATTATTTATAAATAAAATTATAAAATATTATTTTTTATATATATGTCTTACTCATTCATGGTGTGTGATCGTTAAAAAAAATAATATTGTGTTATTTGAGATTCAAAAAGAAAAATTCTTAATTTAAATGGACACCCATTATTACGATACTCAAAGACATAACTTTTTATTAATAGTATCCATCTTTAAATATATATATACAATGGAATTTTTGAAACAATGGTGTCCATATACACTCGAAACATATATCACCTAATCAAAATTAATTGATAATCTTTCTATTTCACAAAGAATAACCTGGATTGACTTGACACGAAATTTAAGAATATAAAGAAAACTTTTGAATTTTGTGATTTTAAATTAACGTTAAGTCAAATGTACAAAATTATCCTTTGATCTTGTGGCTTCAAACATGCCACGTGAAAAGCTGAAAATAAAATGTTACTAAAAAATAAAAGAAGTCGATCTTTTTTAAATAAACTAGAAAAAAGAGGTCATTCTTTTATTTTATACGATCACTTAATGTAGTTAATTATGTACTTTTATTAATTTGTTATAAATAAATATTTACCATTTGAATATAGTACTTGATTATTATTTTTAAAAATAAGCAAATGAAAATGTGCCTCTCACGTGACGATGACTCTACTCTTCTTCCCCTATATAAAATGATAGAAACCAACAGACTTCTCATCATTCTCACTTGTCTCCTCTCTCAAAAAACTAAAGAAGCATTCATCAGCTCTTTGATTCACAGAAGAAGAGCTTAAAATTCAAAAACTCTACATTTTCATCTTATCAATGGAAACTTTTAACCTACTCAAATTCTGGCGAAATTCCGGCACTGATAATTCATCTTGCCGGGATATTGTCTCTGAAATTGATGAATTAGACTACCTACGTAACCCAGCCATTGAAACTGATGAAGAAACTGACGACGATGCCGATTCCTTCTTTGATTTGGTTTTCACTGGCCCTGATGGACGCCCCAAATTGGACAAAAACTCCAAATCTGTTTCTGTTAACACTCCCCGTGAACCGGAGTCCCCGAGAGATGTGTTTTTCAAACCAAAAGTTTTTCCCTCCATCTCGAAGCCTCAATCTCCGATTTCAATACTCAAATCGGCCCCTAAATTTCGAGTTTTCTTTTTGGGCTTAAGGAAAACAAAGCTGGAGAAGGTAGGCATTGACGATTCTTCTCCGGCCAGTCCGAAAATTCAAACGCAGAGCAAGCGTTTTTCGGTGAAATGCAATGTGGAAGAGGTGAACCCTGTATTTACCAGAGACAACAGTTTAAGAAGCAAACTGCAGAGCGAGAAAGAGGAGGAGCTTTCCGTTGACGAATCGTTGAAGAAGTTCGTAAGAGCTGATGTTCCTAAGTACTTAAAATTGATGAAGCCATTGTACGCCCGAGCTTCAAAAAGGTACACAGACAAAATCAGTGTTTCACCATTGTCTTCGCCATCGGCTCAATCAATGTCCTCACCCAGAAAGTCATCAGACGAGAAACGAGTTGCTACATTCGGATCTGTTCGCAAGCATCTAGGGAAAAGCCGATCGGCGGCATCCACCTTTGCCGGAGCTTCATCGTCGCCGTTAAATCGCCGTGACGATTCACTTCTACAAGAGCAAAATGACGGAATCCAAGGCGCTATATTACATTGCAAGAGATCTTACAGCTCAGTAGCAAAAGGTAGCGAAGATCTGGCCAGAGCCTCTTCTTCTGAGGAGCTGAACAGATGGAGCATATGAAAAAAATAAATCATCAATATCATTTTGAAACTGAATAGTTAGCGGGAACAGGAAAACGAGATCTTTGTTCTATTTCCCGTTTTGTTGCTATTATTATTATTTGTATGGATACAGTAGTAGTAAAATAGGATAAATTAGATGAGTGGTGGCTCAGAGACGTCACTTGTGAAAACGTCCGTCCAGTTCCAGCAATGAATGAAAAGTGTTTTGGTTTTTGTGAAGTTCAAAAAAAAATACTGTGCTACAAATTTTCAATTTCGTCATTTTGGTTTTGATAGTTCAATCAAATTTGATTTCATCATTATATTCCCACGATGTTCAAATACTCTATCACATTAGCTAATGGCCTGCCAAATGCAGCAGATTCTTGACGTCACATGACAACTTTAACTTAATACTTCTGTATATTTATTTGTCACTTTTCACTTATATTTTCAACTTTCAGATAATCTGTTAGATTAATTATGTCGGAATTTGATTAAATTTGAATTTATACATAACAATTAAGAACTCATATGGGAGAATAGTGATGGCAAATGGGCGGGTTGAATATAATATGGGCGGGTTGAATATAATATGGGCGGGTTGAAAATAGGTAATCATTCAACCGGTCATATTCGATATGGGTAAAAATGAGTTGGATAATAAATGGGTTCAGTAAAATAATATTTTACCTATATTTTATCTATATTTCATGAATTAATAATTCTTTATTTAAAAATTTAATATTGAGAAATATTGTAGTCTTTTTTGTTTTAGATGAAATTTGTGAAAAATGCTTCATTTAATTTTATTTTATTATAAAAAGAAAACAAAAAAACTTTAAATTTTGGGGTTCGAAAGGGGGGTGGGTGGGGGTTGATAGGGGCTAGCAGGGGGTGGGGTCCTGGGTAGGGTGAATTTTTTTTTGAAGTTAAATATATTTTTTTTAAAATAAACTAAATATTTTTGAAGGGTGGGAGTTGGTTGGTGGTAGGGGCCCGATAGGGGGTGGGGTGGGGGTTGTAGGATGTGGGGGACGAATGCTGGGGTGGGTGGGATCCAGGATAGGGTGAAAAAATAAATATTTGAAGTTATAAATATTTTTTTAAAATAAACTTAATTTTTTTTTGGGTGTGGGTGGATAGGGGAAGGGTGGTGGGGGTGATGGGGACAATGGTAGGGATGAAAAAAAAGGTTTATTGATGTTCAAAACATTTTTTAAAGATAAAGTTTTTTTTTTTTTTTTTTTTTTGGGGGGGGGGGGGGATGAGGGGGCTGGGATAAGGGGGGAGGATCGAGGATAGGGGTAAAAAATGAAATTTTAAAGTTCAAAGTATTTTTAAAAATAAACTTTAATTTTTTTTAGAAGGGTGGGCGGAGGTCGAGAGTTGAAATATTAATAGAGACCCATATATGAAAGTTGAAAAATCGATTCTAAAATTTGGTAACAGAAATTTTTTTGAAAATTTAAAGAAAACTTGCAATACTCATATTTGACCCGTAGTTTATCCATAATATACCCATATTTTAATGGGTAAAATATAGGTACAAGCCAAAATATTACCCATATTTAAAAGGATAACTTTTACATATAGCAAACACAAAATTCATACGATAGCAAAATCTGCATAATTGCGCTCCATAGCAAATATATATATGTATAATTCACTATACATATACAATTGAATCGAATTTTATAAAATAAATTGTATAAAACAAGAAAAAAATTATATACAATTTAAATTTGTATAAAACGAGAAAGAGAGAAAGGCAAAAGAGACTTGTGAAGGTAAATATACAAATGATTTGAATTGTATAAAATGAGAAAGAATATTCTGCATGATGTAATGAATGATGCTTTGAGTACTACTTTAAGGACTCGGGTTGATTAATTGTTGTATCGATACAAGATTTTGATTGTTGGCAGTAATATGTATATGTTACTTTATATGGTTGTCCTGGTTTGTTATTTCCTCGTAGTTAGATATGTGATTCTTATATCTTTTTGTTTACTTTACCCAGCCTATTCTTCCAGAAGAAGAGAAAGAATTGAAGGAGACATTGCAAGAGGTGATGGAAAAAGGAAAGAAGGTGAACATTGAGCAGAAGGTTAACTGTTGTATCGATACAAGATATTGAAACTTTTTTTTTCCAGAAAATTCTCAACGACAAAGATTCGCACCTATTTATGATATTGATTCCTTGTTGTATTATAAGTGTATAGGATAATTATTTATAATTTGAATTTGTATAAAACGATAAAGAGAGAAAGGTAAAAGAGACTTGGGAATGAAATATACAATTGAACCGAATTGTATAAAATGAGAAACAGAGAAATTATATACAATTTGAATTTGTATAAAACGAGAAAGAGAGAAAGGCAAAAGAGACTTGGGCAGAAAAATATTTGTGTTGTATAATTATAAGTGTATCGGTTGAAAATATATGTATTTGCATGTGTATATATAATTTTCTCTCACTTTATACAAACAAAAATACAATTTATACATTTCTATTGTATAAAGCGAGAGAGGAAAAGTGACAGGGAACGAGCGAGAGAGGAAGAGTGGCGAGTGAGAATATGAGGGAGAGAGACGACTGACAAACAGTTTGCTATAGAATACAAATAAATCAAACGGTAGCTACCGTATTCATTTTACATTATTAGTTTGACATTTTATACAATTATCCTATTTAAAATCACTCTTTCAATCCATATTTAATGAACTATTTGAGCGTATCAGTGAAAAATGAACTGAAATTGTCATGGGAGGGTAAACTATTTCCTTCAAAGGCAATTTAGCAATGAAGTTGGCTCAATCCGACACCTCCTGTGAAGGATGAAATATACTACTAGTATTTAGAATTCCTCATTAACGGTTATCAAATTTGATATTTCTGCCTTTGTAAATATATTCATAATTGTCTTTTAAGTCTCCCACTAGTTACATAAGCATATATTGTAAATTTCCTACATTTTATTTTATAAGTTGGTTTACATTTTATTTTTTTTCAATACCAACTTTATGAAGTGGCAAAAAATGATTATTGGATCCATATACTAGTCCTTTTAGTCATGAAAGACATAAAAAATAAATAAAGCATTCCAAAGTTCTACATTTTGGGAGCTAAGGGCATATGAAGTGGATAAAGATTCGCTCCACTATAATTAGATCCAGTAATGTTCAATAGTTTTATATATTCATGCCATTAATACTATAAAATAATTTATGGTTGAGATTTATTTAAATTATATATATATATATTCATTGTAATAATAAAAGCAACAAAATCGTTAATTATTTTTATTTTTTTTAATTATCAAATAAAACAATTAATTCCATCCTTGGTCAATTTCGAACTAAAACTGTTGTGATTGTCACATCTTTTTTTTTTTTTTTTTACCAAATGTCTAGTAGATCTTTTGTTATTCCTTGTGATAATTTCACAAGTCATGGGCTTTTGGATGTATGAATTAATTGACGCCACATGAAAAAAGATTTTCCTAACTCAATGAATTCTTTTTCATCTATATTTACTTGGTTTAGCAGAAGAAAATGACCTATGATCACATAAATATTTATGGTTATGCAGTCCCAATTTCATTTAAACGCTATAACTATAGGTTGTGCCTATTGAACACCTCAATTGTTCAAAAGTAATTCTTATTGAACATAAAATGCTGACATGGCAAAAAACATGTGATTCACTCTCTTTAAGCGCGTAAAGCTATTAAAAATATTTTTTTCCCTTTTTTCTCTTGCTTACACACCTAAATTAACTTTTTTAAAAAAGAAATAATTAACAAAAATAAAGAGGAGAAAGAGTGTCTTCTTCTCCATCCCAATATTCCCTGCAACTATCTCATTTCTCATCCACCATTTTTGCAGCACAACCCACCCCATTCTCTGTACCTCTCTCTTTCTCTCACACTCTACTGTTCTTCTCTTGCTTTTTTTTTTTTTTTAATGTAGATCTATGTCTAAAATATTTCGGTTAATTTCATTTATTTCGATAAGAAAAATATGAATTAATTTTTTGAATAAAAAATTGTTATTATATTTTGCAATTTTAATAAATAATTACTAAAGACTATGAGTAAGAGATTTGATACTAATCTGAAAGAGAATGAGTATTTAGTTTTGGTAGGCAACAATATGCACTGTTTATATGCTGGTTAAAGGAATAAAATTAAATGAAAGAGATGAAAGAGGCAGGGCAATGATTCATTGATTTGCTGGTGTTGAAGTTGCTGCCGGCACCGGTGAAGAGGAAATGGATTTCGGGATGGGGGGTTAAATAAGAAAGACATTAAATTTTTAAATTCATAAAATTACTTTGAATTATTTAGATAGAACTTTTCAAAAAAATTGAATTCAATGCCATATGTGATCATTTTATTGGTGAGTACGTTTTTTTAGAATTTTTATAAAAAAAAAATTTAGTTAGTAAATAGATTGAAATAGTTATTTTTTAAAAAAACATTTTTAAAATTAATTTTTGGATTCAAAGGTCGTATGTCATCATTTAATTCATCGATTTGCCATGTCACAGCGAATGTATTACACACATTTCATATTTTTGGTTGATTGTAAAAAATATCAAATTGGTATTAATTTTAAGAAGTATAGGTATTTAATATGTACAAACGTCAGTTAAGATAGATATTTAAATAAATTATGTGGACACTTTTAAGGTGTACAACTTAAGTCAGTTTCAAAAGTATTTATTTTTCAGACTTCTACCTCAAGACAATTAATATTGCATAAATTGTTGATGAATTTATTACGAGAAAATGGTAGCAATCGGTCAAGTCGAAAACGTTAGCTTTTCAGTGTAGAATTGGACCTACTATTGCTTACGCCTTTGGCTACCACCTTTTTCTCTCTGGAAAAACTCTTTTTAGCTGTATTTGCTTTTTTCTATCACAAAAGTATACTGCCTACTCAAAATAGCCAGCTACCTAGCTTCCTCTTCTCATGCTAAACTTTTCTATTTTCCTTCTTTCTAGTACAACTTTCTAATGGACCTATAACTTTTCATGATTATAATTGTGAGAAAAAAACAATTTTCGTAGAGTAATATCACAGTTTTCAAGTTGATATACTTTATATATGTATGTATTTTTTTTTAAAAAAACATTTGAAATATGTTATTGGACTTTGATAAAAAAGAAAATATCTGTATATTTCTTTAAAAATTGGCTCATTAATATTATTTTCATTCGAGAAAAATGTTCAGCTATTTCAGTATTTGTCAACTAAATTAGTTATTATTGTGCAAAATCTTTTTTGATATGTGGTTAATTATGATTAGATCTCGTCATTAATTTAATAATTTTTCAAAAGGAAAAGATTCAAATATGTTATGAAACATTGAGAAAAAGCTCATATATGTCATCAACAGAAAATTTAGCTTATGTATGTCATTTCAGCTAATAAATAATAACATAAATTAGCTTTATCTCTGATTAAAATAATATCTAAATTTTAACAAATTGTATGGATAAAACTTTCATCAAAATTCGATAACATATTTGATTATTTTTTTCACTTTTCAATAGGGGTGTACACTATTTGGATTAAATCGAAAAATCAAACCGAATTCTAATTTGAATTGATTTTTTCGATTCTTGTTTTGGTTTTGGATTTATAATTTACTTTGTTTGTTTTTTTTATTTGATTTCGAATTTAGAACAATAAAAATCGAAAAATCGAAAAAAATGAATTATTATATATATACATATATATATATATATATATATAAATTTACGTTGTTAATATACTATAGTTAGTTTATAGTTTTCAATGTTAATATATTTTATTTCAAATTTAGGCTTGTAAAATTGAAAATATTTTATTTTGTATTAAGATCGGAAGTTACAATTATATTGTTATAGTTTTTCAAATTCAAAGTTAACACTTTAGTTTATAAATATTTTATTTTGTATTCAGTTTGCCTAGCTTTTAATCTTATTAATTTAACATAATGAACGTTTATATTTTGAAAATTTCTATTTATTTTTTAAAAAAATTAAGTTTAGCTGATCACACTAGTGAAAAAATATTTGATCTCTTTTATAAATACTTTATAGTTGTAAAAACCAAAAAAACCGAAAAATCCACGAAAGAATCGACTAAAGCCGAAATCGATATAATCGATTTATGTGATTTGATTTGATTTTTAAATTTAATAAATCGATATAATTGATTTTAATTTTTAAAATTAAAATCAAATCAAACCGACCTATGTACATCTAATATGATCCTCAAAAATACTTTAAATTTTTTTAGTCAAATATAATACGTTTATCAAAAGCATTTGAACCTAACATAATTTTATTTCATAAGCACTTTTCAAAGAATCTATTTTAATTAAAATTATTTCAAAAAATAATTTTTAAAAAAACTAGGCGCTTAACCCAACAGGCTCGTAGATAAATATTGCAAGAAGAGTGGGTCAGACATGACTTGTAGGGGATAGATTTGGGTCTTGTGATCTCTTCCAATCATTACATAATTGGAATAACGTATAGTTAATGGTAAGGATTCTAATATTGGCAGATTCAAGATTTTAAGGTCGTAAATATATTTATTTTTAATCATCAATTATAAAATAAAATAAATAAATTTATGACTTAACATGATAAAAACAATCATATTTAAACACAATAGATAAAAATTATTACATAGAACTACAACGCAACAAATCTTATTTTAGAATAAAATAATAATAGTATTATCTTGGATAATGATTTTTTTAATTTTTTTTTAAAAAGATTTTGTAGGAAGATATAAAGAAGAGGCCAGAATTTTCGTTAAGAGATTCAAAATCTGAAAAATAGACGCACAAAGTAGCTAAGGAAGGTTCGACATAAAATATATATACTTAAAAAATATTTTAATTATGTATAAATAATTTTGCCGAAATAATTTGGATGAACCCCCTAACTGTAAGGTGCTCCAAAACTAAGAGAAATAGTAGGTCGACATAAAACATATATGTAATTAATCAAACTTTGAACTCCCACGTATAATCATTATGTCAATTCAATACTTATTATTTGGCTGCTCACTACCTAATTTTATACTATCCCCGTTCTGGAGCCAGCGGGATCTGAATGACTTCTCTAAAATTTCTATATAAATATATATAGATCGATATAAGATTAATGAATGATCTAGCATTCGAACGGTTCAACATGGGTTCGCCCCTGCAATTTAGTGATTGAAGGATGAAATTCTCATCACGGGATGGATAAAAATTAAAATCCACATAAAATGCTTTTGTGGAACTTTATTTGTTTTATTAAAAAACATTTTTCTCATTTTAAAAGATTCTTTTTAAAAAAATACTTTTTAAAAATTAATTTATATGTAACCCTAAGTCTGACATATGTTTGTTGCATAAAACACAATTTTAAGTCAATTTTATTCGAGATATTTTAAATTGGGAATATTAGAGTATAATTTAGCGGTAAAAAGCAACTATGTCATGATTTAAAATTTAAATATGAAGAATACAATATGTGAATGGTTGAGAAGTTTTTCATTATTTATTAATCCTTGTGTTAGTTCTGTTTAACTCTTAGAAAACAGAATAATGACACAGAAAATCAAAAGCTCCCCACTATCCCAACACACAAATAAATAACATGGACCTATATGTGTTTAATTAGTTTAATGTCTTGTACGTGGTTGGTTGCTACTAATTAAATTATTAAAAAATCATAAGCCACATGTAGGCTATTAACCTTTGTAGACTCATTTCAAATTCATCATTTCCTTTTAAATTAAGAGTTACAAAGACAAAGTATAAGGTACTTCAAACGAAAATATTATTAATCAATTAATTTAAAATTTAAATTTAATAGATATAATTGGTTATACATCATCTCTTAGCACTCAAAATATTGATTTTTGAGAGTAAGGACTTTTAGATATTATGTTCGATTGAATTTATGTTCTACTGTTATCTTACCTAATCGTTACATTGGTACTTTTTTTTTCTATTCTAATTTAGGTCACAATCAATCACCATGGATATTAGGAATTTGAAGGATAAACGTAACACTCTTAACCTAAATTGGCCAAAATTCTTGTTAGTATTTTGCTATAATTTGTGATCAACTTTCAATTCCAATCTTTTTTTAGATCATCATGCATTAGTAAAGATGAATTTTCAAATCCAGCTCAATACGCTTATTTAACACCTCTAATTAGTTTTCCCTCGATATTCATCATGATGTTCGATCGCTTCCAATAAACTCTTTTCAACTAGCAAATGATAAGTATATATTAAATAAATTAAAAAATGTGATTGATCAAATTAAAGAAGGGGACACAAGAGGAACAAAGAGACAACTTAAAAATGAATTGTCCTTAAATATAGGAATGGTGTCGAAACTTTTTAATGATATGTCTTCATGCATGGTATAAACTTTCATTTTATTTTTTCTAATCCAAACTATATACTAGTCTAATAATTGGCTGGGTTTCCTAGAATCTTGATTGCTTATTATTAATACATGTGTACCTAAGGTCACACCTTGATTGATCTCTATTAATTTAGACTTTTATATATGCTTTATTTTATTTGCTCAATCAGATTCTTAGTGCACGTTCGGATTAATTTATTATAGGTGTTTTTAAGCAAAATATATCTTAAACAGTTTTGAAGTATTTGAGTAAAGTTAAAAAGTGCATATAAACACTTATTTTAAAGCCAAAATGGCAAAAATAAGCCAATAGTAATAAGTTAGAAATCATAACTTATGACTTTTGACTTATAAGTCATAAACCAAAAGTCAATCCAAACAGACCCTTAATTTGTAGTGTAATAAAGTGAGGACGTGTAAATAAATTAGGTAAAAATTATCAAACATCCTATTCCTATTCTTTTCTAAATTCAAAAATTCTTTAAATTTATCGGATCTCGAATATATGAATTCTGCAGATATATAACTCACGGATACATCCGATCGAGATGGAAGGTATGTATTGAAAAGGGATAAGCATTTATCCGAGAGAGGTTTTTGTATTTTTTAAAATAATGCTAAATTTAAGAGATTATGATATCTTAATTATGTATTTATGTAAAAAAAATAAATCAAAAAGTAATCCCTTATGAGGGCAATTTCAAGATAATTCATTAAATATACATTGAACAACTTTGCTTTTATAAATTTGCCGAATACTGGTACTTTTAATCTCTATCATATATTTTAAAAAATTATGTATGTTAGATGTGACGAAAATAGTGTATTTTAAAACTAATTATAAAACTCTATTAATAATTTATTTTAGTTTGATTTGAGAATTTAGTTTAGAATTTTTTTATTATAATTCTCTAAAATATTCTTAAAAAACTGCACTACACATTAGAATAATATTTTTAACCATATAACTTACACCTCAAGAAACTGCATCAAATCTTTTTAAAAAAGTACTAGAAAATAACAAATTATGCATCTATATATGAGTTTTCGTTAATTTAATTCTACCGTCAACTCTTACAAAACCGAGTTTGATAAATATTCTTTGATTTTTCAAATAATTCAATGAATATTTAAGGGATTATTTTGAATCTCCATTCAAACATCACAAATAAATTTCTTAAAATAAAGTCAACCCTAGAGAATTTTCTCATGATTGGTCAATTTCTTATTAATTTTATATTCCTTTGCAACTTGGAACCCATACATAACGTCATTTCATCAAAATTATAATACAAGCAAATACACTATAATTGAAGACATATATATATCTACCATAAGACAAGATGCATGCAGCATTGATTTGTTTGGTGAGACGTTTCATCATGCATGGTACCAATGCTACATTCATCTTATTTTAATCGCCTTCGATCTTAATTTATCTGATATTATTTAATTTAATACGAAGTTCTTTTAAAAAATGAAATTTTGATTTAAAAATGTAATAATAAATATATGTATACCGATAAATCATTATTAAAAATAAAGTGAAATTATAAAGTTAGACATTTTTGTTACCAAGTTAAAAGAAAAAATGTATCACATCGATTAGAATAAAGAGATTAAATAAAAGTAAAGGGTTGAGTTAGATTGCATCTGACCCTAATAAAGGGAAAAAGAATAATACACACAAAGTGCTAAATGGCTAGAAAATTTGTTCAGAATTTGACCAAAAATTTTAAAAAGTTATAATTATTTTTTATCTAAAAATAAACTGATCTTTTTATCATTTCTTATACATCCGAACTATAGTAAATGATATGCAAATGTGTTTCGTCATATTTTTGGGATATTGATGCCCCTGTCGTCCAAAAACCAGTGCATATATTCCATTCGCTCTAACGGAAGACTAAATAGGGACACATAGTGCACATTTATCCATCGATCTGACGTAGAGTCAATTGATACGATTATGACACATGTATGTCCGTTACTATAAAGGGTATGTGTGCTCTAGTTTTTGGACAACATGGGCACCAATGTCTTTTAAAATATGACCGTGAGTATCTATATTCCATTTAAAATAGTTCGGGATATATTTATCCTTTTTTCCATTAATGAATGATATTAAAAAATAATTTCATCTTTAAAAATTAGAAAATTAGATTGAGATCATAACTCAACTAATAAGTTGTAATATTATTGCATATTACTATTTGAAATATATCGTGAATATGAATATCACTTGCCATTTCTTTATTTTAACAATACGGAGCCAGATTTTACATCTTCACTTGTTATTGATCTTCTTATTCTTCATCTTATATTTTAAAATTATCATATTTCATATTATATCGTTATTTGAAAATATGTTGTGAACATGTTATTGATCTTCTTATTCTTCATCTCATATTTTAAAATTATTTGAAAATATAACTATTGTAAAATAACTAGAAGGGAGATGGGAAGTATAGATTCAAAGAAAGGGAATGAGAGGATTAAACATTTTTCTCAACTATTTGCATAATCCTTAAATCACATACCACTATATTTTTTGATGAAGCCGTTCCCACACCTACTACTCCAGATCTCAAATTAACCTGTCTCTATTACTTGTTCTCGGTCCAATAGCTCTTATCGGTCCAATAACTACTTTCGTGACTCTGATATCCACATGAGGTTGGACTTGGTTCATAACAACTGATGTTTAAATTATAATTCTAATAAAGTTTATTGATCATTTATTTTTGAGATATAATTCTATAACATGAAAGTGATATATTTTTTTAGAAGTTGTGTTTACTAAAATTGATTACTTTCTCATTATAGCGTTTATATAATTTCTTGTTGTTACTTCTAAAATAACGTGAGAAGTTTTGTTTTCTAGAAATTCCTTTAATCATGTTTTAAAATTTTAAAATGGGAAACTTACATAAATATACTATAATAAAAAAATATTTACCATTTATAACAATGATATTTTTTTTTCACCTGATCACTTTTAATTCATTTATAATACAAGTTTAATTCATATTACAATAACAATTTTTTATTCACATATAATATAAATTTTAATGAGAATAATTCATTTATCACACATTTTAATACACTTATAATTCAATGTATCAAATTTTTACTAAACAAACATAATATACTTTAAAACAATTATAATTCATATATAATTCATATATATTGCATACATAATAATAATTTTTTGAGTTTTTATGAAAAAATCCAAATTCAAAGTTCGAGTTTGATTTAAAAAAAGGGCAACTTTCACATATAGCAAACAAAAAATTCATATTTGTATATTATAGCAAAGTTTGCATAATTGCGCTCAATAGCAAACATATAACTGTATAATTCGCTATACATATTCAATTGTATAATTCGCTGGCCTAAATTGTATAATTCGCTGACCTCGCTATACATATACAATTGTATGATTCGCTGGCCTAAATTGTATAATTCGCTGGCCTATTTCGCTGCAATTGTATAATTCGCTGGCCTATTTCACTGCAATTCTATAATGCGCAATCGTATAATTCGCTGCCTATTTCGCTGCAATATCTGTATAAAATTTGCTTTGCATACAATTGAATCGAAGTAAAATGTTTGTATATTGCTTTGCATAAACAAAATTTGCTTTGCATACAATTGAATCGAAGTAAAATTTGCTTTGCATACAATTGAATCGTTTGGTAGAGTGTATAAGAATAATGCAAAATAGGGTGCATTAGTAATGCTTGTATTAGTAGTGCTTGCATTGTTAATACTTGTATTAGTTATGCAAGCATTATTTCTTATACATTGTTTGGTTTGATGTATTAGAAATAACAAATCTTGCATAATTTCTATTTGAAAATATATGTTTACAAAAATACCCTTCATACTTTATTTATTTTTACACTTTCTTGCAAGTTGCAACAAAGTCATTTGCTAAAACATCATTAACTCCTCCTCTTCTTCTTCTTCTTCTTCTTCTTCTTCTTCTTCTTCTTCTTCTTCTTTTTTTCAAATATAATATTAAATAGTTATACTATTTGAGTTAAAATATTTTTGTGAAAAGTTAGAAAATAATTTTTTTTATCAAATTTATCGCCACAATAGTAATTTTTCTTATTAAATTATTATGAAATTAGATTATTATTTTTTTACAAAAAATATATTTAAGAGGTCATAAAGTCTATTAAAACACCAACAAATTAAAAGACATAGAAAAATAAATGAAAATAAAAACACATGACAATAAAGAAAATTAAAAGAAAAGAAAATGTTAGGAAATGTTTCAAAAAGGCTTTGAGGATAGTTTTGTAATTATTTAATCTAATGCAAGTTTTAAATATAATGCATTGCATAATATTTTTAGAAAAAAAAATTGCTTAAAAAAATACCCTCCACAAATATGGTGGAAAGGATATAAAAAAAGTTTTTAAGGCCAATTGTGTCTTTTATATTGTTAATGCATGCATTAGAACCCATTGCATTACTAATGCATAGAAATAGATGGTATTAGTAATACACTCTTTAATACACAATAGAGTGTATTACTAATACATGCATTATTTATGCATAGGTTAGAAAAGTGTACCAAACAAGGTACTACTAATACATCAAGCTAATGCATGCATTATTTTCTCTAATACACTCTACCAAACGACCCCTTAAGTGTATAGGAAGAAGATATATGTTTTTCTCTCTCTTTATACAAAAACAGAAACACAATTTATACACTTCTGTTGTATAAAGCGAGAGAAAATTATATTTCACTGCAATTGTATAATTCGCAATTGTATAATCCATTGGCCTTTTCCCTGCAATATTTGTATAAAATTTGCATTTGACTACAATTGAATCGAAGTAAAATGTTTGTAAATTGTATAATTAAGTGTATAGCACGAAGATATATGTTTTTACATGTGTATATACAATTTTCTCTCGCTTTATACAAAACAGAAACACAATTTATACACTTCTGTGTATAAAGCGAGAGAGGCGAGCGAGAATGGAAGAGTGGCGAGCGAGATTTTTAAAGAGAGACGACTGACAAACTTTAACAAACGTTTGCTATGGAGCACAATTAAATCAAACCGTAGCTACTCCATTTATTTTAAATTATTAGTTTGCTATTATATACAATTATCCCTTAAAAAAAACTCTAAATTTTTACGATTAAACATTTATTTTTTTGAAGTTCAATTTCAAAATAAATAAAAACATATTCCTCAAATCAATACAGCTGGCATTAGGCAAATAGGAATTAGCTAGGCTGCCGTTAACCAATACTTTATGATTTAGTATTAAAAAAGGCTGGTGCAGCAGCAGTAAATGACGTAACCAAATATAGGTGTGGTTCTGTAAAGATTACGTTTTAGAGTTAACAAGAGATTGATCTGTTCAGCGCCGCTGTAATAACCGTATTCACAAATACTTATATTTTATCACGTTCACCAATAAATTTGATCATCATTCATAGGCTACCTCAAAATTTGCATGCCCTCTGTTTATGTTATACTCCATTTTGCCATAAGATTTGCATGAATTGAAGAGCACTGATGTGTAGTAATTAAACACCACTTCGTTTCCCGTGTGTACGCTCTAGCCTAAACAATTGGAGCCCAATTTTAAATACTACACATGCTCCATTCGTCTGTTCAATTAATTAATGTCACACTATTTGATTTACTGATTAAAAAAGAAAAATTCTACTCAAAGGAGTAATTTCATTTCTAATTAAAAAAGTGATGTTCTATTTTAGATATATTAAAAAGAAACTAATTTTTACAAATAATTAATTAAATATTTGTATTAAAGTGTTAAAATCAATCTTCAATTTAGCATCTGAACATCTGGCTCCACCATTGCAGTCATCGCTTGCTTTTTTGAAGTGCAGACTCAATTTAGCATCTGAACATCTGACTCCACCACTGCTGTTAACGCCTAATGGTGTATGGACAACCCCATGGTCTTGGTCACACCAAGTGACAAGTGCATATGTGTTCGTCCGCAACTCATGCCAAGACTGCCTAATGGCTGGCAGTAAGTTGCACTTTCAGCGCCTACCCGCAGCCAACACCAACAAGCAGATGCCTCGCAGCCAGGGTCCATAAGGTTAACAGATCCCTTTTACGTCCACATACTGAAGCTATAGACATTTAAGTTCTGCCTACAATACCGATTAAATGCAACTTGTCTTTGTACAATTCTTCAAAGTTTTTTCTTCATGCAACTATATAGTAGTAATTTTGTATTACTTCTTGTATTCTCATCATAATCCTAGTTTATTTAGGTCATATTTTGGAACATAGGTATCATTATTTCTTCTTAAAGAAAATATAGAGGATACCTAGTAAAAAATTTCAACAATCTATTCAATATTTATATTAGTGTCACTTCAACCAAGGGATGGCTTTTTTTTACATTACTATTCCAAAATAACTCACAAAATGCATCATTTATGTTAGTGTCACTTCAACCAAGGGATGGCTTTTTTTTACATTACTATTCCAAAATAACTCACAAAATGCATCGCCTAACATAAGAACGGCAAAAATTTGTCAAAGATGCATCATGCCATGTATAATCGAGCACCACAGTAACGTATCTTTGTATCGTTTTGTATGCCATGGTAATAATGACGACTTCCATTCAGCCACAACAGAAGGTTATTTGGAAATTGGAACTCAGAACATAATAATGACCAAATTGAACATTTACACTTAACACAACCTCTGAAACACTTAAAAGGATCTTTTCAAAAAATCATAACTCCCTCTTGTTACAATATCACTTTACATCGAAAATCATATTACTACTATTCAACTTTTATCTAAACAGTGAGAAAAAAAAAAAAGGTTACTCTATAATCATATCGTCAACAATAGGAATAAGACAAATCCTCTGTTTCCATGAATTTTCTATCTAATTTAGTTTCAACATATTTGATTATTTTATTCAAATACTCCACCGATTCTGCTCTTCACAAGAGGCTCTTTGCAGATCTTCATTTGAATTTTTTGATAATAACACCCAACTGTCTGTTAAACGCAAAAATGAAAATTAGTTCAATATTACATAAAAAAAAAATAATGAGAGCAGTAATGAAAATTTGATGTACCTTTTCGGGCTGAGCTGTATGATCTCTTGCAATGTAGAATAGCACTTTGAATTCCATCATTTTGCTCCAGCAGTGAATCATCACGGCGATTCATCGGCGGAATTGAAGCTCCGGCGATGGAAGAAGCTGTCGACCGGCTTTTCCCTAGACGTTTACGGACGGCCTCAAGTACAGCGACTCTGTTTCCGTGTTTCTCTTCTGATGAAATTCTTGGTGAGCTCAATGATTGCACTGACGAACAAGATGATAATTGATTTTTCTCAGTGAACCTTTTCGAAGCTCTTGAGTAGAGAGGCTTCATCAAATTCAAATACTTACCCATACCAGCTCTTGTAAATTGCTTTGACGAATCGTTGATTGAAGATTCCCTTTCTTCCACCTTGCATTTCTGGGCTTGATTCTTCGGACTCACCGTAGAAGAATCGTCAATGATCACTCTCTCCGGCTTTGATATCCTGAACCCCAAAAAACATACGGCAAACTTGGGAAACGATCGGAGTACCGAATTTGGGGACTCCGGCGAGTTCGACTTTCCCTTCCCCTGCTTTACCGAACATCTCTTTTCAGAAACAGAGTTGGAGGGGTTATTATCTTTTGAGTATCCATTAATCTCCGTAAGTACCAAATCGAAAAACGAATCCTCATCCTTATCAATTTTTTCATCAGTACTCTCGTTTGATACCGGATTTCCTTTATAATCCACAGTATCGGTGAATTTTTTAACAGACTCAAAATCAGAGTCAATATCTCTAACAGCGGCAGTAGTACGCCAGAATTTGAGAAAGTTGAATGATTCCATGGGTGTGTGTATGAGAGCCAAAGCAAAGAGTGTAGAGAGAGATAAGTGAGCAAAATGTGAAGGAAGAATTGAAGTAAAGAGCGTGAAAACGTGAGTGAATAAATAAGGGGTTGGAGCTTCGCAAAAAGAGAGTGTTAGCGGAAATGTGAAACTAAAGAACAAGGAAGAATAATAATATTTAACGTGGTTCAGATCAAAATGATTCTATGTCTACCAAAGAATAACTGCACTGATATTTATTTCACTCTACAAAGAATACAAGTGAAATACTACAAGAGAGAACACAAATGCCTTAGAAGGTGAGAAGGCAAATGAGAGGATAATTTGAAAATGAATTAAGAGCTACCTATTTATAGGAATAAATTCATCCTATTGATATCATCCATGACATCACTATGTGTCAAAATTGTCAAGGTTAAGATAGCAAACCATTTTATGGTTTGCCTAACTTTCACCTACCAAGATACAATCTTTGACTTGTATTTTGTAATAATTATCTTCCTACCAAATATTCATATTAATTCATCTTCCATTTAGTTTGATTCCACAAGAACCAAAACCAACTCTTTCAATCTCCACCTTGGTTTGTGTTCCAAGCATGCGTATAAACAACTCCGGCCAAAACTTCTAAGCTTACTGGGCAATCCCATAGTAAGAAACAAGAAGAATCAAACATTTGTTGAACATACCAGCTCCACCTAGCAGTTGTTCTCTTAGAGTTTCACATGTAAATAAAATTTATAATCACATCATTATTTTTTAAAATTTATTATTTTCACTGACATAAAATTTATTATTCTCACCAACATATAGTTACTTTAACTCACACTTCACGATTATTGAGTAATAAAATCTTGAAGAGCCGGTAAAAGTTATTTCATTTTTACTCAAATATATTGATGAGAAGTGAAAGTTAGGTTGAAATAATTACTTAAGTGAATAATAAATATCTTTGTAATAATTTATTATGTGATTTTATAATATTTTGTTAATTTGATAAGATTGAATAAACAATTGAGGTTATTTTAATAGTTTTAGAACTTATAAGATTTTTATGTTAATGAGAAAATATATAACACCAAAATTTCATATCGCATATCCAAATAAAACTTTAATTTTATCTCATAATTCCATATTGTGATACCATATTATGATTTCATATCATGTGACCATATCGCATGGTCAAACAGGCTATATTAAAATCTTAGTAAAGAAATTATTTTAAAATAAAAATAGAGGAGCATATAAGAGTCATATTCGTCATGTGAGATAGGCAGAGAGTTTTGAGTTAATTGGAAAAGCAGAGACGTTCTGCGCTGCGTACGCACAATTTACAGACTATATATGTGAGTAGACACTAATTTTTACTCTGTAAAAGTCTGAAAATTTTATACTTTTGATTTCACAGCCTTTTGCTGGTCCAACACTCTCCATTCCAAGATTCAAAGTCTCAATCTACCCAACCACACTAATTAACGGAAAAAACAAGCTTTATTATGATTAGTCAGAGGTACCAAATGAACGAATTGAGTTGAAATTAAAAATATTAAACTAAAATTAAATAGAAATTGAATTTAATTTTGATCCGTTAAGTTAATTATAAGATCAAATGAGCTAAAAAATTGGATTAGGTGTGATCCACCTATTTTGATGTGTTTAATCTTAAAAATTTAACGTATTGTTATTTAACTTTTATAATTAAAATTTGAATTTCAACTCATTTTTTTTATTAAGTAAAGTCCCAAATGGATAGATAAATCATGGAAGATATAAAATAGACACTTCATAGTTTCATAACTTCGATATAGAAATGTACATTACATCGTGCAAATAAAGATTCTTAAACGGATTGAAATTAGAGATTAAATTGAGGAATCTATTAAAATGGATTGAGAGTTGAATGAGTTAAAATTGAACTCAATTCAAATTATTTTGATCCTAACCCTTAAAATTCTGACCGAATAATCAGAATTTCGGCTCATTTTTGACACCCTGGAACTTATTTATAGTCGTAGCTATACGTTAGTGCCATGTGTAACAATCCATTGTCGTCCAGAATATATGATTTATTTGGCCACAAAATTTATGGAAGTTATTTGGTTAGTAGATTAAATTATCTCGTGAACATAATTTTGTGACTAATTTATCCTATTTAGAAAACATATAAAATAATTCTAAAATTTAATAAAATAAGGTGGATTATCCAAAATTAATGCCGGTTGTTTTAGTAAATAAATTTTGTTTCCCACACCAACAATTTCTCCACTAAAGTGAGTTTCATTTACTCAAAGTTACTACCATGATCCAGAATTCATTTATCAAGATTAATTATTTGTGCTGGTTCCACCGTCATGATCGAGCTAGCTTCTTCAATTGTAGCAAGAGGTGGTCGAATTGTGCCCAATCACCAAAATTGAAGTAACCCTATTAGTTTCTCCATTCTTTAAATACGCTTATAATCAGATATTATTTGAATTTGTATGTAATTATCAAAATTGAAGTAACTCTATGGGGTTTCTCCATCCTTTAAATATGCTTATAATTAGATATTGTTCGAATTTGTATGTAATTACCAAAATTGAAGTAACCCTATGGGGTTTCTTCATCCTTTAAATACGCTTATAATCAGATATTGTTCGAATTTGTATAGAATTACCAAAATTGAATTAACCCTCTAGGGCCTCTACATCCTATTGAATACGCTTCTCGACGTTGTCACGTAAGTTAGGGATTGACTTGGGGTTAAGGGGTCTCACTTAATTAGGGGCACTTGATTTTGAAATGATGGAATGGTTGATAAAATTAATATTGTTATAGTTGTTTGTGTTATCCAAATGCAAAATAATTGTAGATTTGTTATAATTACTTATTTTTTTTCCATCTGATATCAGGAGTCCACGTTAAAGCTTCGACTAAATTCGAATCGCGCACTGCAGAACTCATTCGGGGTAATGCTTTTAACGAATTTTTTTATATATTCAGGACTCGAACTCGAAACCTCTGGCGGCTGAGGATAAAGAACTTCACTAATGCACAATCGATAATCCATGTTGGTTTAGTCGGTTTTTACTTTTACAGAAGAGTAAATCAGAGTACAGCAAGAGACAAATTAACCCAAAAAAGAAGTGAAAGAAAAGGGAGAGGAAGAGAGAAACTTCCAAAAGAAAAAGACTCTTAAAAAGGGTAAAGTGTAAGTAATGTCATTGTTTTTCTGAATGAGATTCTCACTTTTTCTTTTCTTTCAGTACATTTTACTACTCTGACATTCTATCTTTGAATTGAGCAAATTTGGACCAAATTGTGGGCACGCTTGTTTGAGTCTTGTACCTTTTAGTTTTTCTTCTTTCTTTTGAAGTGAGTTACAACAACTTCTTTGTAGTAAAGTTTGACTTGCTTCATTCAACATGCACATGCTTAAAAGGATAAATTGGTTACGTAAAAATGTATTTGTAAAGTGTTTAAAGAACGTGAAAATAGGAAAAGTGAGAAGAAAAAAAAAGAGAATGAAATAAAGTGAGCTACAAATAAAGAAGGAAGAGTGAGTTTGCAAATGTGTTTTTCTTTTTTAACCAAATAATGTCACTACTTTCTTTTCTTTTCACAGCTAATCAATACTCACTATAATATAAGTACATTTTATACCAAATCTCATTGTATTAAAAGCTAATTACATCATATTCTTATTCTTTACCGAATTACAAAATTCCTTCAATTTGGTGAAATCGAAATACATCCCGAAATATTGCATCCCAATTTCGAATACATTCCTCAACGTCTTAATACATTGCGTTTCGACTTTAAATACATCACTCAATGTCTCGATATATCACGTAAATTGATGTATCCAATCGATACATGGCGTAAATATATGTATCCAACCGATACATCACCTAAAATAACGTCCTAATACATCGTGTAAAGTGATGTACCCGACTGATATATAACGTAAAGTTGGGTTTGTATTTTTTTTCAAATGGTAGAGAATTTAAGATGATATAGTAAAATAAGTTATGTAATTAGGTAATTTTTTCATAATATAACATACTAAAAAAAAATAGTACTCATAAGTCATAACTATATGTTGTTAGGATAATTTTATTAGTTCAGTTGAATTTTCTTGATGAAAGTATAATTTTTTCTACCTTGTAATCCCCTCCGCTTCTCTTTATTTATTCTTTTCTCCTACGTACCCCAATTGGAAAAAAATATAAATCGATGATGCTACTATATATGTTAATCTAATCCACAAAAAGTATAGGATAATGTGTTTAGTTAAAAGAAAAGAATGATATAGAGAATAAATGGCTCCCCACTATTAGAGCAAGTGAAGTCCGTAAGTTTAGTTACATGTCTTGCATGTCAATGTTACGTTTGATCATCACTTATTACAAAAAAGGAAATATAAGCTACACATGTATAAGAATATTAACTTAAGGGGGTCCAATGCAGCATTTTGATTGGACATTCCAAATCATGACTACATAAATAACTCACTCTTTATTAGAGTACTAATCAAACCAATTAACATTATAATGTGTTCTGTGTGATTGTGTTTATGAAACTTTTTGCAAATCTCCTTAGTTCATTAGTGTCTCATCATCAATTACCTAGCTTCATTTGTGCAAAGACCATGATGAAATCTTCTCATATGCTCTCTTTCTTATTTTACACTAGTCAAGTTCAACTTTGATTTGAGAAAACCTTTTTATAATCTAAACTGAAAATAACAACTTTACGAATATCATTATATATACAGGCGAAGCTAGAATTTAAAAGTTATAAATTTGAGATTCTAGTTTTTTAATTAGTTATCGAGTTTATAATCAACAATTTGTATATGTTCAATGAAGTTCTTAAAATAAAATACTAGAGTTGGAATAAATCCGTCCCAAAGCGAGTAGAAAGGATTGAAGGGAATTTTGGGCAGAGAAATGAGAGGGAGGATAGTGACGAGTGAGGATGATTAACTTCCAAAAAAAACAAAAAGATATAAAAACAAAATATTCTTTAAAAATGTGGTATATAGAGGTAAGTAATGTCGTTGTTTTAGTGATAGGGACTCTTTTATTCTCTTTCACAGTATGGGTAACCCAAGACATTGATTCCTTTGATTGGTCAAGAATTTAATTAGGACCATCCTAGGACCATGTTAAGAGTATTAACCAAGTTAAACAAAATAATCATGTATAGATTATTATTCCCCTTCAAAGATTAGAGGTTCGAATTTACATATTAAAAGAAATTGTATTTTTATGTGACGTAAATCTGAATTAATCAGAAGCTCTAGTACACAAATATCAAATAGGTGAACATTCTTTGTACAATTTCCTTCATATTTTTCTTCGCAGAAGACTACCCAAAGCAACAACATTATGTAAATTACTCTAAGACATAATACATAAACCTGATCTTTAACTTGACGTTAACTAATAACTATTTCATCTAATTTTAAATGTGCACAAGTAGATACTTAAACTATTATAAAATTAAACAAGTAGACACACATGTCCTACATGACATTAATACACGTAGGATGCCATGTACGGTGTCATGTAGGATGAATGTGCTCATTTGCTCAATTTTATTCAAGTTTAAGAACCTACTTGTGCACACCAAAAGTTAAAGATCATAATTGTCACTTATCGTCAAGTTAAGAATCATATTTATTTATTATGCCTATCCCTAACTAAGTGTCACCATCACTTACATAGATAATAGTTCCTTTTTTTTTTTGTTTAAAGATTTCATACCTTTTTACCTTAAAGTAATCCATTTTTGTATTACTTTTTTTTTAAAAAAAAAATTGTAATAATTAATGGGGCCTTAAGGCTTTAACCTTAAAGCCTTGCTTTATTTGCTTGTCCATAAGCCAATCGATACATTAATCAAAATGCAATGATACTAATATTGTTACAACCTCTCTTTACGCAACTTAACTTTTTTTAATTGAATTTTATATAGCATGCTGCTAGTAATTAATTAATTTTGCTTAAGAATAAAAAAAATTCTAAGCAAATTAATCCCTACCCTTATCCACAAGAACATGGTAATTTTGTAGGCCATTATTAGGTCTGGAGAATTAATAAATGAATTGATCCACAATATTATTACAACAAACTCCAAATGTTAAGTTACATGTCTTGTACGGAGGTTGCTGCTCAATTATTTGAAAATGATAATCCATAATGTAAGATACTCTACTTAGTTCACCTTACTAGAGGGTCCACACTTTGCTTACCACTGTTACTAAAACGTTAGTACAATATTTGGATATCACTTTGCTTCGACCTGACCTTTATTATTAGGAACGTCATGATTGTTAAAATGTTTATAATTATAGAAATTAATGAAAATGTGATTCAAAATTGTATAAACGAAATACATAAAGTGAAAAAGTATAGTAGAAATGACGGAGGAAAATGTGATTGTCACTTGTGAAGTAGAAACTTAAAATATATTCTTTCATTTTTAGATTAAGTCTATAGTTTTTAATTTTGTCGTTTGTAACGTTGTGAAGCTTTTGAGTTTCTTTTAAAAGCAATCTCTTGAGAAATAAGACTCACAATTTATTTTGTATATGATGTTTTAAATTTCTCTGGACGACATACTAGCTAAGGAAGGACAACATCATGTTGAAGATGGAACAGTTCCACCTTTGGTTACTCGTCAAACTATTGAAGCTTGGAACTTACTATAGCTACTAATATCATAATTATCGTAATTGCTTGCTTGTACTTAATGAAAAATACAAACGAAGTTATGTGCTAATAACTTATTCGAATATGAAATAGCAAACCAGAATGATCAAATTCAATTCATACCATACATTTAGACAAAGAAAAACGGTTGAGAGAATTAAGAGACAAATTTGAAGATTTATAGAAAATGTACACAAGCATTTACTCTGTTGACTAAAACTCCTAAGTACTATTTCTCACTTTTAGTTTACAGTGTACAAAGAGAAATGGATTGATTATTCAAATGCTCCATCTGCTCTCTTCTTCATAACAAGAGGTTCGTGCTACGTCTTCAGTTGTACATCTTGCTGATAACATTGAACAGTCTGCGCGTTAAACATATAATTAAGAATTAATCGTTTAGTTGATGATTATAGTTATGCAGATATATATATTTTGTAACCAAATTAAATTGTACAGTTAGGCAAAGAAAAATTCAGCAGTTACCTTTTGATGCAGTGCTATAGGATCTCTTGCAGTGAAGAATAGCACCTTGGATTCCGTCATTTTGCTCCAGTAGTGAATCATCTCTCCGATTCATCGGCGGCAACGACGATGAAACTCTGGCGAAGGAGGAAGTCGTCGATCGGCTCTTCATAACGTGCTTACATACAGCTCCAAATGCAGCAACTCGGTTCCCCTGTTTTTCATCCAATTGCTTTCTCGATGAGCTAATCGATTGCACGAATGGAGATGGCAATGGCGTTGAAACTTGATCTGATAATCTAATTTTGTCTGTGCACATTTTGGAATTTCCACGCTTCACCAATTTCAAAAACTTGGCTAATTCAGCAGCTCTTGCAAATTGCTTCGGCGACGATGACGAAAATTCCTCCTCTCTCTCTTTCTCCAGTTTGCTTCTTAAACTGCTGCCTCTGGGCAAAGTTGTCTTGTTTAACTGCTTCGGATCATCAATTCCCGCTTTCTCTGGATTTGATTTCCTGAATCTGAACAAAAAGACCCTAAACTTAATACCAGACCCGAGCACGCTGACCGGAGAAGGAGGTTTCGAGTGTGAGTCAATTGGAGAATCAAATTCACCGATCTTCCTCTGCTTTACAGATTTAGAATTACAGACTACTTTAGGGCGTCCATCAGGCCCTGTGAACACTAAATCGAAGAAGGAATCTTCATCGGGGTTAGTTACGTAATCGATTCCATATATTAAATTCTTAACAGAATCAAAATAAGGAACAGTATCAGTATCAGTATCAGTAACAGTAGACGTATTCGGGTTGGCATTGGGCCAGCATTTGAGTAACTTAAAGGATTTCATGTTATCAGAAATAATGTAGGTTTGTATAATCAACGAAGAGTTTGAATTAGAAGCTCAAGAGAGAGAGAAAGAGAAAGATAAACTTTTGGAATAATGCAATAACTTTGTTGGTTTCATGGCTTTATATACAGAGGACGTTGTGTTGTCGACGTGTGATAAAGCTCGATATCTCAAAATGTTACGGTACAGTGGTAAGTTTCTATTCGTTCTTACTTAGAAGTTTAAGACTCTAGTACTATAATTGTCTTTGATAGAGGAGTATATAGTAACCTCCTAAATTAAAAGGATTTTGACTCGAATTTGAATTAATTCTAATTTAAAGTAGGGTTCAAATACCAAATGGGAACGCATATGTTAGATCAAGGCATAATACTTAAATATGTCCTTTAACTTGGTTTCGAATCACATTTATGCCCTTTAATTTTGGATGTGCATAAGTAAACACTTTAATTTGTATAAAGTTGAACAAACAGACACATGTCCTACATGTCATTTTTTGTCCTGCGTGGTGTTCTACGTGTATTGTGTCATGTAGGACTCATGTGTTTATTTATTTAAAAGTTGAATAGTTAAAGTGTCTGTTTATGCATTATGAAAGTTGGAGGTTAAAGTTAAAATTTAACGCAAAGTTTAGGGTCTAATATTTGTATTATGCCTAAGATCAATTATGTAAAACAATACGTACTTATATAATGTGCTAAAATTTGAAACACCATATTAGTGTCGCACATTGATGGACCTCGCTCTAGTAGATCCTTGGTCTCTTTATATGGTCTTAGACAATTATCATTCATGAACTAACTTTTGAAGTTGAATTATATTCAAAGTCAATTGTTCATAGCCAGACTCACTCAATTCATCGTTTTCAATGTTGGACTCATGTCTTATATTATCGACACTTTAGATTCTCTTTATATGATCCTGAACAATCATTCCCTATGCATTTCGTTATCACACCAAAATAGAATATTGTTATGCATTTGTTACTTAGAGCCTGAATAAGTCAATCCAAACGAGAAAGAATATTGTTATGCATCTATTACTTAGAGCCTGAATAAGTCAATCTAAACGAGCTCTTATTGTAATTACCAAGTAACGCTCTTTTTATTTTTTAACGTTTGCAAAGCTGAAAAATGAGTGTAGGTAGAGCAGGAAGAGACAAAGAGAAATGACAAATAGCATTGCAAGTAAAAGTGATTGAACAAATTTTGGGGCAGAGAAGGTGACGAGAAACTTCCAAAAAGAAAAGCATAACACATACAAAAAGAAAAAAAAACTCTGTAATTTTTGACAGTAAATATTGCCTTTTCTTTTCAGTCTGCTTTACAGTGTTAATATAATGAACTCACTTTCTATCCTTTTGAAGGACTCACTCAGTTTGCCATTTAAAGTTTTGACTTGCTGACCTTAATTATTCCTATTCTTTCTTTCTATATTTCCTTTACTCAAAGCCTGTCAAAAGCAATTAAAGAAAAAAAAATGTACTACTAGAGTATTACAAAAGTAATAAAGAAATAAAGTGTACGCTATATATAAAGAAGGAAAGGGTAAGCTTTGCAAATGTTACTTTCTTTTGAGTAAATAAGACAACTTTACTATAATTTATTTCAATTTTCTACTTGAGAGCTCATCAAAGCTCTATATATACTATAGCTAGTACTAATTTGTGTTTATGTGAACCTAAGTTCAATACATGATCATTGTGATTTTGTAGGCTATTAATTAGATGTGTCTAGTAGCAAAAAACAGAACAAACACTCCATATTTTAAGTTCCATGTCTTCTACGTTTTTATTATGTGTAATGTACGTGCATCAATTAGCTTCATTGCTTATTGTCATGATTCATGAGTTTAATTATTCACTTGCGGTCCTACGGTTTTAAACAAAGTGGTTCAATAGAATTTGTGGCCTACAATGTACTAGATTATATTTAAGAGAAGTTTAAAATTAATATATTAATGAACCATCAAAAGAACTTGCTATTGATTAATGATATTCATTCAAACAAGAGAAAAAAATATTAAATTCGGAAAAATAACTTCAAAATTATAATTGTCATAAACAAGAAAAGGCAATGAATAAATACAAGGATGAAGAAGATGGAATTAAGTAAAAATATTAATCTATATACACCGTATAAAACACTAAAAAGGCAGCAGCAGAAGAAAAAAGAATGATTAGTGAAAGTTTACCGGCTTATTAATGATACGTTATTTAGTGTTTATACACGTTATACAACATTTACACATCGTGTATACACAGTATAATACAATGCATATATATGAAATATATAAGAACGGTATAGTTCAGAGAAATATGCATAAATAGTGTAAAAACACATTATAATATGTATATTTCAATATATATGACTGAATAATACAATGCATATTAGATATATGAACATCGTAGAATGAATACGGCTAATTGTGTTCCTCTCCTATAAAAATTAAATTGGTTGGGTTGTGTTGTGTTGAAATTAAGCCCATAATAAATAGGGTTAGTTTCAAAAATAGTATATTTTAAAAAATAGTTTCAAAAATAGTCAGAAGTCATAAAAAAAATATACATGAAACATGCAATATAGTTTGCCAAAAGTCATAGGAAATAATCAAATATACAAGAAATAAATAATATAGTTTATTTATACAGCTATACACTGATTAAACATTATGATACAATTAAAAAATTGAATATAACTTAATTATACATGAAGTATACACTAACTATACATGAAGTTCCGTACACTATTCAATGTCGATCAACTCAAAATCACCTCTAGATAATCTCAAAATTTAGATATGAAATTCTTTCAATATTATAAATTTTTGATATTTTATTCGATCTCAATAATTCTCGTTTGCGGTATGTTGAATTTTGAAGAAGAAAAAGGAGAAAATAGAAGCAACAGAAAAAGGAAGTATGTAGCAGAAGAAAAAGGAAACAAGAAGAAGAGGCAGGGCATTATTTTTGGGAAAAACTACTTAACTACACAATCTTTCTTTCATAATTTCAAATATTTTTTACCATTCAAAATATTTCAAAAATTCCTTTTTTCCTCTTTTTTTCTCATTTTTCAGATACATTATTTATATCCCTTCCAATCCAATGATTTTGTTTTATTTTAGGCCTAAAATCACTCCCATATATCAACAGTTACATTAGTCACTCAATTTTTTAATTTTAAGTCTATTCTCTCTCAAGTTCATCAATTTCAAGTTCCTAAAGAGGTAGGATCTCGACAAGGTCAAGGTGGGATATGTTAGCGATAGCGATGATCCACTAAAGCTGAAGAGCTATTTCACTCCACAACAACAAGATGACTTGGTTCATATAGATTAGTGATTATGTACCAATTCACAGATAAATTTTGATGTTTCTTGTTTTTAAGATACATTAACTAATATTTTTGAGGGTGTATTATTTTTCAAGATACATTTTCTCAAGTTTTACAGTTTTTGTAACAAAATTGTTTATTTTGATTATAATATTTGAGTTGTTAGTACCTTGTTACGTTTTATCTATTATAAGTATTTTATACAGCATATATTTTATACTCATTATTAATTGTAATATAGAGTATATTACAATTAATATATAATTGATACTATATTATTAGCTGATACAAGATTTTTCAAAACTTTATTATGTATATGATACACGATTATTTTTTATATAACAAAATTTGTATGTATCACAACATCTGATATTATATTTTTATACATGATACAAATCAGTTAATTTTCAATATATTTAGTACCTTTTAACATTATGTCTCTTATAAATTCGGTTCAAATGACTACAGTTGATACTATATTATAAGCTGACACAAATTTGCCAAATAATATATTATGTATATGATACACATTTATTATTTCATGCTTTCAATAGCACAAATTGATGTGTCTCACAAAATTATACCTCATACTATATATTTACAATTGTTCCAATCCTCTAAATTTGCAATTTATTATATATAATGACAAATTAATAATTCAAATTAAATGTTATGACCACGCTTTGATTTAATTGTGTCATGTAGCAAACTGTTTGTCAGTCGCCTCTCTCCCTCAAACTCTCGCTCGCCACTCTTCCTTCTCGCTCCCTCTCGGTTTTATACAAACACAAATGTATAAAATGTGTTTGTGTTTATATAAAGCGAGAGAAAATTGTATATATACATATATTTTCGTTTCCCTCTCTCCCCTCTCTCAGATCTCGCTCACCACCCTCGCTTGTACTAACAAAAACGAAATGTATAAATTGTGTTTCTGTTTGTATAAAGCGAGAGAAAATTGTATATACACATGCAAATACATATATCTTCGTCCTATACACTTATAATTATACAATACAAATATTTTCCTGCCTAATTTCCATTTGTCTTTCTCTCTTTCTCGTTTTATATATACACAAATTATACAATTGATCTTTTGTATACAACTGTTTTCTTTTGTATATGTATAGTGAATTATACAACTGATTTATTTGTATATGTATAGAATTATACAACTGATTTATTTGTATATGTATAGCGAATTATACAACTGTTTTTTTTTTGTATATGTATAGCGAAATATACATATTTATGTTTGCTATGGAGCACAATTATGCAAAGTATAGCTATAACATACAAATATGAATTTATGTTTGCTATATGTGGAAGTTATTTGTATGAAAAATTATGCGAAATAACAAAGATTTAGAGTATATTATGAAATATAGCTATAGTTTTGATTATTTTTAGTTTGTGGCTACAGTTTTGTGAAATTTGCTATTCGATTTCCTAATTATATATAATCAAGAATATGTATAATTCGATCCTGATTGTATAAATCCAAAATTTGTATAATTCAATTCTTGATCGTATAAGTACATATTTCTATATGTTTATCCTAACTATTTGTGTATGATTTTTAATAATGTCATATAAACTGTGATGTTTGTATATTGACAAGCGAAATATATAAACGGAATTCAGAAAAGATCCTAAATGTATAAATATAGAATTTCGTATACAGTTACCCAATTTGTATATTCGCAAGCGAAATATATACAAATCGCAGCCTCCATTTGTATATACTTATCCTGTTTGTATATTAGCAGATGAAATATACAAACCGCAACCTTCATAGCAAACAGAATTATATTTATGGAACGCAATCACCGAAACTATAGCGATAGAACCTTATTATGTCTATTATATTTGCTATTTTTTTTAAAAAAAATCTCTTTTTTTTATTCACTTTAATACTGTAAGGCCCCAAAACTATAGAATAGATATTTTACTTTTAAGGCGCCAAACTTTAATACTTTATTAGATCATATAATAAGCTACTTTAATGATCGTATATCTACGAATAATATTAATTTATAAATTCGTAAAAATAGAAATATACTAACATAAACATTAAGAAAAAGTTCATCCCATATTCATCGTCGCATTAGCATTCCTCACATTAATTAAGAAAATAATAAATTAATTTATTGAGTTATTCCTATTTAATAAAAATATATTGATTTTTGCTCTTAAATATTGTGCATACATTTTTTTAAAGGAATATTACACATACTTCAAAAGGGATGATTAAAAATAATTATCATTTTTAATCTTGAATTTCTAAACTAATAATAGTAATTTTGTTTTGAATTAAAGTGACTAATTATTTGACATTGAGAAAATAAGTTATTATAAATTTTTTCTATAAATTATTTTATTAAAAATAAAATGAAATTGGTAGTAAATGTAAACTAGGAGGTAGGGGTGGCAAAATGGATAAATAATATGGGTATCCATTCATATTACCTATGTTAAATGAATTGGGTATCCAACTCATTTGAAAATGGGTAAAATATGAGTAATACCCATATTACCCATTTAAAAATGGATAGTTAAGTGGATAAAATGGGTAAAATCAAACAAACAAAAAAAGTGATAAAGGGTTAGTAAGAAAGTTTTTTTTTTTTAAAAAAAAATCTATAAAAAAATATAATTTTTTTTTACATTTAATTTGGGATAGGGGTGGTAGGGATGGGGGGTGGGGTGATAAAAAAAATTTCAAAAAATTAATGAAAAAATTAAAAATTTTGTTTATTATTTTTTTTTTTGGGATGGGGTGTGGTGGCGTGGGTGGGGCTGGTAAGGGGGTGTGGTAATTTTTTTTAAAATTTTCTAAAAAAAATTAATGAATTTTTTTATAAACAGTTTAATGTTTTTTTTTTGGATGGGGTTGGGGTTGGGGGGTGGGGTGGGGCTGGTAGGGGTAGGGGTGGGGGGCTGTAGTGGGTGTGGGGGTGGGGTGGGGGGCTGGTAGGTGGATGGCATGGTAAATTTTTTTTAAAAAAAAATTAATGAAATTTTTTTAAAATTTTGTTAATTTTTTTCCGGATGGGTGTGGGGAGGGGGGTGGCTGGTACGGGGTGGGTGCTGGTAGAGGTTGGGAGGTGTGTGGGGTGTGTGTGTGTGGAGTGGAGTTAACTGATATTTTTTTTTGTTTTGTTTTTAAAGCTTTTAATAAAATCTCTAATATAATATGGGTAATATGGTTATCCATATTATCCATTGGGTATACCCATTTTACCCATTTAAAATATAAGTCGAGTCGGGTAACTTACCCATTTTTATTTAACTCGTTTTTTGATCGACTCATATTCGACTCGACTTGACTCGCTTGTTTGTCACTCTTATAGTACATCAACTTTGAACGTTTTGGTCAAATCAAATGTAAATATTTTGGATATATAACATAGTCCATCAGCATTTTTTGCTTATGCGGCGGCTATAGCTGTTGGCATTAGGCATAAATGATGTATGAAACCCAGAATAACTAAAATATTTTCTCAAGAAATTGAACGGATTGAAATTGTGATCTAACGCTGAATTCATTTCATCATTTTCAGATCATGAGATGAGATGAGATCTCAAATTCACTAAAAAAAAAACACGATTGGAATTTTAAATCATGATTTGAGTTTTTTCAGGTACAAAAATTGACCCAAAAAATTATATTTTGTAAAAATAAAAAAAAATCCACGTTTATTTATGTCTACTAGGCATTTATTTCATATGTAAATAAAAATAATTTAAATCATAACTTTTAAACCATTTAGATCTCATATAACGATTATTCTCACCAATATAAAATTTGTTTTTACTACAGTTCTTACTTTACAATTTATATTCATCAAATTCAATGTTTTAAATCAAATTTATTATTACTTCATTTAAACTAATGTTTAATAAAAAATAATTTTCTTCATTATATTGAATAGACAAAATTAACCACACCGTGGCACTAATTGAAAAAATAATTTTCTTTATTAACCACTCGAACACTACAATTTATGTTCAATTTTATTTATTAAATTAAGGTTTGATCAATAAATGTCGTATTTCGTTAGGTTTGATCAATAAATATAGTATTTCTTTAAAATAACTTTGTTAAAGTGTATTATGCGATTTTATGAATTTTTACTTATTTTGATAAGATTGTATAAAGAATTAGGATAATTTTAATAGTATTACAATTTTTGAGATTTTTATATTTATGAGAAAACATATCAAATAAAACGTCTAAATGGCATGTCCAAACAAACTTTTAGCTTCATGTGAGAATTTCATGTCATGCTTTTATATCATACGGTCACACGGGCCTAAAAAAAATTATTTTGGCTAATTAAACATGGAAAAAAAATTAAAAAAATATTTTCCTCTCTCTTAACTACACACACTCTATGCCTTATCTTAATTTCTTTGACTACTATTTGTATTTTCTAGTTCAAAATAACACCATTTATTTTAGTTTTTAGTGATTTATAATAATGTAGTATAATACCAGTAGCCGTCATTAGGGGTGTACATTAGCGGGTTGATTCGGGTTTTTCAAATATCAAACCAAACCATTTGTGTCGGGTTTTTGAATTTATAAACCAATAAAATTCGGATTTTTCAACTTTGAGTTTTTCGGATTTTTCGAATTTTTTCGAATTTTCGGATTTTTTCGATAATGTATTCATAAAAACATATAATTTGCTTGTATTTCTAATATTTATTTAGTTCTACCAAAATGTAACTATCTAAGTTATTTCTCAAGAAAATAACAAAAAATATGATATAATTAATGACACTAAAATATCTAAAAAAAAATAATAATAATAAAATCGCGTAAAACATATATTGCAAACTAATAAGTCATAATGAAATTGATCATAATTTAAAGTACTAAATTATGCTAAAATAAGTTTAGTAAGTATTAGTTACAGGACTAAATATTAAAAGAAAGTAAAATTAGATCATGTATTTTAATTGTCTAAATCTATGTAAAACTAGAAAACAAATATTCAATACTATTGTCATTCTTAGTGTTGAATTGATTTTTTTTTGCATTAGTATTAATTTGATTTTTATTTAAACTTCATTATAATTACCAACATGTATAGACTATAATCTTATTAGATCATTAAGAATTCTAACTTTCAAACATGAAATAACTATATTAAAAGATAAAAACTATGAAAAAGTATAAGAGCTATTTAAAAAACATATCAAAGTAAGTATTTTTAGGTATAAAATAAGAATTTTAAAATTATATATACAATGTCGGGTTGGTTTGGTCTCGGTTTTTTTTTTTTTAGTTGAAACCAAACCAACCCAAATATAATCGAGTTGTTTTTTCCAACACCAAACTAAGTCAAACCAAATCACTAGTCGAGTTTTTTTCCAATTTGACTCGATTTACTGTTTGGTTCGATTTTCGATTTGATTTTGTACGCCCCTAGCAGTCATTTATCTTCCACATTGGTGCCCGTCATTGTGACAAACAAAATAGAACCTCAGGCCAATTAGTTCCACAATAGTAATAGTATGTCATTTGAAAAATCAACTTAACTTACGTGATCATTTCAACGATGCTAAATTTTTTCCATATTTTCGGTGTATAGATATGTGCTTTTTCTTTTCCTAGAGTCATTTCACGAAATTTTTTTAAAATATGATTTTAAAGAGACATCATATCTATTTTTATGGACATCCTAGAGGGAGTATTCTGAAATAACATAATTGAAGTGAATGTCCATAATTCGTAAAAAGTTACTCCTACTACTCTTCTACCTGATCTATAGTTACTCTCACGTCCATTTATCTCCACTCTTAATCTCATGTTATGACAATCTTTTGTGTACCCTATAAATAAAGTATTAAAACTTATATATATTGTGTACACTTTGAAGACAGTTAATACTTTAAAGAATAAAAAAAACTTTTACCTCTTTATCTTTTTTTATCTTTTTAATTAGATTTCTTGTTTGCTGCCATTTTATAACATGAATGTGTAATTTACCTATTGAATTTTCAAAAATGTTCTTTTTGCTTAATCTTCTCTAATTAGTTACTTGCAAGTTGCAACTATTGTTTAAGAATAGTATAACACACAATATCGAAAATGGATAACAGTATGAGTTGTTCCATTGGAATATCCTAATAAAATTAGTAAAAAAAATACTTAATATATGGAGTAATTAGTAGTTGCAATTTTCCATTGTTGGTGTAGGTAAGAGTATTAAACAATTCAGTAAATGGAGACATGCGTTATTAAATACTAAAATTAGTAAAAAAAAATAATAAGCAAATTGGTTATAATTTCCAATTTTTTGGTGATATAAAAATCATGGATGAGTGGAATACTCGTCAGTAGTCATCATCTTAGCTTGGAGATTCTTTTATTTTGCAAGTATAATTTTTCTCATATCCGCGGCTCTTAAACGCTGCAAGAGGCATAGTATAATACAACACTTTATTTTAATCGTGAGCTCCCATCTTTTTGCTTCCTTAGTGATGATTTGAATCCCATAATTAAGAACTTAGGTGAAAAAAAGTTATTGTTGTGATGTTTTAAAATATTATTATACTTTTTTCCATAATTAAGAACTTAGGTGAAAAAAAGTTATTGTTGTGATGTTTTAAAATATTATTATACTTTTTTTTGATGACAACGGAAATCTGCAGTTACTATTCTTTGATAAAACTCCCTTTCCTATGCAATAGCTCGCAAATTACATAGGAGAAGTAACTCGCACTAGGCAAGCTCGGTGGGACGATCACGAGGTTTCGAACTCGAGACCTCCAATATGAAAATCCCAAGCCCAAACCACTGGTCCACCTCAAAGGGTAAAATAGTATTATACTTGAATTGACCGTTAGATGGTCATACACTAATAAAAATTTCGGTCATTATTCTCACCGATATTTTGAAAATGTATTTTTCAACATGCATTTTTTTTGTCAGTGAGATGATTTGATCGAAAATAGGGAAATAATTTTCTTCAATACAAATTTATGCTGAAAAAGAAATCGTTATTTCTAATTCTAATAGAAATAATGACGTAATGTTTGTTAAAGTTTGAACAAATGCTTTCAAATATATGAAGTTTCTTCAATATTGCTTTTGAAAGACCCTAATTTTTTTAGTCCTTTTATTTTAAATGTACCCCACAAAACGCAAATAATTAAATGACATTGGCTCATTATTTATTTACTCTCTTCTTAAATGGCTTGTTATATATATGTACACTTGATGTACCTTTCAATGTACTCAAACCATGGCGTGCAGATACATATTATCCGTTATTCCAACTATGCAAACACAAAAACTTCATACTCTTAGTATTAAAAATCAAATTCAGCCTGAAACCAGAGTTTCTTCCTATAAACCAAACATTTGGAAATATGATGATCTACTTTCTCTTACAACTCAATATTCTGTAAGTATTTTCAAATCTCATCGTTTGTCAAAATCGAAATGTCTTGGGGCGTGATCTGTATAGATATCAGGGAAACTTACATAAATATACTATAATAAAAAAATATTTACTATTTATAGCAATAATATTTCTTTTTCACTTGATTACTTTTAATTCATTTATAATACAAGTTTAATTCATTTACAAAGAACAATTTTTTATTCACGTATAATACAACTTTTTTTAATGATAGATAATTCATTTATCACACATTTTAATACACTTATAATATAATGTGCCAAATTTTTACCAAACAAACATAATATATTTTAAAAACCAATTATAATTCATATATAATTCATATATATTGCATACATAATTCATTTTTAATACATATTGCAGGTTTTACATAGTATTGCTATAAATGATAATAAATAAAAAATATTGCTAAAATCAGTAATTATTTATTAACATGTACCAATTCATGTAATTTTTCCTAGACGTTTTCATGTTTGATTGATCAACTTTATTTATTAAATATTTGTTTAGAAATAAACAGTTCGTTAAATTGAGGAAATTAAATAATAACTTTTTAGTGGAAATAATTAAAATAAGTTTTTATAAGTGGACAACACGTAAACACCCCTTTTAACGCACATCATCCATGTAACCAACTCCCATACATTACGACAACACCCCACACCCTACCCTGCTCCACCCTCACATCTCATAGTATTTGTCTAGATTATATATAAATACTTTTTAAAATTAATATATTTCATTTTTATATATATCAAACATAGAGAAATTATATTCTCTCCATTTCATTTTATGTGACACTTTTTTCTTAGTCTGTCGCTCTTCCCCAAGAAAAAAGTCACCTTACTATGATTAGAAATAATTTAACTTTAAAATTCTCTTTTACCCTCAATAAAATGAATATCAACCACATAAATATTCAAGAATTGTTTTAGACCACAAGTTTCAAAACTCATTCTTTTTTCCTTAAACACTATATCAATATCAAGTCAAAGGATGTCATATAAAATGAAAGCGAAGAAGTATTAAATAAGAAAACCACTTATTTTTCTGTAATAATTGGTGGTGCAGAAAAAGAAGTACCAAATTGAAGCTGAGAAGCTAAAAGAGGAAGTAATAAGTTGTACGTTTTCAAAGAGTGATACTCCAGTGGCCCTGCTTGAACTTGTTGATGAAATTGACAAATTTGGCCTCACTAATTACTTCGACGTTCAAACAAAAGCAGCTTTGGAAAAAACAATTATGTAGATGAAAAGTAGTAACACAAAGGACTTATATGCTACTGCATTATGCTTCAGACTCCTAAGGCAACATGGCTACTATGCTTCACTAGGTAATAAAAACGTACGTCATATAAATTAAGACAGAGAAATTAGATAATAGTATATATGTTGACATCTTTTGGATTGTTGTACTACAGATATGTTAAAGGAGTTGTTTGATAGCAAAGGAATAAAGAAAATGTCAGATATAAAAACATTATTGGAGCTATTGGAAGGGTCATATTTGAGCATGGATGGTGAAACTTTACTAAATGACATAAGATTATTCACAACTAATAACCTCATGAATACTAGTTTTAATAAGGAAAATTTGAGCAATTATTTTCCATTGGCATGGAGAGTGAGATGGTATGATGTTAGAAGACACATAACAATGTTTACTCAACAAGGCAACAACAACACAAATCAAGTATTGCTCAACTTGGCTAAACTTAACTTCAATATAATTCAAGCCACACACCTAAAAGATCTCAAAGATGTTATAAGTGTTGGGAAATTCGGGTAATTTCCCTACAAAACGGAACAACTTTAGTGAAATGAACCGGTTCAAATGAACTGAACCGGACAGAACACTAACAAAGATACCCGACAAGTAATATCGAATATTAACTGAAAAGAAGAAAAAAGAGACCGAACAATTTTAATAATGGAGTTCAGCCGCGAAAGCTTAATCTCCGAGCACCGCTCAAAGCAGCCTGCTTTTATTAGATAGAGAGAAGAGATTACAAATGGTGCTTTTTACAATGAAGGAGGAGGAGTTCTTTTATAACCCCAAATTCTCCTTCACAATACATAAAACTCCGATGTGGGACTAAATAATTAGGCCAAAGAGTCAACAAATCTCCACCTTGGCTTAATATCCAGTCCCACCAAATACAAATCTTCTCAAACAAACAAATAATAAAAGCAGTTTTCACGTTGCTTCCAAATTTGCGCCGTGAGGCGCCAACTTCAAATGTGCAGGACATTGACCAAGTCTAAACAGTGTTCAAACTTGGCCTTTGTAACCACCTTGGTCAGCATATCTGCGGGATTCTCCGTAGTATGAATCTTCAACAGAAGTATCTCCTCTTCTTCGAGAATTTCCCTCACAAAGTGATAGCGAACATCAATGTGCTTCGTCCGTGCATGAAAGACTTGATTCTTTGCTAAATGAATAGCACTCTGACTGTCAGAATAAACCTCAAGTTGTTTCTGACCAACTCCCAAGTCTTTAAGCAACCCATGAAGCCAAATCGCCTCCTTTACAGCCTCTGTAATCGCCATATACTCTGCCTCTGTCGTAGACAAAGCCACCGTTGACTGTAAAGTAGACTTCCAACTAACTGGCGCTTTTGCTAAAGTGAACAAATAGCCAGTTGTAGATCGTCGCTTATCCAAATCACCTGCATAGTCAGAATCACAGTATCCAACTATGCATTGACCAAGTGATTTATCCTGCTCGAATACCAATCCAATATCTACGGTATTTTGCAGATACCGTAGAATCCATTTCACAGCTTGCCAATGACCCTGGCCTGGATCATGCATGTACCTGCTAACAACACTAACAGCCTGTGAAATATCTGGTCTCGTACACACCATTGCATACATCAAGCTTCCAACTGCATTTGCATACGGGACTTTCGCCATGTATTCTCGCTCTTCATCAGTCGTCGGAGATAACCGGCTACTCAGTTTCAAATGAGGAGCAAGTGGGGTACTCACGTGTTTTGTATCTTCGTGCATACCGAAACGTCTTAGTACCTTCTTCAAATACTGCTTCTGTGACAGCCAAAGCTTGCCTCTCTCTCTGTCCCTGTTTATCTCCATGCCGAGAATCTTCTTGGCTTCCCCCAAATCCTTCATCTCGAACTCTTTACTCAACTGAGCCTTCAGTTTGTCAATCTCAGTTTGGCTCTTTGCTGCAATCAGCATATCATCAACATATAAGAGTAAGTAGATGTAGGAACCGTCTTGAAGCCTGCGCAAATACACACAATGATCGTATTTGCTTCTCTTGTACTTCTGACCCTTCATGAAACTATCAAATCGTTTGTACCACTGTCTCGGAGATTGTTTCAGTCCGTACAATGATTTGACAAGTTTGCAAACCCAATTCTCTTTATCAGCAACCTTATTTCCTTCTGGCTGAGTCATATAGATTTCCTCCTTCAAATCACCGTGTAGGAACGCGGTCTTCACATCAAGTTGAGCTAGCTCCAAATTCAACTGCGCTACCAAGGCCAACATAATTCTAATGGAGGAATGTTTAACAACTGGAGAAAATACCTCATTATAATCAATTCCCTCCCTTTGAGCGTAGCCTTTAGCTACCAACCTTGCCTTGTAGCGAACATCGTCTTTATCGGGAAATCCTTCTTTCTTTGCAAATACCCATTTGCATCCAATTGCCTTCTTGCCTATCGGTAGTTGTGTCAACTTCCACGTCATGTTCTTCTTGAGGGATTGCATTTCCTCTTCCATTGCACCTGCCCAATTGCCACTTTCTGAACTTCGTATGGCCTCTGGGTAGGTGGATGGAACATCTTCATCTGAAACTGGAAGTGCATAAGCTACCATGTCAGTGAAACGAGCGGGCTTTTGGATCGCTCGTCTCTGTCTTCTAACTGCAATTGGCTCCGATTGCTGTAGAGGTTCTTGGGTAGGAACCTCTTCCTCATCTGACTCTTCTTCTGCCGTAGGAGAGTCACTCGTGGTGCTCCGTGCTGGGATCACCACTGTCTCCTCAAACTCCACCTGCTTCGGAGTACACGCCACCTGTTCAGGAGTACTCTCAGCATCTTCTGGATTTACCTTCTTTAACATGGCAGATTCATCAAAGGTAACATCTCTGCTTATAATTGTTTTCTTTGCCTCGAGACACCACAGACGGTATCCCTTCACTCCAGCATTGAATCCCATGAACAAAGCCTTCTTTGCCCGTGGATCCAACTTTGATTCAATCACATGATAATATGCAACAGAACCAAAAACGTGCAAAGTATCATAATCAGTTGCAGGTTTTCCAGACCATACCTCTAATGGAGTTTTGCCATCAATAGCAGATGATGGCAAACGATTGACGAGATGTTGAGCATATGTTATCGCCTCAGCCCAAAATTTTCTGCCTAACCCAGCATTAGACAGCATACAGCGAACTTTCTCCACAAGTGTCCTGTTCATACGCTCTGACACCCCATTCTGTTGCGGTGTTTTCCTGATGGTGAAGTGCCGAACTATGCCACAGTCTTGGCATACCTTAAGGAACGGATCACTCTTGTATTCTCCACCATTGTCTGTTCGGAGAACCTTGATCTTCCTTCCCGTCTGGTTTTCAACTTGAACTTTCCACTTAAGGAAAATTCCAAGTACATCATCTTTGTTCTTCATAGAAAACACCCAAACTCTCCTGGAAAAATCATCAACAAAAGTGACAAAATAATGCCTTCCTCCAAGAGACGGAGTCTTGGCAGGTCCCCATACATCTGAATGCACATAATCCAGAATACCCTTGGTATTATGAATTGCAGTGCCAAACTTCACTCTTCGTTGTTTTCCAAGAACACAATGTTCACAAAACTCAAGTTTGCAAGTCTTCGTACCTTTCAACAATCCTTGCTTGGCAAGAATTTGCAAAGATTTTTCACCAGCATGTCCCAACCGCATATGCCACAGCTTCGTTGCCTCAGTATCTTTCTTGGTGCAAGAAGTTACTGTTGTTACTGTCCCGACCACTGTACTACCTTGATAGTAATACAGATTGTTCTTTCTCACACCCTTCAACATCACCAACGCTCCAGAAGTTGCTTTAAGAACTCCATCTCGCATCGTTATAACTAGGCCTTTAGATTCTAAAGCCCCCAATGAGATGAGATTCTTCTTCAACTTTGGCACGTACCGCACATCTCGCAAGATTCTGGTGGATCCATCATGATTCTGCAGTTTGATTGAACCTATTCCGGTTGTTTTACATGAATTATCATTACCCATGTAAACAACTCCGCCATCGAGATCCTGAAATTCAAAGAACCACTCCCGAATGGGACACATATGATAGGTACAACCTGAATCCAATATCCACTCATCTGCATGTGATGTTGTAGGAGCGACCACTAAAGAGATATCTGATTCCGCATCGCTTTTGCATTCTGCAACATTGGCGTCTTGCGGAGCCTTCCCTTTCTTCTTCAACTTTGGACAGTCTTTCCTCCAGTGCCCTTTCTCATGACAGAAAGCACACTCATCTTTGGCAATGGCTCGACCTTTTGATTTGGACCTTCCTCTTCTCCCTTTTGTCTGGTTTTGATGACGACCTCTTGCCACCAATACTTCTTCTGATGTTGTTGCCTTTGTTTTCATCTTATCCTGCTTTCTCAGTTCATGACTATATAAAGCAGAACAAACAGCATCTAACGACACATTCTCCTTCCCGTGAAGTAACGTTGTCTCCAAATGTTCAAATTCATCGGGAAGAGATGATAACAACATCAAAGCCAGATCTTCATCATCGAATATGACATCTAAATTAAGCAAGTCTGCTACTAATTGATTAAACATAGTGATATGTTCATTCATAGTAGTACCTTGTTTGTAATCAAATCGGAACAACCTTTTCTTCATTAGGAGCTTGTTCTGACCACTCTTTTTCAGAAACTTGTCCTCCAATGCCTTCCACAATTTGTATGCAGAAGTCTCATTCTTGAAAGCATACTTTTGCTCCCTGGATAGACACGATCGAATTGTTCCGCATGCCAACCGATTAATGATTTTCCAATCTTTATCTTCAACTCCTTCTAGTTTGACTTCTTCAATAGCAATATCAAGACCCTGCTGGAAAAGGGAGTCCAAAACCTCCCCTTGCCACATACCGAAATGGCCCGTACCATCGAATATTTCAACCGCCAACTTCAAAGTAGACATCGGGAATCTTGACCATGATGACGAGGCACCCGATGTCTTCGGTGGAATATTTGCAACAGACTCCATTTCTTGATCTTTATTTGCCATTACAGACTCAAAAAAAAATATTGGATATTACAACAGAATTCAAACAATCGAAGGCTTCTACTGAGACAAAGTAATTCCTTTCTGGTGTGGAAGATCAGGCTAAACTGCAACCACAGAGCATACTCAGACAGAACTCTGACTTAGAAAAAACTTTCGACACAAAATGACCAAAATAATTCTTTTCTGATGTGGAAGATCAGACTCAGCTGCAACCACAGAGCATACTCAGACAGAACCTTGGCTCTGATACCACTTGTTGGGAAATTCGGGTAATTTCCCTACAAAACGGAACAACTTTAGTGAAATGAACCGGTTCAAATGAACTGAACCGGACAGAACACTAACAAAGATACCCGACAAGTAATATCGAATATTAACTGAAAAGAAGAGAAAAGAGACCGAACAATTTTAATAATGGAGTTCAGCCGCGAAAGCTTAATCTCCGAGCACCGCTCAAAGCAGCCTGCTTTTATTAGATAGAGAGAAGAGATTACAAATGGTGCTTTTTACAATGAAGGAGGAGGAGTTCTTTTATAACCCCAAATTCTCCTTCACAATACATAAAACTCCGATGTGGGACTAAATAATTAGGCCAAAGAGTCAACAATAAGGTACGCGTATATTTTTTATTTTATTTTTGTGTGTGTGTATTCCTCACCTCAACTATTTCATCGATTATCAAAGCAGATGAAAATCGATTTTTGTCTTTTAATTACCAGATGGTGGAGGGATCTGGACATAGTTGAAGATTTGTTTTTTACAAGGGACAGGATAGTAGAATGCTTTTATTTTGCTGGAGGAATTGGCTCTAAGCCTGAACATGGAAGCATTAGAAAATGGGTTACTAAAGTGTTTCAATTGGTATTAATAATAGATGATGTTTTTGATATTTATGGTTCATTAGCTGATGCACAACAATTTACTCATGCCATAAACAAGTAGGTTTTTAATAATATATGGTGTTTTGATCAATTAAGTTGTTAAATGCATATAAAATTAATATGAGATTTTTCATATTTAATTAGGTGGGATCCAAATGAAGTAAAATGTCTACCAGAGTGTATACAAATTTGTTTTAGAGCATTGTATGATACAGTAGAAGAGATATCTGCTGAAATCGATAACCAACAAAAAGGATGTCGCACTTCAGCATTTCCTTGTCTCAATCAAGGCGTAAGTATACTATAAGTAGTCTTAGTTTTACATTTATAATATATCTTCTTGTAACTAATGTTTATAAGTGCCCAAAAGCCAAAATACTTTTCTCTTTCTTTGGTGCTATATATTTTAAATTTTTTTATATAGTTTCGAATATCTGAATTCTAATTTTAAATATTTAATCAAAATTAACTCTCAAAAACCACTAGTCAAAATGAACGAAGGGAGTATAATCACCCTAACTCATTCATATTCAAAACTTTAAGATTGATTTGACAGTAAAAATATTTTATACATATCAAGTAGATTTTTATTATATAAAAACATTTTAAGCTAAAGTTATTGAGTTTCAGCGGAACCAATATCTTTAAAAGTCGGAATTTTCAAATGTACTCGTGTTTTTTTCTTTTGTCTTATGTACACTACAACAAAAACAATTTTTAGCGGCATTAAATTTTGACACTAATAAAGAGTGCTAAAGTCTTTACCGGCATTAGTTAAGTGCCATTAGAACCAATGTCGCTAAAGGCTTTAGAGACATATACAAAGAGTGACAATTGCCGCTAAAAATACATATTTAGCGGCAATTAAGAATTAAATGTCGCTAATGATCATTTTTGTTGTAGTGTGTGTCTACCATGTGCTTATTAATTAACTATATATTACATCTTTTAATTGATTTTTTTAATGCATATTTTAACCAAAGTTTGCTAATCCATGTTTCAATAATTCAGTGGCTTAACTTTTGTAAAGCCATGCTGGTGGAAGCAAAGTGGTACAATGAAGGCCATATACCAACACTTGAAGAGTATCTTAACAATGGGTGGATTTCATCCACTGTTCCATTACTTTCTGATTATGTGATTTATGGTCTCACAAATAATAAAATAACAAATGAATCACTTGATTCAAGCAAAAATTTCCAAGAAATTATTTACCATACTTCAGTTATATTTCGACTTTGCAATGACCAAGGTACCTCAACGGTAAGTCCTAGTTTAAACTTAATTTTACCACATTCTATTTTCATCGTCCCTTATAGTTTTTTTTTGTTATAATATATATTAGGCGGAGCTAGAGAGAGGTGATGTTGCTTCATCAATTATATGTTACATGCAACAAGAAAATGTCTCAGAGGATGTAGCTCGAGAGCATATCGAAAGCATAATTTTGGATTCGTGGAGGAAGATCAATTATCATTTTAATACACTTTCTACGTCGCATCGAGAAATTGCTAAGCATGTAATAAATATAGCGCGAATGGGACATGTTATGTATCAATTTGGAGATGGATTTGGGGTTCAAGATGGCAAGACTCGAGACCAGATCCTAATCAACTTGATGGAGCCTATTACATAATCATTTCTCTAGCCTTCTACAAATATGATATATGTATGAACAAGATAGATATGATATTTTATATTCTGCGTTGAATTTCATGAGTTCTTTGGATCGTATCTCATAATAAAATCTTTTTAATAAATATCTTGTTGAGGATTTGATTTTAATATATTATTTACGGTCTTTGTGTGTACTTTCCGCCTAAACCTAAGTCATTTGAAGTTGAGAAAATGAATCATCGGGCTCAAATGAACTCGTTATCAATATGTTACTTTCTATTAGAGCTGTCAAAATGGGCTTAGCCCATGAAGCTAGCCCATCTCAATCCCTTATTGGGGAAGGGTTGAGATAAAAAAAATTCAAGCTCATTAGAAATTAGAACTTATAAGGCCAATTCATACAAGTCATTGACCCTTATTTGATTAGGGCTGGACTGGGTCGACCCATGGGTCAAAATTATTTATTTAAGAATAACTTAACTTACAGAATCTCACTAGTATATGAGTTAATTACATAAATTCACATTATGTTGTAAAATTTAAAAATCTTATCAGATTTTGGTACTTCCAAATACATGTATCTCAGGATACATGTACTCAAAATAAGGTTAATTTATTCTAGATATATCTATCCAAGTAGATTCACATGAATCTAGGATACATAGACAAATCTTGCACCTTCGCCTTCCTCTCATCTCGCTCAAGTCGTGTATCTGGGATGCATCACACTAGATACATGTATCTCACGTATCTAATTTTCTAGATATATGTTAACCACACTAGATTTTTTGCTAGTTATATTGAAACAACATCATTTTTTGTCATATTTAATTTGATTTTTTTTTTTTAATTTTATGTTTTAGTATTTTAAGTTTGAAAAGAAAAATAGAAGAGCTAGCCTGCTCCAGCCCTTGACTCTTCTAGGTTTGAGTTGGATTGAGCATTTTCACGCCTTTCCAAATGAAGGATCGGTACGCCTTATCCCATCAAATTTCTTGACCCGCATACCTTGGGTAGGGTAGGGTTGGGCCAACCCTTTTTTGACAAATCTACTTCGTATATTATTATACACGTCTCACAATACATTTATGCAAGAAGCTAGTCATTTCCACAACTTGAGCCTAGAGACAATGATCATATTGACTATGGTAAGTCTCTTTTTTTCTTTTCATTCATAGAATTAGTACAAAGGGTGATTATTTGAAGTACAAAATTGTGTGAAATTTTGTGAAGTGTGACACATCACTCTCAATAGAGCATATTCTTGAAATGTTCCACAAGAAGCGCATATACCCGAATAAACCATTCATTATGAGTTATGACCAAACAAAAAAAAAAAATCAAATGGAATACAGAAATGGCTATTTTCTTCACTTACTTCATCTTTATTGAGCTGCTGCTGAAGAAGAAGCTCTACTCCATGTTTCAAAAGGTAACTCTCCAATATCCACTTTCTTCAATATTTATGTCAATCATTATTGTATAGTTTAATGTGAGGTAACAATTTAAGTACTACTAATACTTTAATCGGCTTACTGATTAAATCATGTCATAGAAAGTTATTTATGTTTACGTGATAAATGACCCGATTGTAAATAAATTCTCTAAATATAAAGGGTATGATCTACTCGTTAATGAGATCAGCGCAAACCTTAGATATCGGTTAATCAATTAACTGAATAATATTAAACAGTGCATGACTAAGATCAACTAGGTAACAATTGTCACTTTGTAGCGGCAGAACAACATGTATTCAAGGGGTGTGAATTGACATTTTTTTATCGGAAAATTAACTTTTTTTTTTGTAGATTTATTCTTTTATATATTGATGTTTCGTAATAAAAATCTTGATTTTATCACTGAAAAAAAAAGGCAAAGCTCAAGTTAAGAGGACAAGATGTCATCGCTATTTGCCTTTTAGAATCTTGTCCTAATTTACCACTTTGCTCATATTATATGGTGTGGTTTGACCTAATAGAACTAAGACAAACAAATGGTAGAATTGATCATTTTCCCGTATCGCTATTTAAAATTCTCTGTCTATCGTGTGAATATTGAAGCAAATCTCAAGTCTTATGAGAAAATTAATGAAAAATTCAAAATTGGCTTGCTGTCATGTGAATGAAGCAAACGTGCAGACAGGAATTAAGATAAAATATATTAAAGCTTATTCTTTTGCCATAAATATATTGTTCATCTTATTTTTTTATATATAAAATATTGCTAATAGTGTATATACTTTTATTAGCGTATATACTTTTGCATGATGTGTTCCTCGAACGTGGTTTCCTATTTGCACTATTCCTTTCTATTAAAAAAAAATGTCTATTTCCATGGACAAATAGATATGACTTATTTTAAAATAAGATATGTAGAGTCGTTTATGTTATAATGATAAGATATTATTTGATGTATCCTAATTTTTGGATTTACACTATTTTCTTTGTTGGAAATGTGTAGGGTTGATAAATTTGCATATTTCTCTACAAAAATTACTGTTACTTAGCACACAATTTACCACGGTTCATAAAATCAATTTAATTTAACTAGTCGATTTTAGTAGTCTCCAACAAATTAATATTACAACCATTAGTCTTGTAGTCCTTCTTACACTACAACTTTTGTAATTTGAGTTGAGAAAAAAAGAAAAATTTGGTATTCACTCGAATTAAATGATACAATGTAAAAGTGAGATAAAAGAAGCGTGCACGAATCAAAGTCAAAATTGGTATGAACTTAATTATAACTATCTATTGATCACCATGGACATTTGAAAAAAAATAAAAATAAAAATAATCTAAAAGTAGGTTTATTGAAAATTTAAATTTTGATTCGAGTAGTTTGAATCACAATATAGATCTATAATTTCATTTATGGACCAAACTTAAGGACCAAGGAAGTTTCCACAATTAACATTATGGAAGTAAAAAACATAACCACTGAGTTTTATCATAAATGATAAGTATTCTTTTTATTAGAATTTTTTTATAAGAAATTTCATATTCGAGCTGTGAAAATAAAATCGCTATTGAGGATCTTTATCCCAAAATTGACCTTCCTACTTGAATTCGTAATAGCCAAATTATAAAAAGGAAAATCTAAACATTTATGGACTTATTTCATTAAAAAAGAAGAGAAGAAAGAAAACGAAAAATTACATAAATTGATACATTTTAATAAATAATTACTAATTTTAGCAATACTTTTTATTTATTACTATTTATAGCAATAATATGTTAAATCTGCCATATGTATTAAAAGTGAATTATGTATGCAATATATATGAATTATAATTGTTTTTTAAAATATATTATGTTTGTTTGTTAAAAATTTGATACATTGTATTATAAGTGAATTAAAATATGTGATAAATGAATTATTTATTATTAAAATTTGTATTATATGTGAATAAAAAATTATTTTTTGTAATATGAATTAAACTTGTATTATAAATAGATTAAAAGTAATTAAATAAAAAAAAAATATTATTATTATAAATGATAAATATTTTATTATTATAGTATATTTATGTAAGTTTTTCAAAAGAAAATGCCATGTTTGACCTTTGAATATGTAACGTAATGTATGGTGAACCACTCAGGTCTCCCCTTGTTAGCCCGGCCCAAACTTATTGGTCTTCAAGCCCAAACATCATGTCCTGGCCCACCATCTTTTCTAATTAACCGCTAAGAATCACCCACGTGTCGACATTTTCCAACTTTACCGGAAAAGTCCCCGACTCGTGCGTTGTGCAGTCATCACGTAGAATAAACGACAACTTGACGGCGTCAAAGGAATCCAACGTCTCCCGTTTTTCCTCGAATAAATCAACTGACACACAGTATTTCTTTTTCTTTTTTATTTATTTCACGGAGCTTTTCATCGATTTCCGTTATTTTGCCTAACCACTTGGTTCGAAACGAAGCCTGAGGATTGGAAATCTGGCTCTTTAAGCCTTTCAATATTTTTCCCTCTTTCACACACTTTTTGCAAGCGTAAGAATAGTCACTCAAAAAGCACCCATCAACAAAAAAATCCCCAATTGCCGGCGGCACACGTTAGTGAGATCGGAGTAAACGATGGCCGATCACGCCGGCGAGCACGAACCAGTCGTTGAATCCGTCATGGAAAAGATCAACGAAAAGTTGCACGACCACAATTCTTCCTCATCCGATTCTGAAGATGAGAAGGAGAAAATATCGTCGGTCGATGCCGTCAAGGCAAAGATCTATCGTCTCTTTGGCAGGGAAAGGCCCGTCCATAAGGTTCTCGGCGGTGGAAAACGTACATCTCTCTCACTCTCAATATCTATCTCTATATTTATGTTTTAACATAGTAGGTCTACACTTCAGAATTTATTTAGATTTATTTGGCATTGGTGTTGAGATGCGGTTTAATTTCTTTCCTTTTCTAAAATCTGAAATCAGAGATCTATTGAAACAGTTCGACTTCCATTCATTCGTTCGTTTATTATACAAATATGTAGCTACATTTGGATCCAGTCGAGCGTTTTTCTATTGTTGTCCCATTGGCTTTGCATGGATCTGAGATTGGTTGTATTGCTGTAGTTTCTCCTTCTTGTATTGATACGTGTGGGGATTACACGGGGTATGTTATTGTAGTAGTAGTATTGGTACATAGCGAGATTAAATTGATGGAAGGTTGCACTGCAAAGTTATTATTTGATACCAGTAAATCAATGATGTACTTGCACGCTTCAATGTTAGTCGTATTATTGGTAGTCGGTGGACTGAATAAAACAATTCCATGACAGGTTTTGTAAGCCAATTTTGAATTTTCATGTAACAAATTTATATTTGATATGCAAATCTGACTTTGGCAGCATGGATTTGTGACTCTTGAAGAGCAAAATTATTTTTTATGTTAAAAAGTTCAGGGTGTGAGCATCATTAGATATTTATGTAAGCACATGGAATTGTCCATTTTTCCTTCGAATAGGTTCAGGTTCCTTGAATGACTTGAAATGGTCAGAGCTATTCCAGCTTTTCACACCCCTTCTGTTTGTGCTTTGAGTCATAGTGCTAGTGTTCATGTGTCTACTAGGCTTGATAAGTGCATGAGTCAAGATTTGAACTTTTTATATGTAGGATTCATATACTTCTGCTTTGACCCAAAATAACCAAGGATTTTTGCCTCAGGTGTCTTCCAGCCTCATTTTTTTCAAACCCGTGTTTTTTGCCTACGTTTGAAGTTCATAGAATTTGAAGCTTCAGTAGATGTGTCTTATGTGTACTACACAGTTACACAATTTTCTTTTATATCTGGATGATTGTGTTTATGTATCTAATTTCTCAATTCTTATGGGCAGCTGCGGACATTTTTCTGTGGAGGGACAAGAAAATTACTGCCGGTGTGCTTGGGTTTGCCACTTCACTTTGGGTGCTTTTTGAGTTGCTTCAGTACCATTTGCTTACACTTGTTTGCCATATACTGATCCTTGCATTGGCAGTCCTTTTCCTTTGGTCCAATGCATCCACCTTCATCAACAAGTAAGTATACTCTTTATCTTCCTTGGTAATTTGTCTATCCAGATATACTTTAGGATTGACCTTGAAATATATGCACCAGGTCTCCACCCCAAATTCCAGATGTCATTCTGCCTGAGGATATTGTCCTGGGTGTTGCTGCTGCACTCAGGATTGAAATAAACAGAGCTCTTGAAATTTTTCGGGATATTGCCTCTGGGAAGGAGTTGAAGAAATTCCTCGCTGTATGTTATCGTGTCCATCTTGCTATATAATTCTCTCCATTATCTTGAGAGAATCAGCTTGAGCACAACTTCCTGTTTTGTTCTTCATTTGAGTGTCATCTCTTCCATGTTTTAATACAAACATTCCATGCAGGTTATTGCTGGTTTGTGGGTTCTTTCAATATTGGGCAACTGCTGGAACTTCCTCACTGTGTTTTACATATGTAAGTGATCTTGGAGTGTATAGATCTATGTGTATTATTTGGTTTAATTCTAATAGTGAGTGATTTCTTCTCTCTGCAAAAACAGGCTTTGTATTGCTCCATACCGTCCCTGTACTTTATGAGAAATTTGAGGACCAGGTTGATGCTTTTGCTGAGAAGGCTGAGGCAGAGATCAAAAAGCAGTATGCTGTTTTTAACGTCAAGGTTCTAAGCAAAATTCCAAGAGGTCCACTGAAAGACAAAAAGTTGTTATAGACATGAATAGGTGGCACCCTTTAGGTTGACGGAGGCGTTCCTCTGGTTGTTGTGATTCAGTTATGGTAGAAAACCCTTTGTTTACTTGTTTTGCTTGATTATTACTAAACAGGCTTTTGGCGTTTTTGTGATAGTTTTGAGTTTCCAGATATGGTTTACTTTTTTGTTAAATTTTGAAAGACTGCTGAAAGATTTTGGCAGTCATCATGTGACGGTAAAACATCAATATGCAAGTGAGTGTTACTTTAAATTATAAGTCAGATAATGGAAACACAGCTTTGATTCTTGTTTGACAGCAATGTCTGCGAGTGGAACGATGCAAATATCATTTCACATCTTTAAAATTAAATCTCAGTATGTGACGGACAACTTACAGTTATTGTATCTTTAACATTGATGCTTCCGTGGCCATTAAAAGTATCAATTGGTTTTCGTTGCAGTTCTTAGCTTTAGAAAAAACAGCTAATGATAAAAATATGTCTAAATTATAAGTCCTACTTGCACTAGTTCTGATCAATAGTGACACAACACAAATCTATTTCATCCATGAAGTTTTTTCATTTCCATAATCTAGAAATAGCAAGGATACACTTCTGACCTATCATATAAAGGTGATTGATATGCAGCATATTTTCAAAACGTACCATTTTAATGTGGGGATATTAATTACAATCCCCACAAAAGGAACTATTCACAGTATGTTTGATGTATTAACAAGGATCTTGTATATGCTTCCACATCATGCATGTGGCTCGCTAACTCGTTTGGGATAGGCCCACAGCTTGAAGAGAGAGCCATCAACTGAGTCATCTGAATCACTATCACTATCCGAGGAAGGTATGGACTCTTCTATTACATAATCAACAATCTGACAAAAATAAAGATATCACTGAGAAAACCTTAAAAGGACTAGCTATGAGATCCGTAAGATGGTGAAACATAGTATTAGGACTAGCATAGTAATGAAATAAGAAAATCTGAATAGACAGCATTCACAAACCTGTTCAAGTGACACAGGCATGATCTGATGTTCATCAGAAATCTCCCCATTGGAACACTTGGAATTATTCAACCAAACAATTGAATTGCACTGCTTGCAAAAGCCCCTCTGGGTTGTTACCTTTTTTGAAATTCCTGAGTCAAAACAGATAGGTATATAAAAAGAGAACCGACAGAAGAAAATTTGGAAAGGAAAAAGAAAACAAGCAGACATAGTAAAGACCTATCTGAATGAAGACAAACCATAATTCTAAATAGTCCAAGTGGTCTATGAACCATGCAACACGGATAAAATAATGAAATCCGTAGTTCCATCTAACCAAAGTGGGATCACAGCCAATGGAAATACCTCTATAAGCTCGCTTGAAAGCATCTTTCCAGTCAACATTATCTGCAGCGGTATTTCCCAGAGTAAAAGAAATTCTCTCCACACCATTAGTAAACCTGATAATGTTTGGGATCTCACTTGACTTCCCAAAAAAGCTTATATGTATAGACTGCCAGAGATGATTGTCACTAGCTGCCACACTCCATGACCTGCAGAATTAGACACCTTTTGAGATACCATCTGATATGGTAATTGATTAAATCACATAGAGGACTAGGTCCAATGTTCAAAAGATGCCTACACAAAATTTAATTAACGCAACTACTTAAGTTGGATAAGGAAAGCCTCATACCTGCAGACTGAAGAAGCAGTAACAAGAGACTTCAAGTCTAAGAAACCAAATACGTGTACAAGAACATCCTGAGGAAGTTGGCTCCTACCTGGAATGCAAAAGCAGCACTACAAAATCAGAATGCAGTGAGCAGATGCAGAAGTATTAAGAAATGTTCGGGAAAAGGATGCCATATTGGATGTCTTCCTAGATAACTTTATATGAAGCATATCTTGTAAAAGATAATCTCAGTAGGAGGAACATCTTCACTGTGAACAAGCATATATATTAGTGAAAGATATATATACTGTGAACAAGCATATATATTAGTGAAAGATATATACACTGTGAACAAGCATATCTTGTACAAATGTGTATAAGAGGTACTTATACATATTTTTACATTGTTATACATAATTATATAATATAAAAACATACATATTATATTTAAATAATGTATCGAACTCTTATAAGTATGGAAAAAGTAAATTCACAGTGAGATAACCCAACTGCTTCAACTATTTCTGAACAGTGAGTGACATAGTAGTACTTGCAATCATTCTACAGAATAGTGCTCAACAATTACTTATGGTGAAGAAAAATTTGTACACAGTAGAGGATCAAGGAGCCACTTCTTTTGCCAAAAAAGCACGACCTTACTTTTTTGTTGTGAAACCACTCTTGAAAAATCTAAACCACTGAAATTACGACCTTAACCCGAAAAAGTAAAGTCGTGCCAGTCATGTCATTTTTCCTAATAATTTTATGTTTAAATGATTTATAATGTGGGTCTAAGCAACTGGGCCGAGAGATTCAAGTTGATGCTCAGTGGGAGGGAACATCTACTGTATGAAAGGTGCTTTATGTGTCAGATGGACACAAAAAATGTGAGACATCTTATTCTTTAGACATAATGCATAAACATGACCCTTAACTTGACGTCAGTTGACAATTATGACCTTTAACTTAAGGTGTGCACAAGTAGACACTTAAACTTGTATAAAATTGAGCAAATGAACACATTCGTCCTACATGACACCCTACATGGCAATTTTGTGTCCTACATGGCGCCCTACGTGTATTGTGTCATGTAGGACACTTGTGTCTACTTATTCAATTTTACACAAGTTTAAGTGCCTACATGTGCATTTTCAAAATTGGAGGGCATAGTTGTTCGTTGAAGCAAAGTTAAGGGTCATGTTTATGTATTATGCCTATTCTTTACTGTGAAGTGCCGCAGACATGTGAAATATGTTTTTCTCAAATTTTAGACTAGCCTAAATCATGCCTAATAGTATTAAAGAAGCATATGAAAGCTGTTGTTTGTGGAGAGTTGGCAAATGCATAAAAAAAATTGGCAAATGGGATATCAACTCCAAACCAGGCCCTCAAGGCTATGTGTTTGCTTAATCTTTTTAATTGGCTCAATTAGGCCCATGCTTCCAGTTGTGATCATACACGAGCAGGCTCACTTCTTACTTGTATCCTTTTTTGCTATGCGTCTTCATGAAGCCTTTTAATGAAAGTCTCTTACTTCATAAGAGAGAAGGGATGCCATATTGGATAATTCTACAACTATTTAAGCAAAAATCATCTGCTATTAACATTAACATTCCTTAATAAAATCTACATCAATTTTAGTTGTGCCATGAAGGTTAGTGGAAGGAGTTTTAACTGTTCACTGGAGGATGTTTTTTGCCTCACTAAGCAGTATACTACACTCTATCCATCTCTCCACTAATGTGTTCCCCTTTACAGGGAAAAAGAGAGGCGGAGGGATATTCTCACCTAAAGCCTCTCAGAACTCGACACTCGATTATCTCTTTCTTTTCTTTTCCTGGGGGTTTGGGGGTGGGCAGAGACGTTGTTTGCATTTCAGAGCTTTGGAAATAACTTTTTTTTCATAAAACATAACCATGGTGGGAAAATCGGCTTGCATGTACCTTGATTAATTCCTCAGAGTACCTAATATCTCCCACCAACATAGGTATGGTAACTCTGTCCAAGTTCTGGAAATAAGTCTCCTATATCAAAATTTTGATTTTAAAGTGCTGTCAACTCCAGTCCTTCAGACACAACTACGAGTTGAAATCCAAAATGGCCTTGCAAGCAAATGTCACTATGGGAGGAAAGCAAGACAAAGGAGCTACAGGTGTCCTAATCCACAGGGTTTCATAAAGAGGGATTCCACACCAAAAGCACTGAATGAGTCCAGTGATATTTTAATTTAGAACACATGTTCAATTAAAATTACCTTCTAACAATGGTTGGACCTTCCTACGCCTCCTATGAGTAACCATAGCCTGTTTGAATTCAGATGCAGCTAAGGCTTTCTTTTGTTTTGGTAATGCAGCTTCCATGCTTTGAAGCAAGCCATGTGCTGCTGATATAGCCGCTTGTGTCTGCATTCTGAAGTGACAAAAATATTAAATGTTAAGGTTCCTTTTACTTCGAGTAGCAAAAATATCATTAAATACATGCCAACAACAACAAATTTCATAAACAAGGAACATCTCAAATTTTCTTTTCTTAATATCAGCAAATTAAGTTGTCTATAGGATCTTCTGATTCAGGGACCTCAAACAAATTACAGAGGATTGCATCTCTTGTTCAATATGGCAGGGCTCCGTCAAGCCCTTATTAGGGGGCAGATGCTTACCATCAAGAAAACAGGAAAAGGTGAAAACTTGGCAACACATTAACACAAGTGACAAGTCCCACCGCAAATGTTGATCAACTATGTCATTAATTACCAAAGTTACAAGTTTAGCTACATGCTTTCCCATTTCTTGATATGTACCTCGAATTCTCAACTATAGTAATGAACTATTTCCTAGTGAGTGAAGAGGAACTCACCAATCCTTACTGTTTAAGTACACGTAATTGAAGTTGGAGAATCAGGCGATATCTAGTAATCACTTACAACTAATTCCTAACTATTTTTTTTTTTTTTGATGAAGTACAAGTGTACAACTAATTCCTAATTACTTCCTCTCTCTCTCTCTAACCTTTCTTTTCTTCCGTTGTTTAATTGCAGGAGTTAGAATAGTTTATCAATGCTGTAATACTTCCATTTACTCATGGATTAATAAAAGTTTTCCGGTACTCAATCTCTTTTCATCTTTCAATTTTTCAGTACATAACAAATCATGAGCTGTTGATGGAATTAAACTTCTCTACCAGTTAATTCATTAGTCAATTATGCCACAAACCCCAAATTAAATCAAGTTGACTACATGAAATCCTGTTCATTATAGATACATTGGCTCTGTACAGAGACGAGTTACAATCCTACTAATCGAATCAAAGAAAATAAAAGGGCAAACCCATTGAATTTTCAGGTAAAGTAGGCAGTAATTTCGAATGAAAATTGACGAAGAAGGCGTGACTTACTCAGGGATGAGACCAAAGGCGGCGAGGGAGTCTTGGAAGATAAGAGATTGCAAATTTTTTGGAATTTTGGAATATGCATTTCTTAGAATAAGGCTTAGCTCATCACAAGCAATTGGGTAACGATAGGGTTGATTCAACGACTCCTTTAACCCTAGTTTTTGATACCTCTCCACCATTGAACCTCCCATCTCTACTATTTCGAGCCAAGCTAACACATTAGATCGTAAATTTATATATCCTCTGTGTGTTTTGGGGAGCTAGAGAGTCGGCGCCGCTTGCTTCCAATGGCGATGGAAGATCCAAAGATGTGCAAGGATAATTGATTTTCTGGACTTCATTGGTTCGCACAACAAATTACTAGTAGCTTTTGTCAAAATTTCTTTTTTAAGTCAAAATTATAAAAATTTAACCAGATATAATTTTTCCTTATAGTGATATATGCAAAATAATAATAAGAAAATTGTAATTTTATAGTATCTTCAGTATTTAATTATTTTTTTTAAGTATCAAATTGACATAATTTAATTTAATTTTAAAAATTAGTTAAATTGACTTTCGAAAAGCTCATTACAAATAAAAGTGGACAATGGAGTATATATATGATTGTCCCATACATACTTCTGGGTGGCCCAATGATTTGAACTTGAAACTTACATGTTGGAGGTCTCAAGTTTGCAAGAGGCTTGTCTTCTGGGTCGAGCTCATCGCACCAGACTTGCCTAGTGCGGGTTACCTCTCCTATGTGGTTTGCGACTCATTGAATATGAGTGGGGTTTTATACTATGTGCACCCAAAGGGTAGTGACTGCGAATTTTCCTTGTCATTAAAACTACATCCGTACACTTTTGATTAGTTAATAACCTTATTAAATTATGAAAATATTAATTAATCTAAGGGGTAGATTAGTAATTCTTATTTATAATTTTTTAAGTATCGTGCAAATTGAAAAATAATAAATTAATATGAAAAAGAGGAAATAATATTATATATTTATCAAATATGAGAACGTCGAATAAATATTTTTACATGTATGCTTCATCTAAATTGTGAACACAAGTATGCAAGTAACTTATTTTTCAAAAATATATTTGTATTGAAAGATATTTTCATTCATAACACACGCCCTTGAACTTGGTCATTGCCATACTAATATTTTCTTGTATTAAGTTTCATGAACAGGTAGAACTCTAAACTATTATGATAGCTATATTGGATGAAATATGTTTCTCATATTAAGTTTAGTGACATGATTTGTATTATTAATTATCATACCTATGATTTTTATATATATAATTCACTTAGGCAAGTGTAACCTTGTTCATAAAAATCACTCGACAACTGGCATTGTAAACTTGACAATAAATAAGTGTAAACTCGTTCATGTACTCTCTCCACCCCATTTTGTATGAGTCATTATGATTTGACACGAAACTTTAATAAAAAAATCTTTTGAAACTTATTGTCTAAAATAACTAAATAAGTGATAGGTATTTATGTAGCTATAGCTTATGAATCACTTTATTAAGGGTGAATGAACATTTTAAAGTTAAATTGTTGTTTTATATAGAAATGTGTAGAAAAAATTTTACATGAAAAAAGTGGCAGATATCACATTCATAGTGTCACGACCCAAAATTCACAAGTCGTGATGGCACCTATGTTCCCAACCAATAGGTAAGCTAACCCAATATATTAACCAAACTTAACCAACAAATGAGGGAAAATAAGAAGACAAACACTCAGAAAGAATCCCCAACATTGAGTTCCTTATAAGTACGAAATGAGGAAGCTAAAAAAAATACCACCCCAAGAATTGGTGTCTTAAGTACAAGAGCTTCTAAATTACGATGCAAGTCTGAAACTAAAATGACAAATCTAACACAAGGGATATCCTGTCTGAATACTAAATAACAGAATAAATAAAAGATAGAGGGAGGTGTGGGCCACGGAACAGCCAAGCAGCTCACCACAACTCCAAGACACTCCAAGCTCGACTCAATTTGCTCCACGAGATGTGCTCCTACTCGGAATCGAATCTGCACCACAAAGAGTGCAACAAGTGTAGTATGAGTACGAAACCACGTGTACCCAGTATATCTCATTGACCGACAACGAAGAAGTAGTGACGGGAGTTTATATAAGAAAAATTTATTCTTTAATTATACAAGTCTATAACCAGTCAAGTTTCATCAAATAGAGGTAATCAAACATTAAGTAATTTCCAACCATCAAATAAAATACATAATCCTCAAGAATGAAGGATGTGATGAAATGCAATGCAATATGATACCATGAAATGATATGTCTTAGAATACCCAGTACTCTCTCAACCGTATATACATGATACTCCTCGGAAATACATCGAGAGTTCATGACCCATGGGGGACTCGCGAGGTCCATATACCGACACGGACGATCTCCACGTGTCTGTGCGGAAGATCTCAACGCACAATCATAAAATCAATAATTTTCGCACGGTCTCCACGTGCCCAAATTACAATCTTAACATCTCACCATCCCCAGCACGGACGATCTCCACGTGCCCAACTTATACTCAATCTCATGTCAATGCATGTACACAATATTATTTCAAATAAGGGGATGATGATGCACCTCAATCAATCAAGTATCAACATAATACATAATCACCTCAGTTATCACAACTATACGGGTGTAATAAAGAAAACACAATCACACAAGGAATTCAAGTCAATAATATATCAGCTAATTCCCATATGCTTTGGCATTCTCAAACTACAATCCACATTCTATAGCAGTAACTTTCCCTTTTATAACACCGGTACTCGTACCAATGCCCGTCACACCATTGATGCGAGACTCCCATCTTCCGCCCTTAGCCCTTTGTCTATTTCATTTTTTTTTATCTTTAATTAGGAAAACGTCCTTCAACAAGTCTAAAAAGTCTTAACATCTTCTAGACCTATAGTTCGTGGAGGGTATTCTGGTCATTCAGGTTCCTTTCATCAGCCTGCGTCTCGTAGAGGCTGTTTTGAGTGTGGTGATATGGGACACTATGTGAGAGACTGCCCTAGGACCAGACGTGGTGGCTTACATCAGGGTTCTCAGGCTTCGACTTCCAGGGCTGCACAACCTCCAGCTAGGGGTGGTGCACAGAGTGGTAGAGGTGGTTCTTACTCAGGTAGAGGTGGTTCTTCTTCTGGTCGAGGTGGTGGTCGTGGAGATTCACAATCTGAGGGAGGTCTTTCTCATTGTTATGCTTTTTCGGGTAGGCCAGAGGCCGAGGCTTCAGATGCTGTTATCACAGGTATTATTTCGATTTGTCATCGACCAGCTACTGTATTATTTGATCCAGGCTCTACTTATTCTTATGTATCCACATATTTTGCTCCTAGTCTGGATATATTATGTGAGTCCCTTGATTTGCCGGTACATGTTTCTACTCCTGTCGGGGATTCTGTTGTTGTAGATCGGGTGTATCGTTTATGTATTGTTACCTTGATGGGGTATGACACTCTTGTGGATTTAAAGGTCTTAGACATGGTAGATTTTGATGTGATTCTTGGTATGGATTGGTTATCTTCTTACCACACAATTTTAAATTGCCATGCCAAGACAATTACTTTAGCTATGCCTGGAATTCCTATAGTAGAATGGAGAGGTTCTCTTAGTCACCCTCCTGAGGGTGTGATATCATTTCTTAAGGCTCGCCAGTTGGTAGAGAGAGGATGTTTGGCTTACTTGGCACACATTCGAGATACTAGTGTTGAGACTCCTATGCTTGAGTCTATTCCAGTGGTGAGTGAATTCTCGGAGGTATTTCCGACAGATTTGCCAGGTCTTCCACCAGATCGTGATATTGATTTTTGTATTGATGTGGAGCCAGGCACTCGACCTATTTTCATTCCTCCTTATCGTATGGCACCGGCTGAATTGAAAGAGTTGAAGGAGCAGTTGCAGAATTTGTTGAGCAAAGGTTTTATTAGACCAAGTGTATCTCCTTGGGGTGCTCCAGTGTTATTTGTGAAGAAGAAAGATGGATCTATGCGTATGTGTATTGACTATCGACAGTTGAACAAGGTAACCATCAGAAATAAGTATCCGATACCTCGTATTGATGATTTATTTGATCAGTTACAGGGTGCTTCAGTTTTCTCCAAGATTGACTTGAGATCTGGCTATCATCAGCTGAAGGTTAGGGCGGAGGATATCCCTAAGACGGCTTTTCGAACACGTTATGGCCATTACGAGTTTTTGGTGATGTCTTTCGGATTGACTAATGCCCCAGCAGCTTTTATGAACTTGATCTTGTGTTTTGCTGATATTGTGAGTGCCTTCTTGTGGAGGGTGTAATTGATGAATATTGAGATTATTGCTGAGAATATGTTCTTGTAAATGGTGAACTGTTAGGTTGGGTTGGTTTTATGCAGGTTGTAGTTATGGAGGTTCAGTTGGGGTGTAAGGAGTACCCGTATTTCATCCCCTTAGCTTGTGTTTAGAGGTTTACTTGCTGAGTACCGTGTGGTTTGGTACTCATCCCTTGCTTCTACAATTTTTTTTGTAGGTTACTAGCCCGGACCTTTATGATATATTCTCTTCTTTTCCGAGGCTTCTTGGAGATTTGTGAGGTAGCTGTTTGTCTTCTCAACAGACCTTCTTACTCCTATTTATGATTTTGTTCTACTCTAGAAACAATATCATATGAGACTTATAATTTCTTTTGAATCAATTGTAATACTATAGAGGCTTGTACACGTGACAACCAGGTTTTGGGG